>OX461808.1:92343064-92697183 GCA_949802685.1 Dicyrtomina minuta | reverse complement strand
GTTCCCTATTTTATTCGCTCGTAGCGTCAATATTTTATCCCTCGTAGGGTCACTAAAAGGGTCAGCGTTTGATCACCTAAATTCTCGCTCGTAGCGATTAATACACTTTTCCTCGTAGGATTTCCTGGTCCACGTGGGCACCTATGATTTTGCACGTAGCAACAAATATATTTTCCTCGTAGGATTTCCTGGTCCACGTGGGCCCCTAGGATTTGCTCGTAGCAACAATTCTGCCGTAGCACGGTCGAGTGAGGAGTACCTTCTGTCTTCGCCGGAGTCCAAGTAGAAACTGGTTATGGTCATGGTCCGTGAGGATAGAAGATCCTCGCGTACCATGCTGTAATCCCTAAACTCATCTCCACACTGTGTGGAATATTATTTTCCCTTTTGTGACCATCTACTTACTTTAATGGGATGGCTTTGCCTGAAGGGCTTTTGGGGAATATATCCGTCCGTCTTAGTTTCCAACACACGATTCACATTTTACATCATAAAATATCATATTTTATATTTTATATAATATATATTTTTATGATCGTCATTTTTCTTCTCTCAAAACTTCTGGACCAAATGTTTTGATGCCCTCATCAAAACGAATAACATAATTTCAAATACATAATAATAATTTTCATAATTTTATAATGTCTTCTTCTGGACCAAATCTTTTATTATCTTCAAACGAAATATCCAACATCTCACCAATGGAACGAAACAGCCAATAGTATGAACGTCCAATCATCCACATCTTTTTCTCCATATCCTTAAGTGCGAGCAACGGTGCAAATAATGGACCTGAAAGAAACTATGATGCGAAAGAAAAAGAACACACACTATTGCATTGATTAAAGTTCCTGTATGGCATTTATTATTTCATTTGTACTCTTTTTCTGGACTGAATTTGAACATCATTTTTACTCAGTCTTTTGGGAAGTATCCCAACTTTCACAGGTATTTTCTTTAGGTAAAATAAGTTATATGACAAAATGATATTTATTTTACTAACGTCAAGTAATATATGAAAATGTAGATATCAAAAATTCTAAGCTATATTCAAAAATACTAATTTTTGCTTATGTCTATTATAACGTGTCAAAGTGGTAATTATTTCATTGAGTCATTTTAATTTGAGATCACGTGAAAGCAAAATACTATTAACTACTTATATATATAAAATTGTATCAAAATTTTTGTGGACGTATCCAAACATATTATCGATTATAATGAGGAATCAGACGTATCTGATGAAAAATAAATTGAAGATGAATTTCGACGCGGGTTTTTCTGGAGAGTCCCTTGAGACGTTCCAGCGATCAAGTTTGGTAAACTTGACCGCGAGTAACTCGAAGCTCGTGAGCTTTGACTTCTATTAGGAATTTTCTCTCGTCGATAATTTTTGATTTGGCGAGAGCCCTTTTCAGTCGCTGGAGACGTTTCCACGCAATTACGGTTGATTGACAAAGATAAATCAGAAATATCTCTGGCATTTATATTAACAGAAATTTTTCGCTCCTGATCTTCCAGAAGAGGTTTTTCTGGCGACAAATTTTCTATTGGTCTCGAGTTGACCGATGGCGTGAAGTTCGCCGCCTCGAGCATTAGCTTAGGTAATTCATTTTCGTAAATGAATGGTTCATCATCTATGATCATTGGAACTGGTTCAGGAAGGGGAGATCGTCGTGCGAATATCCCTGATCGTTCGTTCTCCTTTGGAAACGACATTTTGTAAGTCTATAATGTTGAAATGGAAAGGGGAAAAGCAAAAATAAAAAAAATAAAAAATTCAAAACCCTCAATTCACTGATATTCAACATTTTTATTTTGAACCTTTTATATAACCCGTAATATCATGTGCTCAAAATTATACTTTTGGAATACCAAAATTCATAGGTCGTAACCTGAGACGTATCTCGTACTTATCCCTATTCTAATTTTTACGAAGATCATAATAAATATATTATGCAGTCAATTTTTATGGAGATCAACATTTTTACAGTTATTTTAACGTAGTCTTTTATCTCATAACAATTGCCAATAGTGAGATCAATAACACAAATAGATTTCATAACAATCAATATTTTACCAACTTGTACACTTATCATTTAACCGTCATTTTCTTTGGTCATTCCATTTAAAGCAACAATTCATACTATTTACTAAAGATAATGAAATGACTATAACACTCTTTCACGGGATTGAAAATTTTAAACCATTTGTGACGGACCATCATGACCATGATCAAAACGGCCATGAGGGTTACCTCGTCGGGACTTAAAACAAAATTGCGGGGGTTCGCGACAATCTTTAGCCTTGTGGCGCAGGGATCCACATTTGAAGCATTTCAATTTACTCTTTTCGCGATTCTTCTTATGGAAATCACCGTTTACTTTGGGACACTCTAAATACACGTGTCTTTCCTCTATGCCAGCCTTAAGGCAGATTTGGCATAAAGCGATTTTTGGGCAGACAACTTTTTCTTTTATTGGCCTGCCTTTTCTACTTACTTTACGGGGAGGAGGCACCTCATCCACTTCTCCATCAGATGAGATCTCTCCTTCCTCTCGAGGCTCTATGTACAATTTATATTTTGGCTTTTTGAACTTAGGAGCTCGAGCTTCTTCCTCGCTATCGGTCTCCTGCTGATTCGTAAACTTAATCCTATCTATCTTAATTGCTAAATCTAATGGCGGAGTCACGTTGCCAGACATGTCTATCTTGCTAACAGCTAACTGCATTTCAGGCGTATCTCCCTGCCAAACGACTTGCAAATCGTTCTCATCGGGTTCTCGTTCATCCCAACCTTGCAACAGTTGTTCTTCTTCATCTGGTAAAATAATTATGGAGCCTTCGTCGTCACTGCCACCAAGCATGATTTCTAGATCACTCATTCTACGTGAAATATGAAATATGATTTTAACCTATGTAATATCTATATATATATGTTATTTACTGTAAATCTTTAGCGTAAGCAAAGCAAATAAGCGTTTTTAATCGACGTCATATAAAGGACCGTCGAATACGTGAGTAAGTCGTCTTGGTCTATTAGCAGGCCTTCCCAGAGTCGGGCCGGCTCCTTGTGGAGACGTCTCGGCTTTGGGAAACCCTTGCGTCTGTACTCTCTGTACATTGATATCGACATGTTGTCCAACAGCGGCCTGTAATGGTCGTATTATTCTTAATACGTCTTCCTGCGTGAGGATGTCATTTGCTTTTGGCAATATTAATGTAATTGGGACTTTTTGTCCAGAGTTAATCTTAACTAACTCACCATCCCCTTCTCCCCCTGGAAAAGGTGGACCCGCATCAACAGGCGATTGAGAATCGTCGGATGATGTAAACGGTTCGGGAAATTGAAAAGTTGAAAAATGAATCAAAGGAAAAAGTGGGCTATTATTTGGAGCAGGAGTATTGTTTTCCGGCATATTATCAATGTTTGATTGTATGCGGAGTATGGAACCGGGAACCTGGTTCCGACTGCTTTGATAACGTTGGCATTGAGTACAGTCTGCAATAACCCTAGATATGAGCTCACCCATATTCAGGAAGTGATAATCTTCCCGCATAATCATATGTAATTTTTCATTTCCAAAATGACTTTTCTGATGCATAAATTGAGTGGATTGAATTGCTAATTTAGAGGGTATGACTGGAACATAAGGTCCACTCATGAATTCAGTAGTAATTCTCTCTAATAAGTCGTTCTCTCCCAAACGATAAATTTTTCTATACCTACTCGTTCCAACTAATTCGTTGTCTTTATCGAAGCGTAATCGTTGTATTATTTTGTCTACATTTTCGTCCTCAGCTTGTAGCTGATGCAAATTTTCGATTCTATGTTTTAGTTCTGCGCAACGCCGAATAAATTCTTTTTCTTTTCGGTTACGACATACAATTTTAATAAGTCTACAAGAAAATACGATTTCACGGTCAAGGTTGATTCTCGTAGATGTATGCAACAACTCGTCTATTTGTGCGGGCAGTCCAGCCAGCAAAAGTATTTTAATGTCGAATTCTCGTAATTTCAAGTTCCATCTTACCATCCGTGGAGGTAAATCTGAGATTTTCAGAATTGTCGGCAATACTGCGTCAGTGGTATACACATGAACAGTCCGACCTGTAGTGAAGTTACGGAAATTCCGTAATGCTTGGATAAGCGCAATACCATGCTTATCCAACGTTGAGAAGGTCTCTTTTACCTGTACCAAATAATATTGGAAACGAGAGAGTAATCGTCTTACGCCGTTTTTATTTTGTACCAAGATAGCGAGTATATGATTTTCGGATATATGATACCATAATTCCAATTGAATGGAATGATCGGGTAACGCCATAACCGGAGCAGTGAGAATCTGATACCGGATAGCATCAAAGGCTTCACGACACTTTACCGTGAATACGAATGGCGGTGATTTGCGTAGTAATTCGAAAAGAGGTTGCATCATTTGAGAATAACTTTGGACCGTATGACTGAATTTATTTGTTTGCCCAATGAAATCACCCAATTCTCCCATATTTTTAGGATACCGAAAAGTCATAATTGAATTTATTCGCTTCTGCTGTAACATTTGTGCATTTTGTTTACGTGTTTTCTCTACTTCTGTTTCTGGTTGGTCAGTATCAGTTGATACTGGGATAGGTGGTCGTTCACCTAATATAGGACTTGGAACCTGTAACTCAGTTGAATGAAGTCTCAACTGTGGGTAATAATTATTAAAATCGAGATTACATCTTAATTTAGAATCTTCATATTCCGTATATTTCTTCTCTATTTCAGCCTTTAATGCTGCACGATTTAATTGGTTATGAATTATCATTCCCTGAGTTTGTCTACTTCCGAGGCGTATGACTACCTCGTCTGGCAAATGGTGATATGTCGCTATCCGACTCTTTGCTTGTAAGCCCATACTGGTCTTACCCATATTAATGATTGTAATGATTCCCTTACCTTGAACTAATTTGATATGTTCTGGAATTATCATTATTCTTAAATCGAAAAGTAATTTGTAATTCGTTTCGGTTACTATGTGACCGTCAAATGAAAGCTCATCAGTGTATATGTTGATGGGTTTTTCTTCCCCTATCTCTAAGTGTACGTGATCTTGAACATAAATATTTTTATCTGTCTTTGGTTCTGATGATTTATCTGAATCATCGCTTTTAACTTTGTCTAATGTGTCAGAGCCAGTAGGTCTCTGTTGTCTTTTCTTAATAGGTAATGCTGTCATGATACTTGAAGGTGACGCGTGTGTTACCTGTGTTTCAGCTCCCTTGGGAATCTGCACTTCATCCGACTCATCAGATGTATAAACGTAGTCTGGACTGGGTCTGTTCTCCGTAGAGAATGCGATTATTCCGGATTGACAACTTACTGTTATGTCATATTTAGATAGTAAGTCCATTCCAAATACTATACTATCCATCATATTTTCTACAATATAAAATGTCCAATTTATCCAAGTGTGGAGTTCATCCACATAGAAACCCAATGTTACCTGTTGATTTGATTGTAATGGTTTACCGTCGTACACAATCATGTCTGCTTCGATTCGTTGGCACGATGTGATGATATGATCACATCCCAACAACTTCACTGTCCTGGGATTGACTATACTGAATGTAGATCCTGTATCTACAATGACATTGAAATCCATCGCCACTCCATAATAGTTACGGAATGGGAACGTTCGTTTCACCTCCTTAGGTGGTTGATTTACTTTCCTAACATATAAAGTCTTCGGGCTTGCCGAAGCTTGATTTTGATTTAATGTACTACTGGATGTCGCTGCTTCTCCCTTATTGTCTAAATTACCTGAAGTTTCTTTTTGAGTCAGCTCGTAAGCCGCCATTAATCTATCTAATTCCTTATTTTCATCATTATCCGAGGATAGTGATGTGATGGGTGATTCTTCATTCTTTCGACTTGATGTTCCTGGTAATGGTATAGTCTCTAGGTCTGGGATCTCTGAATCCTCAGCTGATCGTACTCTGAACATTCTAAACCTTGGATTATTTTGAGACATCTGCTGATGTACTTGTTCCAAAGTTTGAGGGTTGGGATTACTATGACTCCCGTAAATTTGGTTATTTTGAGGCTGATGATCGTTACTCATGGGTAAGGCAGGAACGTTCTGTCTCATACCCATGTCTCGTGCTGGATCGTAATTGTAATCACGATCGCTAAGATGCATTGCACGCATTTGATGAACTGTATTTGTATGATTCTGATTGAAGTCCTGATGATTGTAGTTCTGATTATAAGCCGGGGGTTGGTTAAAAAAACCACCTTGATATCCCTGGTTATAATTATTGTTTCTGTTATACCCATTATTGTTCCTATATCCCCTATTATTATTTCCATTGTATCTATTGTTTCCTCTTCCTCTATTATTATTGTAGGAGTTTCGTTGTATGGGCGCATTATTCATTTTGGCCCAACCTGCAGCTTGAGGGGGTAACGGAATACCCTGTCTCTGCATGGCTTGCCAACAGTCGATCACAAAATGGCCCGTTTTACCGCATTCATAGCATGTGGGCTGACCGTCTGTGGCTACACTATTCTTCTTAATATTAGGATTATATTTCCCTGGGTCAGCTCCATGACGAACTTGACCTCCGTTGGGTTGATTCCCATTACGGCTATTATTGGGAGGAATACCCCCATTTAATCCTCTAATGTAAATTGGCTTCTTTTGATGTCCATCAAATACATCTTGGACGTTATTGTTCAAAAGGCTTTCTGATTGCTGAAGGATATGGCGATTCAAAACTTTCGTGAAGTTATTTATATCCGTGCAATTCATCATTTCTTTTCGCAGTGGTTGAGGAAGTCCTTCTAATAACTTCATCAACTTTCCTTCCTCATCCATATTAGGATCCATTTGAGTTACGCATTGTAACCGTCGGTTAACATATTCATTTCCACTTAACTTGGAATTGAAAATTGTTGAGGCAAGCTCTGAAGCTGCTTTGCTACTGACATACGCGCGATCGAATTTCAATTTGAGTGCTTGGTATATCTGGTTAACCGTAGCATTCTTCGCTGTCTCGCGTTCAGTTGCATTAGTTATTGTAGCATAACTAGCAATGAATCTCGGTTTCTCTCCTAACCACCAATTTCTTGCTGTCCCGACCAAGGCCTTATCTAATGCCTTGTAGATTTTATCCGTTGTCAAAATCTTTCGAGTAGTGAGTTCTTCTTTGAAGATGTCAACCCACCCTCGTGCTTCCTTGTCGCCACTATAAGTTGGTATTCCGTCCATTAATTTGGATTCGGATATCACCAACTGCTGATCTGCGTCTAATCCCTTATTTTTAGTCAAGAGGGTTTTCAGAATACCCTCCAGCTGTTCGTGGGTGACCGTCATGATACGGTGACTGATTAAATCTAGATACGGGTAATGTAAAGTTAGAAAGGATGGATGTTGGGGCGGTTCCCAAAGTTTAACTTTATAATGTAGGAGCTTATATTCTAGGTCCTCCTTTTCGAATTCTAATGATTCGTCGTGCCAAGATTTCTCACTTTTAGGAGAATCTGAGAACTGAGTTGCTAATCCTATGAAATTAGACGAAGTCGTAGATATATCTAATGTAGGGTCGTCCCCAAAAATAAAAGAATCCGAAAGATCGAAATCCTCTTTCTCTTCTTTGATTATTGTGATGGGTACTGCTTCCTCTTTTGTTTTCGGCTGAGAATCGATCTTATCGTCTTTGCCTTTCCTTTCCAGTTTGAAGTTGAACTGGAAATTCGCGTGGAATTTCCTTTTGAATACAAAATTTATCTATAAACTGTAGCGGACCCTTAAATCAGAAATGTCTTTAATTGTGATTAACTCGTAGTTAATACACGGGACTTATGAATATTTGTGGTTTCGATGCAATATCGACAATTGAAAATGAAGTATTTTGGCTTTTCTGACGTATCAGTATAATTGTAGTATATTTCTTTATGGTTCACTAGTAAGTGACAATATTAATCCTTTAATTTATTTAAATGTGAATACAATACCTTAATTCAATACTTATTGATTGCTTCCTCGCAGGAAAATGTAAAATGGATGTCTATACTTCAAGTCTCTCCGTAAGAGTAAATAATTTCGATTTTATTCAATATGTAGGAATACCTATGTGTGTAGTACTTAACTATCAAAGATTTTTATTTTATTCCGTTGATAAAACAATGCCCACGTCGACGTTAGCGTACGTGAACCGAGTGCGTTTCCTCTTTAGGGAACCGAATCCGTTTTGTTTTATTTTGATTTAAGTCTGATCAATACTTTTAAATTGATCAGGCCTTAGATCTTTACCTTCACAAACAGTTTGTAAATTCACAATGATTATTTGACTTTGACTTAAATTAATAAAATCGACACAATTACGACTTGGTATTTATTTGAAGAATGATTTGATTTGAGAATGAATTATAATTATGATGATGATGACGATGATGGGTGAATGATATGCTTTGCAGTGTGATATGAGGACGAGGGTACATATATCTCGCGCAACAGCCACCGAATTTCAATAATACCAAAAGCAAGCTTTTAAGCACAAGCAATAACTTAATTGTAGTGTCGTGACACGTACCTGTAGGCAAATAGTCAAAAATAAAGCAATAAGTCAGCAACTAAAGTAATCCTTTCAAGCTTCACAGTAAACTGTGCGTCCGTAACTAAAATCTTCCTCGACTAGTAAGTCAGGTTCAGGATCTTATCCTGGAGAATCTAAAATAAGTTAGAATTATCGGTGAGAATCCAATCGTATCTCCAGTGATTATTTCGTCGATGACGTTCAAGAGAAATCTTTATTTTAATTATTAGGTAAATTACTATAATTGCTATTATGGCTACCCAATCGTACGGACTTAAGTATAATACAATAAACATTCAACGTTCCAGTTGAACGCGATAAATCATTAACTTATTCCAAATGTTGTAGAGAATTACAATACTAAATGTAAAGAAAAGAAAAGCAATATCTGTTGATGTCAGATTTATTAAAATCAGCATTCAAAATTATTTATAAAATTTCCTAATTTTATTTTACTTTTATTTTGAGTTGTAGTAATAACTATCTACCTGTTCAATTTATTTAATCCACGTAGGATGTTAAAATTTGGAAAATTTTGAAAAGATAAGAATAATATTTTGAAATTGTAAAATGAATTTCAATTGTCAAAAGAAAATTCAAAATTGTAAATTAATTCACTATATAATTACTTATATAACAGTAGTAACTGTTATTTACCATTAATTTATATGTACTATAGTATAATGATAGTAAATACTCGTCGCTAACTTCTCTGCACCCACCGTATGGATGTGCAGTAACTATTATTTACCACGAAAATATGTATATAACTAATGCTACTATGTACTACGTAAGTACCTATGCTCTGTACTAGGATAATACAGTAATACTCGTCGCCAACTTCTCTGCACCCACCGTATGGATGTGCTTAACTAGTAGTTGCCACGAAAATATGTATTTCTTAATACTACTATGTACTACGTAAGTACCTGTATATCTATGACTACGTATATACCTACTCCCTACTTTTAACGTTCGTGATAAACACGACGAAGTCTTTTCGTTTATTTTTCCTACCCCTTTGATTGGTACTTCGAATTATTTTCTAAAATTCGACTATTTATTTTCGTGCACTTCCTAATAACTGTGCGTTACTTACTTCGTAATGTCAAACGAATGTGAACGACCAGTTTACGTTTTCCAAGAATTCGATCTTCTTCCCCAGATGGGAGATTTGAAGAATCTTCCTTAAATTCGGATTTATTTGAATCCTGGAGAGCAGAGGGCACGGTCACAACTAGTGACTTTATCTTCAAATGCCAATCGTAAGGCTGTAAAGTAAGTATATCCACGTAAGTATACTTATAACTTTAACATACGTTCACAGTTCAGTGTACACACATATATCAATATCTGAGCTGTGTTTCGAAATATTTTTCAAAATTTTGAGAATAAATAATTTTGATTTGTAAATAAGTTTCGAATAAATTGCCTACAAAATTATTTTATTCTACTTACAGAACTTTTGGAGCTGTAAAATAGAAGATTTCACGCGATTCCGGATTTTCTCTCACTCGGGATGTCCGATGTGTAGTTCCGAATGTTATTCCGTTCCGGATCGTATCCGTCTTTCACTCAAAAACTCTCCGGGACGTCCAAAAAGGCCCGTTTCCCGTTCCTCGTAAGGATCTATAAGTTTTACAATTAAATGTATTATTATTTATTGTTCTTTGTGTAAGTTTTGTTGTAAATGGCTCAAAAAGTGAATTGTGCACAAATTACAACAGGCCCCCAAAATTACAACACTATTATATGTTGAATAAGGGACATACATACATAACACTTGTGCACAAATTACAACAGTGTGGACTCCAAGTCCAAACACAAAATTTTTGATTGTAATTTGTATTTTATTTAACCTGTTGTGACTTCCTTTTTGTTTTGTAGGAATCCCTGTTTGGCTGGCTCCACGTAGGACCAAGTATTTCGGGGACTTTGAAGTAGAACTAAATTCCTTAATTTCGGATCGTATCCGCTGTCAAATCCGTGGATTTCTTTTTGCTGTATTTTCGATGACTGGTCACTTCGTAAGTGAACTACAATAAAATATAGAATTGACTTTATTTTAGCTTGTAGTAATTTTTATGTGTGCACTAATATGTTTGATTAACCAATACTGGTCAATGGTGGTTTAATAAAATCACCAACCACTTAACTATAGAGTTTTTTGTAATTTGGTTTTAGCTGTGCCCACATGTACCAATTCGAAGGATGAACTTAATTTATGCTGAGCCACCTGTAAAGCCGAATGATGACTGGAAATTACACACTATGAAGTCATACACTGATGGCTTCCACAATTCAACACAATTCTGTAAGTGGAAAATTGAATTATGATTTGTAGAGTGGATTGGGACTGCCTTTTATTTATTTTGTCCCAACTAATTCACTCCACACACCCCTTACAAATCTGAACTCCCCAAAATGTAGAGTTGAAACGGAAATGACACAGTCTGGGTATGAATCCCCAGCACTTTATAATTTTGCAGTAGCACAAGTCAGGGTCAATCCCCTGCAATGTATTATAATGTCTATCAAAAGTCACGGTCAATCCCGTGCATTATAATAAGTTTTGACTTAGCACTGGTCGGTTCCTAGTTTATTGCAATAGAATTGAAATTGAAACTTCGAAGTATATTGCGAGTTTGTGACTGGCAATCTTTATGAATATTTGAAATCTGATCAAACGAAGCCCAGGTTCATAATCCCTGGCTGACACAAACAAAACCGGGGTGGCAAATCCCCGTTGTATTGAGTTAACAAAATACTAATATTGAAATTATAAACTTTTCAAACTTTAACGAAATGTCAATAGACCACTGATCGGAGGTTTGGAAACCTCAACCTTTAACTTCAAACTTTAACAACTAAATCGGGGTGGCATTCCCCGTAACGTGAATGCAATTATATTAATTTCACAAAATTTCGATGTTATCGAAATAACAGTGCCTATGTTAAAAGTTAGATTCGTTTTTGTTCAGATTTCAAGTTCAACCAAAAAAATCGGGGTGTTATCCCCCGTACTTATTTAACACTCCAACTTTTTACTTTGCAGAAAATTCGAGTACTTCGAATTAGAGATAAAAATTCGTAATTTTTCTTTCTACTATTGGATTGAGAATCGTATCCTCCTTGAAAATTCAACATACACAAAAGTCAGGGGTGCGTTCCCTGCAATTTGATACTTACTACAAAAGGTCGAGATCTGTGTCTCGGAATATTAACTATAGTCACTAGTTTCTACCACGTCAGAAGCCGTTTTCTGCTGGTAATTATTTATCTGCACTATATTAGCTACAGGACACAAAATTTTAATCAATTATACCTACACAAAATATATTATAACCTTAGAATATGCAACAATAATGACCAACAATTTATAACACAAAATGAATGCAATATTTTATGATGCACAATAATAACTGGCACTTTTACAAACAAAATCGGCTGCTTACCGGTATAAGCACTACAACGAAGGAAAGTGAATTTTCTGGAGTTCCCCGAAACTGCAGAAAATCACTTGTAATAATTATGCTTACAACGTGAATTTTGATTTGTCACTTTTTGCAGTCCACCAACTGGCGATGCCACTAACGACTGGGATTTCTTCCCTACTGCAAATTTTCCTTGCTGATCACACTGAACTTTCAGTTTTAACTCGTAAGTTGATTAAATTAAGAACAACAAATTCGGAATTTCAAAATGAAATTCTGGTGTGATTAATACGTGGTATTAACCAAGTACTTACTTGAGTAGTAGTACTATTTTGACTGGCCTTCTGGGCCCTTTAAGTAATAAAATACAAATTCTGATTTTCACAGCCGACTAAACGACAAAATATGTTGATTGTTACTTTTTAGAAACTGAAAATTCAGTTGTCACTACTGACAACCGTGGATCCACACCAATATGGATCGAAAATGAAAACTGGCTGATTACTGACGATCAACCGTCGACCACTGCCTATACTAATTAATGGCAACTGATGATTCTGCAGAATTTCGAAGTTTTCACTACTTATTTTTATGAAAATTATGAAAACTGAAAACTGTTAAATCTAATAATATATTATATTCGTGAATACTGTTAACTGTACTAGTGTAAAATCAAAAGTATGGCGAAAATATAATCATGAGGACCGTATCCTATCTTAACCATGTAAAATGAACTTTCGGAAAATGGCTGCCTATCTAATTATATGGCAATTCTAATATACATAATATGCTATATGTTTTCAATGTATTACCTTACGAACCACGTGTGGATTTCGTCTTGGTTTTCTTTTGGAAATTCAGCCTTCCTTTTCTGCTGTCTATAAGGTCCAGAATTCGTAAATTCGGCAAAATTTTAACCTCTACGTTCGTAATAACGACAAAATATTTTCACTTTTATGAAATAATTTTATTTGAGCTCTGAAAATATTCAGCAATAATGTTGAGTTTGGATGTCAGCACGGCCAGGTCCAGTAGGCACACTTGGTCTCGTCCGCTCCACTTCTTACGTCCTCTTAGGTCCACAGCCAAAACTCTTCTTGCTGGGCAAATTATATGCTTTATTATGGGGAGCTTTTCCCTCTCAAAATTTTATCACGTCTACGGCTTGTGGGTTGCTTCCCAAGACCACCGTACGTTACGGTCAGTCCTTTTTTAATGCGGCTGGTTGGATGGCTTGTCAGCACTGTCCACCACCTTTCACTTTTCAGTTTCCAAAACTCCCGTCTTCTCGTAGAAGATGCGGTCATACGCCGTGGCGTTACTTGTACTGCCTTTCACTTTTGGCTGTAGTTTTAACTGCAGCCACTAGTACTGCTATGAAGCGTCACTATAACAGTGGCGAAATGCCCCAACACGTGGCTGCCTATGCTTAATAAAGCAAATAGGTTTATATGGGCCCGAATTACTTCGGACTTTTTTCTAACCTACTTTAAATTTAATTTTATATAATTACGGGTATTGGGGGGTAGATTTAATTCTACCCCGCACCTTCTTAACAGGGATTTTATGCGGTCTTCTAAATCCGAGTTAGGAGAGGGCGACGGAGTCAGTGTTAATCGGGGAATCTACACGACTTCGGGACCGGCCCTGCGAGATACTGAAAAGTATGCACGACTGAATGGAGGGTTTAATTAGCAAAGAGTATGAGCCTGCCTGCTTACTATGATATATGGGTGGGGAGGGTTATGATGCGCTTTCCCAAAATATAATATATGAAACTTAATATTAGTTTATAAATTACTATTCTAAAAAGATGAACATGCGAATATCATACGGGGAATATGCAATCACACAAAACACAACATAAATTAAATATAGTTTGAGAGGTCTTATTATGCCTCGTATTTATTTTAAATACTTTTACTTTTAAATGGCACAATAGTGCAAAACTGAAAATGATATGACTTTACTTTTTAATGGCTCGTAGCCCAAAATAAAAGATACTTCGAAATCAAATATGAAACTCAAAATTATCAATAATCAACTGGGAGTGTTTCCCTTAATTTTCGCCGTACGAATAATTAATTATAACAAATTATATTTTTACCTCGTAGGTTGGATTCTGAGCCGGACGGATTATATTTTAGACTTCTCGTAGAACGTCTTTCTGGGTCACCTTGTGTTCCCTATTTTATTCGCTCGTAGCGTCAATATTTTATCCCTCGTAGGGTCACTAAAAGGGTCAGCGTTTGATCACCTAAATTCTCGCTCGTAGCGATTAATACACTTTTCCTCGTAGGATTTCCTGGTCCACGTGGGCACCTATGATTTTGCACGTAGCAACAAATATATTTTCCTCGTAGGATTTCCTGGTCCACGTGGGCCCCTAGGATTTGCTCGTAGCAACAATTCTGCCGTAGCACGGTCGAGTGAGGAGTACCTTCTGTCTTCGCCGGAGTCCAAGTAGAAACTGGTTATGGTCATGGTCCGTGAGGATAGAAGATCCTCGCGTACCATGCTGTAATCCCTAAACTCATCTCCACACTGTGTGGAATATTATTTTCCCTTTTGTGACCATCTACTTACTTTAATGGGATGGCTTTGCCTGAAGGGCTTTTGGGGAATATATCCGTCCGTCTTAGTTTCCAACACACGATTCACATTTTACATCATAAAATATCATATTTTATATAATATATATTTTTATGATCGTCATTTTTCTTCTCTCAGCGACCGCAATTATGCTTATTTTTCTCGTTCATTATGCTTTTTTCTAAATTGCATTACGCTAAATTATGCTCATTTTTTCATTCCATTATTTTTTTTTATGCTTTTTTGAAATCTTTATTTCCATATCTAATATTACCATATTATTTATCCATTTAAATGTCCTCACTGCCCATACACAGCTGCTCAAAGCTCGTGTTTGTCAAGTCACGTGAGGACCAATCACCGCAGTAGTTAAGGACAGTCTACAGGCATTTCATATTTTTTGAACGAAATCTATGAAAAGTTGTGCATTAAAATTTGGAGGTTTACAACATGCGCTGTATTAGAGTCACATAATGTTAAAACATAGTATACAGTAGACTCCTGCGTTATATTAGAGACCCGCGATCTAATAGGTACCCGCGTAGGACATAAACGGTACTTAACATGAAATAAAAAGTCCATGGGACGAAATTTTAATCGTGTCGGGTGAAATTAAATTTTTTATACTTGTAAATACCCAAAGGTCACAACTAGTTTTAAAAATTTTTAAATTTAACCAGCAACAATAAAATAAATAAAATAAAATGTAATAAAATTATGATAATATGATTTGTCAGTTGTCACTGTTGCCAGTTGCCAGGCCAGGCCAGTCGCCAGTCAGTGTCAGTACTGTCACTGTCAGTGCCAGTAACCAGGAACAGTGAGACTTCTTGTAAAGTAGATTTCCTTGATTTGACTTAAAGAGACAGGGAGACTTCGACAATAGGAATTTTGATTCTCTAGAAGTTTCCCAAAAAAAGGTTTTTACTAAAATTGTTCTATTTTCTATTTTGCATCGTACTTTAACTACTTTCAACTTTAACCTTATATTGAATAAGTGAACAATGCTGCTAACTAACATTGTTAATTTTTAACTTAAAATTAACATTACTTTATACAAAATAAATATCATTTACATCATTTGCCACCAAAATGTTTTAAAATGAGTGTTTCTACTAATGTCAGTGTTTGGTTTGCGTGCAAATTGTGCACGAGCTATTTTATAAAAGTTTCTGACTTTATCGATCACAAAAAGAAAGATCACTTGGAGGAATTTCAAAAGTCATCCTGCATCGTATTTGAAGAAAGAACTGTTTCTACTCATGAGTCCACTCATGACGACAAGTATGACGGGTGAGCTAATAAGAGTGTTCAAATTATTTTATAATGTTTAATTTTTACTGTCAACTGTCAACTGTAGCAAATTAATTGTGTAGCTCTAGTTCCTAGTTCGTAGCTGTAAAAACTATTGGCTAATTTGTTATGGAGTATTGACTTGATTAAGCTGTTGGCTGTGAACTGGATAGTTGCTTTTTAATCGAATGGGCATCGGTTGTCGGTATTAAGTCATTTGGGTTTACAATTTTTTAAGTATAAAACTAAATAATGTTTAATTTTATTTTGCTGTAATTGTTTAGTTCCTTGTTGCCGGTGGAACCATTGCCAACTGTGTCTCCAAACCTTCAGAGAAAAATCATTCCTATTCCTACCCCAGAGAATTTACCATCGTCGTCACCTGAACCTGGATCTGGACCTGGCCCGGGCCCTAGCTCAAATGTAATTGTAATTACCCGAATACTTGAACCTGAAACTAATTACGATCCAAACACAGTCACAGTTGACCTACACTATGATTCTCGTTCCCTTGATTCTACAACTCTGCAAAATTTGGAAACTGATCAAAATCAAGGTTTTAATTTTTCATCATTTATCGATCTTCCCCATAAGCCCTCTCAAGTCGAAAACGACGATGCTGTAAGTAACGAATTTGATAATGAAAGTGTGAAATCTGGAGACGGTTTTTTTTTTAACACTGATGATGATGAATTAGAAGTCAAACCAGATCAAGAAGTATTATCCAGATTAGAAGTGAAACCACAACTTGTCACTTGTGCAAAGTCACCACCATCACAAATCCTGCAGAATCCTGCTGTACGTATCAAACGGCTCACTCCAAAGCAAATTCAAACTGTTTCGTCTTCTTCAACCGTGCCAGTGGCAATGCCCAAGATAAATTCAAGATTTGAAAAACTTAAAAATATCACAGCAAAGGATGATATTTTTATCCTTCCTGATTCACTAGCAAATAGTCTTGCTCCAACCCCCACTAATAATTCCATTACTGAGTGTGCGTTATGTCTCAAAAAATTTGAATCGGACAGTGACCTCAAAACTCATATTGGAATTGCTTGCGAAATGTACAATAGATTCCGTGAGCGCTACTGTATCCCGTGTAACAGAAAGTTTAACAATAAAGGAGCTTGTGAAAATCACAACCTTCGATTTCATGTGACGGAAGAGGAAAAACTGAAAAAGAGTAAATTGTGTGGGGTCTGTGGAAAATCATATATACGGAATTGTGATTTGAAGGAACACGTCCTCAAAAAACACATTGGAGTCCCAAGACCCCGACCTTTTAAATGCATACTGTGTAATTTCGGTTTCCAAACCCGATTTGCTCTAACTTCCCATCTAAGAACACATTCTGAGGACAAACCATTCAGGTGTAGTCATCCAAATTGCGAGATGGCATTCAAACTTAAATCTTATCTCACCCAACATCTCAAATCTCACTCGGATTATAGACCTTGGCCATGTACAGAGCTCGCGTGTGGAAAATCATTTAAAACTAGAAAACATTTAGCAAATCACATGGTAACCCACACAGACTTTAGACCGTTTCAATGTCCCGAACCCAATTGTCGTAAGACCTTCCAGCTCGCTTACATGCTCCATAAGCATAGAAAGATTCATACTAGAGCAAAAGAAACGGCAGCAAATCCGACGACATCCACACCCTCAGCTGAAGCTGTTTTATCCTGAGTTATTTCATTTTGGTGTACAAAGATTATTCCAATGTTTTCGTTGAGAACGATTTTAAAGACAGTTGCTGTCGGGGTTATTAATTTAGTGTACAATCAGTTTTGTTTGTTTGTAAATAGTGCAACTGTAAAATGATTTTATGTTGGTGCAATGTCTCAACATAACATCCTGAAAAATCCAAACTGATTCTGCAATGGCAGACAATCTTGGATAGTGTAATAATTTTATTATTAATAACTAGTTTTTAGATTTAACAATTCCCAATAGTAGCATAGTAATTTCTTTCTGTTTTGTGAGGAAATATGTAAATTTAATTGAGTAATATTTGTTTCCTTGGATACCTCTAATATTGATTAATTTTTGAACTACATAGACTGCTATTAAAAAATTTTGTCTACGTATTATATTATTACTTACGCAACATTATTCTTAAATTTGTAAGTCATATCGTATGTGAAGAACCAAAATGGCTCATATCCATTTCCATTTGTAGCTAAAAACAGTATCCACTATCTACAAGAATATTGGAACATGTCTTGAAAGCATTTAAATAGACCATTTTGCAATTTCAAAAAACATGTTAATGCAACATTTGACACTTTTCAAAATTATATAAATAGAACATTTTACACTTTTCAAAAACATGAAAATAGGACATTTTACACTTTTCAAAAACTCGTAATTAACATTTTACGCATGATTCTCATTTTGTTTTTATAACATAGCTCATTTTGATTCTAGTTTAAATTCGATATATCGGTCATTTTGGTTCTTCATAGACCCCTCCACTTTATTTGAAATCGACATATGCAGTGTAAGTGTAGACATGCATCGTTCTTAAAGAAAAAACATGTGTTTACCAACTCCAGACACCATTTCCTTACCCAACGGGTACTTACAGAATGGTATAATCTCCCAAGTAATGTAAAAAATAACAAATCAGATTTATATACAGTGAATTCATTTAAAAATAATTTGGATAAGTTTAAAGGGTGGAGTTTTGAAACATCTTCCGTGTGACTGAAGCTTGAAAATGTTTACACTGACAACCATGTTTCAACAAGAGATTTGTCTCAAATCCTTTAGGATTCTTCCCGGGACCCATTGATTATTGTTATTCACAGACGATATCATGAATCATTGTGTCTCTTTGTGTAATTTTATGTTTGTTATCGCCGTCGCTATGTAAACATATTACTTTTCTGTGCATGACTACAGCATACCATGATTTTAAAAAGGTTTCTTTTCATTTCGTATTTTATTTCAGCATAAAGAAATATCGTGTCAAGTTGTATTCCAATTTTCAATGCCTACCACGTACGTAGAGGCAAATCATGAATAAAATGGTCTCAGGAGATCTTAGTAGTAGTAGACAAATACACGCTGGTGAACAAAATTTCTAATTTTATGGATAAGAAATGCACTTTACTGGTAGTCAGTTCTTTTTAAGCGTGTTTGTAACTCAGCAACAAAAAAATCTTATTCGATATTCGATGTAAGCCGTAGTGTACTAAAGACAATGTCATGCTGCCAACCTCATAATTAAATCAGGTGGCCAGCACCTGCCTAAATAAAAGTAAGCTGCATGCATGAAAATATTTTAATACCTACAACATACCTAGGTAAGCACGTGTACCAGTTAAAAACAAATGCCTTCTTTAACTTTGACATATTGACATTGACTTTTGGATATACGTAACCTGTCCTAGATGCTTTTAAAACTCAGCTTTACAATCATTTGCGTCTCAGTACACAACTGTGATCGTGAAATACATTAAACTTATTTAATTCCCATACTGCACGATACAACTAATAAAAACTACATTAAGAATGTATATTTTACGTCAATTTTTAACTTTCACGATGCTATTGCTTCTTTATATTAGTGACGCATTAAAATATTATTATGAAACTTCAACAGTTCAAAATCTTGACTCCATTCTAAGACCATTAAATTCGTGTCAATTTGTCATAAGCACAGAAAAGAAACACAACGTAAAAAATAATTTCAGACTAGAAACTACGACTGAAATAATTAAAATTTTGAGCCAAACTTCGTCAGCCTTTTTATTTTTTAACAATATGAGCATCCAATATAGGGAATTTCAGTATTTGAGACATCAGCAGATTTGCTACGTTCAAATTTTAATTGTGAACTCGTCATTTGCGTCAAGCCAGCGCCGCAATCAGAATCAGAATAGAACCCTTACTAATGTTTCGAAGCCACTTTCTGTTGATTTAAGGTTGAGCCAGGTGAATTACCAGGAAGACATCGTGATTGCCTTATCCGACGTGGACTATTATGAAAAAAATCAGGAGTTTGACTACAATCGAGAAACTCTGTGTTCGCTACCATTAAACTACATATGGTTATTCGTTAAGGTCAGTGGAACAAGTTCCGCTCTACAAATATCCTCCAAAGCATCAGTTTTGGTATTTGTAGTTATGCGAATTCAGCTAAGATGCGAGAAAACCGAAATCTGCAAGTTAAAAATCGACTTTGCAGCACACTACAAATCCTCATGGACTTCATACCTCGCAATTTTAAACCACTTTCAAAAATCCCGATATGATTTTCACAACTCTGATATTATTGCTTTCTATGGTAGTAATCTAAACATCGCTACAATATCTCCGCATCTCTCAATATCAACGATCTATTCCACAGGGAATTCGATACTTACAGTAATAAAGGTCCTTCAAACTTTAGCCACACACTTGAATTTCACACTTAAAAGAATCAGGAGTTTTAAGAAGGAGATATTGTGTTCAGAAGGGTTTATCTCGGCTCAGTCACCCCTCGTCCCAAA
Source organism: Dicyrtomina minuta (assembly GCA_949802685.1). Taxonomy (NCBI): domain Eukaryota; kingdom Metazoa; phylum Arthropoda; class Collembola; order Symphypleona; family Dicyrtomidae; genus Dicyrtomina; species Dicyrtomina minuta. Next base: position 92,676,782 of record OX461808.1, on the reverse strand, counting down.
TAAGGTTATATTTCCATATGTATTTCAGTCAACAATAGCCTGGGCTATTTTTTATGGGAGAGACCCCCATGTGTCTCCCCCTCTGAGTCTTTACTATCTTTTTGAACCATTTAGTAACAGAGTTTGGATTTGGTTTGGATTTCTTGTAATTTCTTTTGCACTGATTGCTAATCTCACTCAATTTCAAAGTGCAATAGGTCAGAATAAAAGACCAAGAATTTTTGATGTGATAATGCTCACCTTGTCACCTTTTTTAAATCAGATTTTAAATCATAAATTTACTGGCCGAATATTTCGCCCTATTTTCATGTTATGGATTATTTTTTGTATTCTCGTAGGAATTATTTTTTCATCGTTTCTGCGAAGTTACAGTATTTCCCCTGCTAAAGCTGTTACAGAAAATAATAAGACTATTATGGATTTGATCAATGAAAAATATCAGATTGGTCTCAGTCGGGGTCAGCCAAGTATTATATCAGAACAGATTAAGGCTATAGAGAGTATTAGTAAAAATTTGCATATTAATAAAGTTTATGTGCAAAATCTAAAATTGTTACTTAATAATTCAAAAGAACACGGGTCGTTATCCGTTAAAAACTGGCTACATATATTTGGACAGAGCCGTGTTGGAATGACATTGAGCACCCATGAAGCCTTAATTCTATTTGAACCACTGAATAGATTCTTTCCAGGACGACTAAATCGATGCAGAGATAATTATCTCAGTACTGTATTAGTCTGGTTATTCTATACGTCAAATGTGGATACTCCGCAGAAAGTGATGAAGAATTTGCTTGAGGTTGGAATTACTCAGTTTTGGGAGGATGTTGGTAAACTGATGAAGCAAAAAGATTTTATAGGGGCTTTTGAAGAAAGGTATCAAGAGTTTAATTTAAAAAAATATGATAATGAACCAGATTCGAAATCTATTCCACTACCCTTAGATGATTCTCTTGTTGAAGCAGCATTTCATTGTTTGCTTATTGGGTGCGCAGGTGGAATTCTAGCATTTGGTTGGGAGCGATTTCGACTAAATATTTGTTTAGGAGCGCGAGGGGAATCTGTAGTCAACTTTATCAAAACAATGGTGGTTCTTAGTTGGTGGAAATTAGTGTCACTCATGCGTCCAAAAAAAAGCGAAAATTTCTACTAAAAGATGTAGACAGCGATATGTCATAGCGATAGCCATCATCCTTAACGATGTGGGTGGCTGCATTTGGACTAGCAGATTTAAATGTGTTTCAGGAGAGTTAACACGGTGAAACTATTTAGTAATATTTCTGATACACAAAAATTCGTCTTTAACTTTCACGCAATAACATGCTTAAAATTACTGATTCTAAATTTATGTATATCTTTTAACATTACAACTGTAAACTATGCTTAAAATTACTTTCAATTGTCGGTATGAATAAATATATATTTATTAAGATAATGCAATCAACAAATAATGTTGATATAAGAAATAAAATATTTACTAACTGGTAAACACTTTACATTGGAAAATCAAGTACGAAATTCAGAATCTTTTTATTTTGCCCCAATAACCCAAACGAATTGTAGGTACCGTAAAGCTTCTAATAGAAGCCCCCGGCGTCTATTAAAAACAGACCTTCCTACCCCCGGCTTGTATTGGAGACCCGGCGTCTATTAGAGACCCGGCTTCTATTAAAAATTTATGTTTTGAATCGAAAAAATACAAAGCGACGAATAATGCGCTTCGCAAAGTTTTATTATTTCTAAGAATTTAATCGTTTTTATTATGCCAAATTATTGCTTATTTTATCAATTGTCTGTAGAATCAAGTGCAATTCTTGATCGAAAGGTGTATTTTTATTTGGCAGGTTAGCTCACGACATCAGACACATGACAATTTTAATGGGAGTATTTTTCCTACTAATTAAATTTGGTCACTGTAATCACTCTGAATGTCTTCTTCCTCGTCTTGTTGGCTTTCTGCTTGCATTTCAACAAATTCTTTTGCATACATCATAATCTCCAGCTTTTTAGCTGCTGAGTATGATTTGCGTTTACTATCCATTATTTCTAAAAAACTTAATTTAAACAACTATCTACCTAGTTATCATACAAACTTAACTTTTTGAGTGGATCGCACACTTGACGGTTGACGTTTGCAGGCAAAAGCTGATTTTTAAATTTTCGAGGTATATCTAATGTGAGAATATCGCAAGGATATCTAGCTCATGACGTTCTTTACCCCCGGCGTCTATTGGAGACCCGGCGTCTATTGGAGACCCGGCGTCTATTGTAATTATTAGCCGCCACCCCCGGCGTCTATTAGAGACCCGGCATCTATTGGAGACCCGGCTTCTATTAGAAGCTTTACGGTAGGTACATTTTACAGTATGATAGTATTGGTACCGGTAATATGTGAGTCAATAATTCTACGTAGGTAATTATTAATTAGGTCGGGAGGTATCGAACAGTTTTCTGAATGTAGTTTTTGTAATTAAGTAAGTAAATTATTTAGTTAATGCTTTTGGTTTGGGGAAGCATTTTCTATGGAAGCCTAGGATTTCTAAAATGAATCATAAATTAGCTCTACGCATAATTAATTCATTTTTATTTTTACCAGCTGCAACAAAAATAACTTAGGTACCAACAAAAAACTAAAAATTTCCACTGTAGGCCCAAAGTAGATGCTGAGCGTAAAGTGTAATGGTTGTGATTGCTGGAAAACAATGATTATGTTGTAGGGCTAACATGAAGCCATCGCAGTTAGTTCCCATAAAAGCGAGCTAGGTACGAGTTTAGCTAATACAAATGAACAGAATACGAGCGGTGTTTTATTCGGTTTAATAAAGGAGTCAAGCCCTATTGCAGCAGCGCTAAATTTACGACAGCACCTTTTTCCCAACTCAACCGTCAGAGAACTTGTGTGACCAGATTTTTATATGTAACAAACTACAAGAATTTTATACCTATTCATTTGTATTTTTTTGTTCTGCCTTTTGATTGGCCAGTCTGGGTTATTTTAGGAGCTACAGTACTCACGCTTTCACTAATTCACAAGCAGGTTAGGCTTGGAAAAATCCCAAAATTAAAATATTTTCAGTTTTTAAAATTTAAATTTTGCGAGAGATACGAGAGTCGTCGTTAAAAAATATTCAAGAACTCGCAATGCCCAAAAGTGTTCTTATATAAGGTGATATTAGAAAAATTCTATGGAGTTCCAAATGTGAACGAAATGAAAAGATTGGTGGTGTTTTCAAAATTTCAATTGTTTTAATTTTGTGTATTTATCAGGAAGTTCATCAGTGGTTTTTTAAAATAAAATGTTATTTCATGTAATGTATATTTTTCGGGTTCAAATTGTATCCCGTCTTTAGCACTATATATTAGGAGAGTGAAGCTGAGTCCCTGCTCGGGTGACGACTAGCAGCATGCATTTTGAGGGCATGCTTTGATTTAAATGATTTAATACAATTTGGCTCTGAGCACGTGAATGGCCTGCCCTGAGAATGGACACGTCCGATGTGAGTCCTGAGATAGGTAATGCAGCTAAACTCTTTTCCGCAATTTAACTCGGAACATTTGAATACTTGGTTTGAATGTGTTTTCAAATGATTAGTAAGTTGTCCCTTGATACAGAAGGATCGGTCACACTCTCCACACTTAAAAGCTTCGTCTGTTATTTGTTTTTTGGGACGTGATCTCGTCTGAGCATGACCATCCAAATGAACATTCAGACTGGATTTTGTTTTGAACGATCGATCGCAACCAGGATGTGAACATTCAAAAGGTTTCAAAATTGAATGGGTTGTATTCATGTGCATTTGAAGGGAATATTTCAATTTAAATTGTTTCCCACAATTTGGTTCTTGGCACTTGAATTGCCTTCTTTCAGAATGGACGACTCGGAGGTGATCCTTGAGATTTTGCTCAAGTTTGAATGTTTTATCACAGTAAGGCTCTGGGCACTTGACTCGCAGTTGTCCCACAGAATTATGAACGCGAAGGTGATTCTCGAGAATACATTTTTTGTTAAATGCTTTACCGCAATTTGAGATGGGACACTTGAATGGTCGGTCGTTCTTGTGTGATTTCATGTGGTTTGTTAATCCGCCAATTTTTCTGAAGCTAGAGGTGCATTCAAGACATTTAAAAGGTTTGGAGTTCAAAGTGCCTTCACTGGTATTGACATTGACATTGGCATGGACATTATTGGCTGTGTTGCCTTCCTCGTCCTGGTGCTGGGTGTGTGATGCTGAATGGGCGATTAAAGATACTTGATGAGCGAAGGATCTCCGACAAAACTCACATTTTAATGGTCTTGCTTCCTCAACTTTGATCCCATGAATCCTACGAGCATGTTTTTTGTACGTGTTGATTGTGCAAAATAATTTATTGCAGGGGACACAGTATTGACGACGCTTTTGAGGCGTTTGAGAAAAATGTGGGTCACAATCAACATCTGCGAAGGGGTTACGTTCAGAGTTAAGGTCAAAGGTCGAATCACTATTATCATAGTGACCATCGTCTTCATCACTTGACGCTGTTATTGCTAGTTCCTTTCCAAGAATTTCCATTTCTGTTTTGGGTATTCTTTCCAAAATAACTGTTGTAATAGTATCGTTTGGATTATAACTATCCGCATCGCGTTCCTCCGTTAGGACGCATTTGTCGAATTCAACCAACTCGCATTTAACAAGGTCTACTGCCCCGAAACTTCCGTCAATCCCATTGTCGTTGTCAACTTTAACTGCTACAACTTCCATTTTGTTTCAAGCTCAATATATTTCCAAGTTTTTTAGTAGTTTTTTAGATGACAATGACAGTTCAAAAAATTATTGAACGTCATCGTGTCTGGAGTCTGAATCTGAAATAAAAATTTCATATTAATTTACGTTAAAACTAAAATGCACGTCAAGGTAAAAGTGAGGGAAATAGATTTTTACATACTAAATTGCAGTACATTATTTGGTATTATTATTAATGTATGCTACTAATCGTTAATATGCTACAATTAATTACATTTTTTTTGTCGAACTATCCTGCGAACGAAGGATCTATTTGAAGTTAAATTTTTAACTGAATATCTCTAAATTACTATTAAGTAGGAGTATTAAGGAACAAGAACTTTGGAATTTATTAGAATGAAAAATGAAATCAGAATCAAAGTCTCTGAATCTCAGATTTAGCAGTCAAGCACTCGCGCCATTCCTTAAATGCACAAGCAGCATCTATGTATTTTGTATTGAATGTAAACAAGCTTGGATTTAATTTATTATTTATTATTAATATTATTATTAATTAATAAATTAATCTGTATTTATGTAATTTTTATTTTATTATTTTATATTATTATTTGTATTTATGTTATATTTTATTTAATTGACATTTTATTTGTTTAATTATTACTAATTTTACCTTGTCACCTGCTGCGTAAGTAGTACTGTTTAGATGCTGAGCTGTAATTCCTAAATAATTAGAGCTTCAGCTTATTAAGCTTCTAGCCAAATAGTCTGTCTGGATTTATAAAACCACTTGCCTAAAATAGTGCATAACGCTTTGTTATTAAAAGTACCTGTAGGAAAATTTTTTTTTGAGTTTGTGCATATTAAAACAAACATTATGTTTTGCCCTTTACAACTAAATTATTTTTTTATTTTTTTATAAAGCTTTTATAAAAAAAATACAGCTGCAATAATAATTTTAAAAAAAATTTATGAATTAAAAAAATAAAATAGCAGTTTAATTTGAAAAAGATCAACAGTATCGACATAGACATGGAGCAGGCCTGGTGGTGTGACACTGGCTTCTGCTCCAGTGAACTGACTTTGTTTCCTGTCGAAAGTCGAAGTGTCCATGTAAAACTATAATTATAATCGGGGATGTTGGGATGCGGCATTGGACGCAAATGTGACTGTTGATTGCTCCGCCCTTAAAAAGCGCCCTGAAAGAACGTATAAAAACGTGGAGAAATGCATGTGCTCAGGGAAGGAGTGTAACAAGGGTCATAGGGTCTAAAAATGAAAATATTTGCATCACATCATTTATGGACAACCCCTTACTAATTTTAGACTTGTTTGTAATCAAATAACACAAGGCCTATAGTTTTCCAAAAAAATCAGAAAACTGAAAAAGTAGTAAGGGTATTGGGTAAGGTAAAATTCCTATATAATTTCCGATATGATTTTTGTGAGTTTTCATTTTGACGAATTTTTAAAATTTGAATATTTGCTTTCTGGCGCCAAAGCGCAATTTGCACCGATATGATTATATACGTTGCAGTGACCTCACCACGTAGTACATGATCTGATATCGTTTGCTTCATTTCGGTTTTTAAACTTGGGATACTTCTTATGTCACTGTTCCCAGTAGTGTTCTTTTTCTTTCATGACCAGGATACAAATCCTCTTCCCGTACCTTTAATTCCGGCTTTTACCACTATAAGTGTACAATTGCATGGATTCTTTTTTTTTGCTTTCCTTCCCGTATAGCATTGCTTTGTTTTGAATTGGCTTGGTATTTTTATTAAGTACGACAAACTCAAATCCTTTTTACACGGTCATGTATTTTACTATGACGTTTTTTCTTGTCGTTGATGTTAATTGTGTGTTATTGATGCTAATAAAATCAAAAATTGGCTCGTCAGTAATATTTTTCTGTTTTCATTATCCGATTTTGTACTTCTGACAACGTTAAGTGTTTGAGAATGTGAACCAGTTGAAATGTTTATGCAACGTCAGGCTACTTTTATTCCTAATATATTACCTTATGTTGTTTCTGATGACTAACTTAAATTAAAAATAATTTATTACACATTTTCTGTTTAATTTAAACCTCACAATCATGGTTAGAATGCTTGCATAAATATACATAGTAGGATCTTATTGTCATCTTTTATGCATTATATTCGCTGTTCCGGTTAGTTAGATTGACTTGACCCGTCTTGCCAAAGAACTCTTCACACATTTACTATTTTACTATTGCAGTACCACGCTATGTACCACCCTTTTACCCGAACGCACTTACGATTAGTAAATGAAGATACACGTTTATTGCATGTTGTATGTAGCCATATGAATTAAATACGCAAACCTAGAAAAAAATCTTGATCTCAATTACTAAAAAAATGCATAAGAGAATGAGGTAAACTGCTATTAAAAAAAACTTTAGTATACTAGAACATCAATATTAACAATGTAATTATATAAATGCCTTCCTGTTCAGCAATCCAACAAAAAATGACATTACTACTTTAAGTGAATGAATTTGCAAATTTTGCGTGCACGGATATTTTATATCTACACCTATATCTATAACTACATGTAATTAATTTTATAATGTGGTTTAAAGTCAAGTATTAAAAACGCGAGTTCAACTTACTTGTCTTTCCTCTCTATATAAAAGTATACTGACAAAATCTAATTATCTAAAATATTATGATATAATTTATATATGTACACTGCTGTAAATGTAAGTATAGGTACATACATAATGGCTGTCTAGATTTCTCACGTATTTTATGTTTGATTTATTAGCGTTTTTCAATCAGCCATCACATCACCTGTCCAGTCAGTCCCAGTCGATCAGCTGGCTACTGATAACGGACGGCGAGAGTTTCTGTTTTATTAAGTTTGTGAATTTTATCATTTTTGAAGACAATAAGGATCTCAAAAAACCGGAATTTAATATTTGATAGGAAATATTATTACTGGTCCAGACGTACCTCGTTATGTTACGTTATACCCAAGAGTATAAGTAATGACACATAGTCATTGGAAAAAAAATACGTGACTAAATTACATTACTGTGCTGTACTGTGTAATAAGAACTATCCCATCCTTCCTAAATACTGTGAACAGTTTAGTATAAATGTAGTTGTAATAGTGTATAAGAAAGATACAGCGTAGGACTGTTAGAACGTACGGGTATTAATTGTTCTTATTTTGGAATGTCTGCAGCAGTTTACCATACTTTACTAAGCAGAACTTGTTTTTTTTTATTTATTTACGTATTTACTGTATCGTCTGTGAAGAACCAAAATGACCTATATCCAATTTAAGCTACAATCAAAATAAGCTACGTCATATAAACAAAATGCAACACACGCGTAAAATGTTAATTACGAGTTTTTTGAAAGGTGTCAGTTCTTCTGTTACCATGTTTTTTTTAAGTGTAAAATGTTCTATTTACATGTTTTTGAAAAGCGTAAAATGTTCTATTTACATGTTTTTGAAAAGTGTAAAATGCTCTATTTACATGTTTTTGAAAAGTGTAAAATGTTCTATTTACATGTTTTTGAAAAGTGTAAAATGTTCTATTTACTTGTTTTTGGAAAAGTGTAGAATGTTCTATTTACATGTTTTTTGAGAAATGTAAAATGTTCTATTTATGTACATGTTTTTTGAAATGTGTAAAATGTTTGATTTGCATGTTTTTAAAAAGTTTAAAATGTTCTACTTACATATTTTTTAAAAGTGCAAAATATTTCATTTAAACACTGTCAAGACATGTTTCAATATTCTTGTAGATAGTGGATATTGGTTTTAGCTAAAAATGGATATGAATCATTTTATTGTTTTACAGTTCACAGGCGATATTTTACGAGTAGTGAGAACAAATTTTTACTGATTACTAGAATGTGTAGTGTGTAAGTTGTTGAGGTGTTTCCCGCATAATTTGTAAACAAACTTTTGTGAGTAATTTATGCTGTGACAGTGACGTTTAGACAGTGACAGAGATGTGATTCATTTTTTTTAAATTAGCATAATATATTACAGAACCAAAGACATTACATACAGATGACTCCTTGGCACATTTAAAGCTGCGTAAATAATTATTACATCTCTATGAATGTATGTATATTATGTGCATAATTTTAAATACCAGTAGTTGATGGACGGCAATTGACAGTTTTAATGCGATATGGGTGCAGAAATGAATCTGTTTTTATTGTTATTGCTGCTCTTCGTATCTTCAGTATTGTCTTCCAAGTACAGCTCAAGAAGTAAGGAAAAGAAGGTACGTTGTAAGATGTAAGATTGTTCAGCATACTAAGTAAGATTAAGACAAGTAGCAGTTGAGTCATATGCTTAAAAGAAATATATAACGAATTAACGTGCCACTTTGCAGCAAAGAACATAGCTAAAAAGCACATACAAACCCCTCAGACTTAAGACTTGTGTATAACCTATAAACTATTATTGTAATACGTGAGTATAATATACTCACGACTATATATTATATAGTTCTTCTAGTTTTATGTACAATTATTCTGCATGTATTATTCGTATTCCTGAAGATTAATTCGGGAAGCGATAGTTTTACAGATCATCATGTCATTTTGTTATGTTCGAAGCGTGTAAATGTAACATTTTTCGTACTTTTCGAAAACAAATAATTTAATTTGTTTTTTTTCGTTGTGTTGCAACTTATGGAAAATCAAAGCTTCTTTAGCCCAATCCAGTCTAATAAATATGTCAGACTTTGAACTAGGTTTAGAATCGACTATGTATGTACTTAACTTTCTGTATGTACTTTACTTCTTGAAATAGGGAGCGTGCATAAATTACGCCGTACAAAAATCAAACATTTTTAACCCCTATCCTCCCCCCATGTCTTCGTATGTACTCCAATGGAAAAGGATAGGCACCTAGAACCCCCCCCCCCTCTCCCTTCCCCCAAGACATACCCTGTAACTTATGCACGCTTCCGGCAGTTTGTTCGCTGCATAAAGTATAATGTCTATAGTTTATAGTGATTGAACTATATGGTATAGGCCATGGGCTTTATTCATATGTTGCATTATTATGTATTTGTTTTGTATTATTACGGGTTACTATTTGGTTGTGGGCTGTCCCATATGTAATACTTATGCACGTAACATGTAACAAAATGCAAAAAATAGTACATTTAAAATGCAAAACAATACGCAAGTTTTCTTACATGCTCAGGCCTTACTATTATAACCTACAATATTTCTGTGGTTGTTTTTGTTTTTGTATTATTTTCAAATAGGTATAGGTTCATGTTTGATGCGACATAAAACCTGTTTTAGGTTTTTGATTGTTTTTTTCCCCTTGATATTGTGATTGCTTTGTGTTCTTCCAGAGTCTGACGAGTAGACTTACATACGATCTTACTCAAGAAGATGGTCCCAATCCCAATGTAGAAATAAATGAGGATCTCCAAGAGCTGACAGGTGCTCACGACAAGAACCATAATTCAACAGAGACGACAGTAGTGGACACGGCACAGTTTTACTCTAGAATTAGATCATCAGGATGCAGTAAGTTTTTAGAATAATAAGTTCAGTTGAAATTTTTAAATTTTATAATAATTGACAATTATTATAAACGGTACAAACTATATGAAGACATTAATTTGTTGAGATTAAAAGCTTACTATTACAGATAGAAAAGCATAACAAATCTTGTTTTTTTGTAGTAATGGGCATTGGCCATTTCTTAAGTATAGTAGCATTCCGTTTTATTTTCAGTAATTTGTATTCATCTATATTAATATTAGGTTTAAATCATGAATTAATTTTGGTCTGTCATAAAAAATTACATGCGATTATTAGGTAATAAAATGCTATGATAAAAGTTTTTGAAATTTGCAAAATTATTTGATTTGCATATATTTTGAAATGTGCTAAATGTTCTATTTACATGGTTTCAAAATGTGTTAAATTTTTTTTACCATGTTTATGAAAAGTGAAATATGCTATTTAAATATTATTGAAAAATGGCAAATATTATATTTAAATATTTTAGAAAGTGCAAAATGTTCTGTTTCATATTTTTTAAAAGCGTAAATTGTTCTATTTACGTTAATTTAAAAAGAGCAAAATCTTTTATTAGCATATTTTTGAAATGTACGAAGTAATTTCTTACGCGTTTTTGGAAATGTGGAAAATATTCTAATTTTATGTTTTATTTTCCAGGCTTTAATTGCTTAGCATGGATTATTTTAAAATACAGACTTAGCGACTATGTAAATACAATACGCTTTAACACACATCGTTTCTTTTAGAATGTGGGCGAAAGCCATTTGAAGACAGTCTCTACCCAATTTTTAACTTGCACTATAAAAAAGAAAGAAATGTACAGCACGAAGGAGGTGATGATCATGCGGATGAAGATGCAGATGCGAATTTGATTAATCCACTGATTGTTGGGGGAGTTCCAGCAGAGATCTATGAGTTTCCGTGGATGATCGGAATAGCAGATATTAGCATCCCGAGACAGAGAATTGCATGCGGCGGAGCTCTCATCAATTCACACTTTGTCCTCACTGCTGCACACTGTGTTCAGCAGTAAGATTAGCAACGCTCTAATAATTAAATTTTATAATGAGCTATTTGTACGCGCTAAAATTTTTTCTGCTATCTATAAATAAATAAGAATGAACAAAGCAATATTTATTATGTACCTAATTACTATGTAATAACATATTGTGTGGAGAGAACCAAAATGACCCATATCTTTTGTCGCTAAAATTAATATCCAGTATCTACAAAAATATTATAAAACATGCCTTGAAACCATTTAAATAGAACATTTTACACTTTTTAAAAAGATATAAACTGAACATTCTACACATTTCAAAAAACAAATAAATTGAATATTTTGCATTTTGTAAAAAGATGTAAGCAGAACATTTCACACCTTTCAAAAACACGTAAATAGAATATTTTACGCTTTTTAAAAAACATGCAAATAGAGCATTTTAAACTTTTAAAAAACATGCAAATAGAACATTTTAAACTTTTAAAAAACATGCAAATAGAACATTTTACACTTCTCAAAAACATGTAAATAGAACATTTTACGCTTTTCAAAAACATGTAGATAAAACATTTCACACTACTCAAAAACAGGTTCAAAAACTCTAAATTAACATTGTACGCATGTTTTCCATTTTTTTAATGACATAGCTCATTTTGATTATGGCTTAAATTGGATATGGGTCATTTTGATTCTTCACAGACGACATGGTTCATGCTAAGCATTTTGAATATTAGAATTGACAAGGCTAATTTAAGAATGATAATTAATGAAAGGTGGTGATATGGGACAAATGCACGTATTTTGTTTTGTTTTTTGACTAATAGTAAGTTCATCATCTGGACGGAGATCTGGTTCAACGCCTATGACATTGACAGAGTTAAGACGGATGAGTACGTTCTGCGACGAAAGGTGAAAAGATTTATCGTGCATCCGAAATATCCACAGTGGAACCGGGAGCATGACATCGCCCTCATTGAGTTGAGTGAACCCATTGACTTTAGTCGAACCTCCATTCGACCTATTTGCCTTCCCAATTCAAATCTCTATGATTACTCGGGGGAACTTGGCACTGTGGCTGGATGGGGCTATAATTCCTCTTACAGTGGTGAGTCTTTTCTCATTCATGTTTGCATTTTCTATAGTAAAATCAATAGTTCACATAGGCATTTGATATTCAGGCGAGCTACATATAAGGTGAGTGCACTGTAAAATATTATACTGTATATTTTTATCTTGAGTCAAGCGTATAATAACCCATTTCATATTTATTAAAATTAGCTTACCGTATTTCCTGTAATAGTAGGCGGGGTGTTTTATTTACATGTTTTTGAAAAGTGTAAAAAGTTTTATCTGTATGTTTTGGAAAAGTGTAAAATGTTCTATTTACATGTTTTTAAAAAGTTAAAAACGTCTTATGTATATGCATTTTATGAGTATAAAACGTTATGTATTCGCATGTTTGTTAGAAGTAGAAAAATTATTTTATTTGAGTGTTTTTCTGAAATTTAAAAAATTTTTTATGTGGAATTTTCTTTTTGGTCAAGCTGGATATGGGTCATTTTGAGTCATCAGTTGGCAGTAGGGACATATATACAGTGATTTAATAATTTTATTCTGCTAAAAATGTAATTTATTACAAATATGAAATTTAAATTTCCTTTGTGTTACTAATAACAATTAATAGGCGTCCGAACTTCACAACTCCACAAAGTGGCAGTTCCAATCCTAAGCCATAAAGCATGTCTCAAAACACATCATTTTAATAGCATCCTCCCGACAATGCTATGCGCCGGGGATTTAGCTGGAGGAAAAGATGCCTGTTTTGTAAGATTTTTATAAACCTACTATTCATATTTTAACTATTCATATAGTGCAGTGGTGATACGTAATTACTTTATTTAAAATTAGTATTTTAAATCGTGCATACACAGATTTTTGCAGAAGATTAGCAATTTAAATTTAAAAAATTTTTTTACAAAACAAAAAATTACCACGTAGTACATTACATAAGTTGTAATAAATTAGGATAGGCCTGTTTCGATTTTAAAAATTAATAAAAAATCAGTAAAATAAAAAATAAATTTAAACGTTAAAGTAAATATAGTGCGGATTTGGAAATTTCTGTATACAAGTAAGTAATCTAGAAATCAAAATTAATTGTAGAGAGGCAAACGACCTTTAGCGTTATATTTTTTAGACATGCACTTGTCGCACGAGATACATAGATATTTGCACTACAGAAATTCTTACTGTCAGTAGTGTCAGTCATCTGTCATCCGTATTTTGCATAGAAATTTTTAGATTCTAATCGTTAAGAATTGTGTGAGTAATTACGGAAGTTCTTTAGAAGGTAAAATATGCAATAAAAAAATAAATGAAAGACGGCTCTTCACATAGTAAAATGAAAGCAAAGGATATTTACTTACAGACCACAGACAGGCAAAGCGCAATCAACGGCCAATGGTCAGCTGTAATTGTATGTATTTGCCGTATTGCGGTCCGGTCAGTCAGACTCAGGCAATTTTTTCCATTTTTTATAGTGTAGCGTTAATATTATATGAGTTTTTTAGTACATTTATATATATACTTTGTATTACTGTATTCATCGTACGCAAATCACAGGCCACAGGATAAAGTTCAGTTTCTCAAAAAGATCATAGATTAGATTAAAAAAATTTACTTTTGCAATATCCTGAGCTACCGCATCATTGAAGTTCTAAAATTCCTAAATGTTTTGACAGTCAAGTTCTCACATAAAGTAAAACATCATCCAAAAAAAAATAAGAAATGTACAGATATTTTTAAAGGCGGAAACTCTCACTGTACACGAAGATAAATCTGTAGCGAAATTTTAATTTCAAAGTATAATTAAAAAGTGATTCGTCTTTTTCGTCTTCTTTTTTTCACACAGAGTGACTCGGGCGGACCTTTGATTGTGGAGCATGGAAATAGAAACGTTGTGGTGGGGATAGTTGCGTGGGGGCGAGGCTGTGGACGGCCCAATCTCCCAGGCGTCTACACACGTGTCTCGAGTAATTAATCATCATTTTTACATTTTTTACACACATACACAAAACGGAATAATTTAGTTCCAGCACCAGTACCAGCCCAAACCCAAACCACATGTTATATGAACTGATTATGTGAAGAATCAAAATGACCCATTCAACTAATTTAAGCTAAAATCAAAATGAGACATGTCGAGAACATTTTCAAAGAATATAAAAGCATAAATTATTCAATAAAGGTAATTTTTAAAGTTTTTTGAAAATTGTAGAAACTAAGTTTCGTGACTTCGTATATTTTTATTTCTTGAAAAGAGCAAAACCTAATTTTTACACTCTGTTTAAAAATGAAAAGTATTTTAGTTAAACCTTTTTAAAAAAATTCAAAACATTTTATTTACACGCTTTTGAAAAATGCAATACATTTTATTTACACGTTTTCGAAAAATACAATACATTTTATTTACACGTTTTTGAAAAATGCAAAACATTTTATTTACACGTTTTCGAAAAATACAATACATTTTATTTACACGTTTTTGAAAAATGCAAAACATTTTATTTACACGTTTTTGAAAAATGCAAAATATTTTATTAACACCAATTTGAAAAATGCAAAATATTTTGTTTTGATACTTCTAATTACTGTAAAATGTACTGTGTTCATGTTGTGTAAAGTGTAAATTTTTGTAACTACATAAGTTTAATACGATAATATTTAAAAAATTCTACAGATATTGCGTTTTGTTCTTGGCTGCAAACATAATATTATAGACCATTTTGATTCTTCGAAGACGATATATAAAACCCATTTAATCCATGCAGTATGCAATTCAACAATTTCACTCGCCAATTACAATTTGATTATTGCACTTCGTTAGAATTTCACATTTTTTATAAAAAAATTGTATTCAGGATCAGCAGATGTTGTTACAATATGTTTAGGTTGTTTGTTTAGTAGTATAATTACGGTGGTTTCTACCGCCGTTAGAAATTCTCTTCTATCCTTATCCCTCATTAGCATTGTTTATATACGTAGGTATAGGCATTCATTATTTTTATTTTATGATTTTTACTTCCACATTCGCATTATCTATTTATCACATCCTTCCCATCATCACCACATCTCTTTAGGTCTCTAGAGAAGTTTATTCTATTCATCGCCCAGCTCGTCGGCGCAGATCTAATCATTTATACATCGGTCATAAAATAATTAGCTGTACTTTTGCTTACAATTTAATATTTCCCTACCTACTGCCTCTGCCTCCTAAACTCTGTAGTATTTTTACTAGGGAACGCGCATAAATTACGTGGTACAAAAAAACTGAAATTTTGAACCCCTACACACTTTTTTTGGTAAGCACTAATTCCCTCTTATGCACAATGTACAGGGATAAAAATCCTAAAGCCCTATCCACTCCCACCCCTAAATGTGCCACGTAATTTATGCATGCTCCCTTAGTATGGTCGCCTCATCGCCTTCTATACTGTGTATTTAAAAGGTAACGGTGCAGCTTATTATATACATACATAGGCGGTCCGGTCAGAGTAAACAATATGGTGGAATCGTTGAATGTGTGAAAGGAAGCGAAAAAAATTTTTACTGTAGGGGATGGTCCATAAATGATGTCATCCAAATTGTTACTTTTTAGTAACCCGCCCACTCTCATGCAATAACTTTGAAATTGCGTGAGATGCTATTTTTAACTTGGTATGCCATCAATTTTTGGATAGACCCACCCACCCTGGTAATTACATTGTTTATGCACGATTTCTAAATAATTATTGTAGGCACTTTAATATAATATTATATTTTACCTACGTTGTACTAACTCAAACTCAAGTCCTACGTCTGTGGGTTATTATCATTAGTAATTATAAATTTTTTCCTACGGTCAGCGAATAAATCCGTATTGTATTATTAATTTATTTATAATGCAATTATAATGGGATCATTACTCTGTTTGTATAGTGTTTTTTTATATTTACATTTAATAATAATATTGACTTTGTGTGTTATAATTATTGTGTGCTTTGTAAATGTGTAAATGTATTGTAGGTTACCTCAAATGGATTCGGAGGGTGGCAAGGGAAGGTGAATATTGCCATAGAATAAATAATAAATTCCTACAACGATTCTAACTGTCAACTGTTTTGAGCCCAAGTCCAAAAGACGAAGTTTCTTTTTGGGAAAGCATTTTTTCTTTATAGTTTTGTTTTTTAACATTAATTCACAGAAGATATTAATCATGGATTCCCATACTTTGACAGCATTGTGTTTTTGATATTGTTTTCTTATTTTTACTTATATTTTTTACTTTGTATGTTACTTACTTATTTGAATTTAATAAAAATCTGTAATAATATTGTTTTGTTAAACACTGTAATTTTTACTACTCTTGCATTCGTTTACTTACAGCAGAATGCACTACGTACAAAACAATTACGACAACATGATACTAAAAGCATATATGTAAACAGAACATTTTACACTTTCCAAAAGCATACAAATAGGTCAATTAAAAAACAAGACAATTGAAAATTTTGTAGTTTTTAAAACAAAATTTTAATAAATTTGAAATTCTTGAAAGCATGGTAACAAAATATTCTACACTTTTTAAAAAGCATGTAAATAGAACAATTTACACTTCTCAAAAAAAAATGTAAATAGAAAATTTCGCGACGTTTTTAAAAACTAGTAAATAGAAAATTTTGCATTTTTAAAATAACAAATACCTAAATAGTGTATCTTGCACATTGTAAAAGCATGCATTCAATAATTTACACGTCTCTGTCTTATTCAGTGATTTGTTTTTGTGAAATAACTTTAACTCCTCACGTTAAATCGAAAATAGGAAATGAATCATTTTGATTATTCACAGACGCGGAATGTACAATTTACTATTGCTAAGATGGTGTATTATATTACAGACAAATTAACAAGACAAAATAGCCAAAAAGTACATTTCACATTTTTTAATAAAAGCGCTACAAATTTTTTAAACTGCACTAATGAAGGTTATACAAATTAAATGAGACAAGATAATAATTAAACCATAAAAACAGTGTAAAATTCTTCATTAATACATTAAAGTGATGCAAAATCTAATTTCAAATAAAAAACCAAAATTTATGCAGAATTTAATACTTTTACAACGGCAACTGCCATTAGTTGTTGTGAGGAGCCTATAAGGCAGTGTATAAAATAGAAAAGAAAAATTTGCATTACCTATTAAAACGACATATGCCAGTAATTTTTTAAGCCGTCGATCCTAACTTAATTAATATAATCATGGCTCGCCATTGTGAATTTGTTCTTTCTCTTAATAATGCCACACAAAGGCACAGTTAACAATTGTACTTGACACATATTGCAATGCAAAAAAAAAGAAGCACTGCAACTCCTATTAATTACCAATTACAACGATACAAGAAAAGGAAACTGGATCACATTTTAATTTTTTTTTAGTATACAAGAAAATCCTGCTAAAAAAGAGTATTGTTATAGTTTTAAAAAACCGTATCATTAAAACCATTAAACAAAATGCGTACAAGAAATTTTGTACTACATATTATTAATGATCGAATATGTCAATTTCTAATAAATACAATCATTACAATTTACAATATAAAGTGCAATGCCTAAGGAAATGTCAGTACCAATTAAGCTATATGTAATTACGAGCGGATATTCGATATTTAAACCTGACAATGTGCAGTAGGACAGGTCTACAGGAACGTATGGAATTATTAACTGGTAGGTATATAGGATAATAACAAAGAAAAAAAAAACAAACCTGAAGCAGCATGAGGTTTTCATTGTGGTATGAGTGAAACTGTCCTCCAAGTGATTTGGATTTCTTGTCTCAGTCAGTCTCATTTTGCCCATATAATAATGTATTAAAAATGGAAACCCTGTATTACAAATAATGACAAAGTATGCATATATAACTGTAAGTACCGTAAAGCTTCTAATAGAAGCCCCCGGCGTCTATTAAAAACAGACCTTCCTACCCCCGGCTTGTATTGGAGACCCGGCGTCTATTAGAGACCCGGCTTCTATTAAAAATTTATGTTTTGAATCGAAAAAATACAAAGCGACGAATAATGCGCTTCGCAAAGTTTTATTATTTCTAAGAATTTAATCGTTTTTATTATGCCAAATTATTGCTTATTTTATCAATTGTCTGTAGAATCAAGTGCAATTCTTGATCGAAAGGTGTATTTTTATTTGGCAGGTTAGCTCACGACATCAGACACATGACAATTTTAATGGGAGTATTTTTCCTACTAATTAAATTTGGTCACTGTAATCACTCTGAATGTCTTCTTCCTCGTCTTGTTGGCTTTCTGCTTGCATTTCAACAAATTCTTTTGCATACATCATAATCTCCAGCTTTTTAGCTGCTGAGTATGATTTGCGTTTACTATCCATTATTTCTAAAAAACTTAATTTAAACAACTATCTACCTAGTTATCATACAAACTTAACTTTTTGAGTGGATCGCACACTTGACGGTTGACGTTTGCAGGCAAAAGCTGATTTTTAAATTTTCGAGGTATATCTAATGTGAGAATATCGCAAGGATATCTAGCTCATGACGTTCTTTACCCCCGGCGTCTATTGGAGACCCGGCGTCTATTGGAGACCCGGCGTCTATTGTAATTATTAGCCGCCACCCCCGGCGTCTATTAGAGACCCGGCGTCTATTGGAGACCCGGCTTCTATTAGAAGCTTTACGGTACATAATATGGACAGCATATTATGCTGTCCGTGAAGAACCATAATGTTCTATAATATTAAATATTTGCTAAAAACAAAATGCACTATCTGAAAAAACTTATAAAATCTCAATAATATGGAACACTGTAGATTAAATTAACTAACTTGCACTGTTTAATAAAATGTAAGTTACAACTTTAGCGCATTTTAAAACATGCAAATAAAGGATATAAATAAAACAATTTTACATATGTGAAAAACATGTGAATAGAACATTTTGCACATTTTTAAACCACGTAAATTTAACATTTTGCAAATTTCAAATAAGCACTGTAAGTAAAACATTTTGCTCATTTTAAAATCACGGAAATACAACATTTTGCAAATTTTAAAAGCACGTAAATAGAAAATTTTGCAAACAAAATCCCGGAAATAGAATATTTTGCAAAAAACAAGTATCTGGAACAATTTCCATTTTTTTCAAAACACATCCGAACAGAATATTTATCATTTTTAAAATTCGTTTTAAACACTAAAAATTCAACAGCTAGCAACTAACTCATTCAGTGTATTTTTTGACATAGTTTTTTTTATATTCTAGCTTAAACTGTATATGGCCTATTCTGATTCTTCACTTACTGTATGCATGTAAAAATGTAAATAATACAGTAATACAGTAATTCGGTAAGATTGAGCAAAATATTAAATTGCTTGATCCCTTACAGCTGTACAGTGTTGTTAACCAGAAATTAGGATTAGAATACAAAACCGACAGTCTACTGTGTCTCTAGTCTGTCATCACGTAGCATATGTAGGAAGGTTGTTTTACACGCTGTCATTATATTTCTGAATTTCTGAGAGACGCAGTGTGTAGTAAGTGGGAATGTGATACAAACGAGATGAAGAGTGGATTACATAGGTGTGGGTAATTGTGCTGGATTGAAAAATTTAAGGTCGGTCAAACCAGTTTTTTTGGCATAACGTAATCAGCTCCTTTGCTCTCCGTGTCTTACTAACTTACATCTAAGGATCCTCATTCCCAATTTCAGTCCCAATCTCAATCCCAATCCCAACCCAAAACTCTTCACTGTGCAACGTACGAGTAATCCTAATAAACCTAAACCTGTATTAAGTCAATAAAAGTGGAGCCTATCTGCCGTATTCGTCATTCTCGTGTTGTGCAGGTCGAACGTCGTGTATTATTTTGTTTTTGTATATTACACATGTAGCGTGCAGTCGCAGACAGAAGACAGAGGAGAGAACAGGTCCAACGCTCGAATAACAAAGCACACACATGCTTAACTTAACAAATACAGACGATGCACTTACACAATTATTATTATAAGCTGCTCGCAGTTCAGAAAAATTAAATGATCTCGATGGCATGGTGATGGTACAGATACGAAATGTTATGTGGGTCTACGTCTACGCTTTACTTTCTGGCACTTGGCACACTACCTGGCAGGCGCGGATCTAGGGGTTAAATCACAGGGCATTGTTACTCCAGTTGCATTTAAAAACTTGTAAATAAAACCTTTTTGCATTTTCAAAGACATGTAAATAAAACACTTTTCTTTTTTCAAAAAATTTGTTATTCCCATTTTACACTGTTAAAAAATGTTGTAAATAGAACATTTTGTATTTTTAAAAAATATGTAATTAGATGGGACATTTTGACCACTTCAAAGACATGTAAATACAACATTTCGCAATTTTCAAAAACATATGAATAGAACATTTTGCACTTTCAAAAACTTGGAAATCGATCATTTTGCACTTTTAAAAAATTGTAAACGGAATTTGCACATTTCAAAATTGTGTAAATAGAACATTTAGCAAGTTTCAAAAACATGTAAATAGAACATTTAGCAATTTAAAAAAATGGAAACACAACATTTTGCAATTTTCAAAAACATGTAAATACAGCATTTTCGAATTTTCAAAAATATTTAAATACAACATTTTGCACTTTTTAAAAATATGTAAATAGAACATTTTACACTTTTCAAAAATCTGTAAAGTAAAACCATTTGCATTTTTCAAAAACCTGTAATTAGAACATCTTTAATTTTTCACAAATGTGTAATCAACATTTTGCGCATCTACCTCATGTAGTTTTTAGTTTATATAGCTCATAATACTTCTGACTTCTAGCTTAAATTAGAAATACATGCCACTCAAACACTAAACTCACCTCTTCTATTGCCCACCTCACAAAACATGTACAGATCCGCTCCTGCTATTAGTAGAAATGAGCCTCTATGCGGATTGCGGTCGTGTCTAAAATATTGAATTTTAAATGAGGCATCGTATCATAATAGGTTGGTGCTGGTACTATATAGTACTGGCAGTGGTAGATGCTAAGCCATAAAGTATAAAGTCTGCATAACCCTTTATTATTGATGGGCGCGCACGGCTCACATCTCACAAGACCAACACCAACAACTAATCTTCCTACCGAGATGACAGAGCGGCTTAAGCTGTATAACTCTTTTCATATCGTATTTGATTGCGACTACACTGTTTGTTGTATGTGTCATTAAATTTACTTTATAGTTATAGTAGTAGAATTAGGTCCTATGCTTCGACTCATAATAATGATGGGTGGGGTAATAGTAATTAAAAAATAAAATAAATTCAACTTTAGAAAAATACGAGGAAAAAAAGGAACATCCCAAATTCTACATTCTACATTCTGCTGTACTACTACTACTACTAATGGTAAAGCCGTACTCCAATGTAGTGCAAGCTTGTTGTTCAGGGCCAGATAATGCGGCCAGCGCAGGCAGCCCCCGCTGCTTGCATTTTCTCAAAGCGTGTAAGTAAATGAAACATTTTGCAGCTTTCAAAAATATGTAAAAAACAGAATATTTTGACCTGTCAAAAACATGCACATAAATTATTTTGCACATTTCAAAAACATGCAAATAAATTATTTTGCACATTTCAAAAACATGCAAATAAATTATTTTGCACATTTCAAAAACATGCAAATAAATTTTTTTACACATTTCAAAAACATGCAAATAAATTTTTTTTACACATTTCAAAAACATGCAAATAAAACATTTTCCACTTTTCTCAAAACATGTAAATAGAAGATTTTGCACTTTTCTGAATAAAGTAAAAAGAAAATTGTTAACTTTTCTACAACATATAATTACAAAAATTCGCTTTTCTTAAGAAAACAATTAAGTAAATCAAAAAATGCAGTGGTTTTTGTATAAAAACTTTCGACTGCCTAAAACAAATTCCTTCGTCCGGCCCTGTTCTTGTTGTTGTTGTTTTACGTTATGTGCATTTCCCGACTTACTTATCGCATCCTTATCGTTAAGAAGTTGCTATTACTTTTCTATCGCGAATGCTGTACGACGCCTGCCTTTACTACATTTGATGTACCTACACTGTATTTTGTATTCTTTTGCATTGCATTGTCTGAGGGCTTTGGCTTGGGCTTAAAAATATGTAAGGGAAGGGTGGACAAGCGGCGATGTCTATATATAAGGGAGGCAGACTGTAATTGTTTGCTAGTCTTACAGTGGTTGTTGCAGTAGTTGTAGTAATTGTTATTGTTGACGTAGTTTTAGTTGTTAGTAGTGAGTAGTGATAGTTTTTAGTTTGGTTTAGTCATGGCCAAGTCCAATAAATTGTTAGGATTCCCACAGCGGATTAAACTGTCTTCCACTTCTACTATTTTTTCTACTTTAATTTTTCTACTTTTCCTAAGTTCGACGACGCTCGCTTTCTGGGACCGGAGTGAAGGAGGGAATAATGTGACAGAATACGTGAGTCTTTACATATATTTTTAAAAATTACTATAATTAATTATTATATTGTACATAATATTTATTTTATTCCTATTTTATTCGCAGAGCTACATTTCATTTTGAATGTTTTTTAAATACATACCGTAGATGAATAATCGAAATAACCTGATAAACTGAATTTTTAAAAAAATTAAAAGGAGCTATTTTGAAAAGTTGACTAAGAAAATGAAATAGAATTTAATGCGTACAAAATTAGTTTGTCGAGTTTTTTAAAAAATAGAAAATTGTCTATTTGCATGTTTTTTGAAAAGGGCAAAGCATTCAATTTAAAAGATTATTAAAAATGCAAAAATGTTTTATTTACGTTTTTCAAAATTGTGTAAAATGTCCTATTCACATATTTTTAAAAGGTGCAAAATATTCTATTTACATGTTTTTAAAATTTGTGTAAAATGTTCTATTAACAATGTTTTAAAAATTGTGTATAGTACAAAATATTCTATTTACATGTTTTAAAAACTGTGTAAAATGTTCTATTTACATGTTTCTCAAAATTGTGTCAAATGCTTACTTTACGTTTTTTTAAAATCGTTTAAAATATTATATTAATATGTTTCTGAAAAGTGTAGAATGTTCTATTTACGTGTTTTTAAAAGGTGCAAAAAAATATATTTACGTGTTTTTGAAACGTACAAAATATTCTATTTAAATGTTTATCAAAATTGTGTAAAATGTTTGATTACTACATTTTTAAAAGGTGCAAAATGTAACAATACATACTTGTTTTCAAAAGGTGCAAATTTTCCTCATTAATAGCTTTGAAAATCATGATAATTTAATATTTCAGTAGAAACTGTATTTTGGTTTTAGCCTTTGCCTTTAGCTTGATTGATATGAATTATTTTGTTTTTTCACAATAATATTATGTTGCTATAATATGTAACATAGCAATCATGCATAGTTTTTTTAAGCGAATACAAACTGTTGGCAATATGCTTACCTAAAATAGAATGTATATTTACTTTAATCATAAGAACTGAATCAATAATTACAACTTTTTAAATTTAAATAAATATACAGATGGAAGGAGAGGCGAATAGTAATTTTGAATTAGAGGATAATACTGAGTTGGAAGACGTGACGGTGATTAACCCTCCGGGTTATAACCTTCAAGATGCCGAGACTGATGACACTTATAAAAATACTTCTACAAACTGTCGTAAGAAATTTATTCAGCATTATATTCACATACCGTAAACGTTCGAATAAGCGCCTAGGTGGATATTAATTTTGTTTTTCACGTAGCTTATTCAGAAAATTACAGTACTTATTTTGTTTTTAATTAAAAAATATATTTTTACAAATTTCTAAAGAATGTGGAGTGAGAAAACCAGATGAAGAACAGGAAAATGCAATCAACCTCTCCAGTTTCCAGTCCAAGGCCGAGGATGGAGATCCCTATGTTATAACGCTAGCAGGCGAGAATGCAGAGGCTGAAAAGCGGGAATTTCCATGGATGGCAGCCCTGACAAGAATTAAGTTTGGAAATAAACGGCATGTAGTTTGTGGGGGGAGCCTGATTAATTCTCGATACATTATCACTGCTGCCCATTGTATAAATAGGTAAGTTGTGATTTTTTTTCAAATTTTTGAATTTCAAACATTTTTGTAAAAACTTAATTAAAAATATTTTTTTTTTGTGTTTTGTGAATATTGTTCTGCAGACAACTTATACATAAACTGGAAATAAATTTCAATCTCCATAACGTCAGCGAATTAAATCCAAAGGTAGACCAAACTATTGAGACAAGGAAAATCCGAACTTTCACAATTCACCCAGGCTGGAACCAAGAGACCGTTGACAATGACATTGGGCTCCTTGAGCTGGACTCTCCAATTGATTTTGAAAAGACTTCCATTCGACCAGTTTGTTTACCATATAATCACTCACACACAGACTTTGATGGGCTCAATGCGACAGTCGCTGGCTGGGGTTACACCACACAATATGGTATAAATAATTATCACAGATATTAAAGCATTTACAGTTCAAATCGCAGATTTATTCATTTATGACATATCATAGTATCGTAAATAAAAATTCAAAATGGCATACGTATCTAATTTAAAAAAGGAAAGTCAAAATTAGCAAATAAAAAACAAAACGCTAAACAGGATGAATACGTAAAACGTTAATGACCAGTTTGTAATATTTTAATTGTGCGTATTTTGAAAAGTACAAAAAATTTCTATTCACATGTTTTTTAAATGTGCAAAATGTTTTATTTGTTTTTTTTTTAAGTGCGAAGTATTCTATTGACGTGTTTTTTAAAATTTGCATCATGTTTCATTTAAGAGTTTTTGCAAAGCGCAAAATGTTTTATTTTTATGTTTTTTAAAAGTGCAAAACGTTTTATTCGCATAATTTTTAAAAAGTGTAATACTGTTTATTTTCATTTTTTTTTAATTAAAAAACGTTTTATTTGCATGTTTTTGGAAATTGCAAATTATTTTATTTAACTATTTTTAAATGTAAAAAATGCAAGTTCGCAAAATATTTAAATTGTAGCATTTAAATGTTTTTAAATTTTTAAACAGGATCACTATTCAGTTTTTGTTTGTGTGTGAATTTTGTTTAGTATGCCTAACTAAAATTGGATATTAGCAATTTTGAGACATGACTAACAATGCATGTAATTTTGTTAAGATTTTTTCAATTTAATGTTGACTCTTTGCAGGTCCAAATTCAAAAGTTCTGAATAAAATACAAATTCCTATCTACAGTGAGAAGGAGTGCATAGAGAATACTATTTACAAGGATAAGATTCTGCCCAGTATGCTCTGTGCTGGTTTGGAAGATGGGGGTCGAGATGCTTGCACGGTAAGTTTCAACAATTTGGAAATAATACCACGAGAGCTAATTAATTACAGCGTCGTATGCCGTAGCGGTATAAAGTGGTACTTAAATTAGAAGAAACGATTTAAATGTTTAGAACGACTCCGGTGGTCCTCTTATGGTTGAAGAAGATGGGAAAAATATTTTAGTTGGGATTGTGTCCTGGGGACACGGCTGTGCCAAGAAGAATGCTCCCGGAGTTTACACCAGAGTCTCACGTAAGCCGCTTAATCACTTGTTGTAACGGTAGTTGGACAGCTATAATAGCAACTCGTACATAAATACCAGTAATACAAGCGTGAGGATTTTTGCTTTCAGGCTACGTGGACTGGATCACAAAAGAAATTTCTCGTGGCGAGTGGTGCAGTTCTTAAGTCATTACCGGCCTTACATCATTACACATATACGAACTAGAATTATTG
The DNA here is from genome assembly GCA_949802685.1 of Dicyrtomina minuta. NCBI lineage: Eukaryota > Metazoa > Arthropoda > Collembola > Symphypleona > Dicyrtomidae > Dicyrtomina > Dicyrtomina minuta. The sequence continues at coordinate 92,650,708 of OX461808.1, read as the reverse complement.
CCTCCGTTTTGTTGATTTGAAAATTTCAACAAACTTTACGAATTTCAACATTGAAGAAGACGACGTCTAGTGAGATTTAGTTTTAAACTCAATAGTGTCAAAACGGGATTAAAATTTTAAGCGCCATATTCAAAAGAGTACCTGCCTCCTCATTCCTAACCTAAGTCAATAACGACGCCAACAAGAAAAGAAAGAGAGCGAAGACAGAACAATAATGAAAATGTCTATCTGCAAAACCTAAGTCAAAACCGCAGCATTAACCTAAACCGCGACTGAAACAACTGAACTGTAAGTCAAAAATCTAAATCACATAGCTTACCACCATTGAGCCACATGGCGACGTGACATCAGGTAAAATGAATTCGTCTGCTTACACACATATCACCTATTGACACTAAGTCCGCAGTATATAGGGTTTACACATATCTTACATTTGGTCCTTCCTATGTGATTATAGACTTTTTTTTTGAGGTAAATAGAACTTTTGGTTTTAGATAAAACTCTTTTTCCAAGGATTTCTCGTTTATGAAGTTTACACTGTATGGCAGCATGGCCATGGTTTTGTTTTTTTTCTGATAATGGTTACTTAATTATTATCATTTGTAATTTATTATTCTGTGATTTTAATTTTATTATTTTCGTTTTTATAAATCATTATTTGGGTATAAGTACCACGTCGTGGATTACATTAATTAAAAAAATAGGGTTTTTTATATTATAGGGCTTTGTAGGCAAAGAAGAATTTTACAAATATTCTGAGCTAAGCCTTAAAGATGTATATAGTTAGTTTATAGATGTTAAACTAAATCTTTTATAAGCCCACCAACAAGCCTAAATAGGTAATTATTTAAACACTCGCTTGATCGTTTAAAGAGCGGACACACATTTAAGTATAATTAGTGGAATTTACAAGTACATATCACACAACACAAGTTAATACAATACAATACATTAAATTACACTTTACACTACACCTACACCTACACCTACACCTACATTACACACAATAAGTCACAAGTTACCTAATTAATTACCTACACACGTACAAATACACCGAAACTCAAGTTTACTAATTTATACATACACACTACTTCACACACACACAGTATATATATATAACACACATATACACATTATAACACATAATATCACACAAAAAACATATTTTCCAAAACATTTTACATTTACTTGAACACAAAATGTACACACATCTCTTGAAATGAACTTTTGGAAATAGAATCGCTCAAAAAAGTATTGAAATTTCATTTTTCAATTGTTTCTCCAGTTCTGATGTCCTTTACATAATTATTACACATTTAATTACATTCTACACACATTTTGACACAGCCTAATTATATTATGACATGATACCTAATTCCACACATAGAGCTTGTAAATCGCTTCAGATTCCAGTGATTAAAGATAAAATACAAATAGGTACATATGTTGCGAGGTAAAGTGTTGTATCTACAGTGTTATCTGTGAAAACGGAAAACGAACTTGATTCTATGAAAGCACGTAGATAGAACAATTTTACATTGCAAAAAACACGTACATACATAGAACGTTTTAATTTACACATTTCAAAAACACGCACATTAAATATTTGACACATTTTAAATACACGCACATATAACAATTTACACTTTTGACACACGCACATAAAACATTATAGACTTTTAAAATACATATACACAGAACAATTTAAACTTTTTAAAAACACGCACATAAAACCCTGTAAACATTTTGAAAACACTCACACAGATCATTTACACTTTTAAACATAGACACAAGGAACATTTTGCACTTTCCGAAAACTATTATATGGAAAATTTTGTTCTTTTTAAAAACAAAACATTTTGCGCTGTTTTTTAAAACATGCACATAGAACATTTTACACACTTACAAACACGCAAATATAATATTTTACACATTTCCAAAACACACACAGAACATTTTACATGTTTTTAATACATACACTTAGGAACATTTAACACAATTTAAAAACACATTAATACACACATTTTACACAATTCAAAAACATGTAAATACCAACATTCTACAAAATTCAAAAACACGTAAATAGAACATTTCACACAATTCAAAAACACGTAAATACACACATTTTACACAGCTCAAAAACACACACAGATTATTTTACATGTTTTTTCAAACATGCATTTAGAACATTTAACACAAGTCAAAAACACGTTAATAAACACATTTTACACAATTTAAAAACATGTAAATAGAACATTCTATACAATTCAAAAACACGTAAATAAACACGTTTAACACAATTCAAAAACACGTAAACAAAACAATTTACACAATTCAAAAACACGTAAATGCACACATTTTACACAGTTCAAAAACACATACAGATTATTTTACATGTTTTTTCAAACATGCATTTAGAACATTTAACACAATTCAAAAACACGTTAATAGACACATTCTATACAATTCAAAACAACGTGAATAAACACGTTTAAGACAATTCAAAAACAAGTAAATAGAACATTCTACACAATTCAAAAACACGTAAATAGAACATTCTACACAGTTCAAAAACACGTAAATAGAACATTGTACACAGTTCAAAAACACGTAAATAGAACAATATACACAGTTCAAAAACACGTAAATAAAACATTCTACACATTTCCAAAACACGTAAAGACACACATTATAAACAATTCAAAAACACGTAAATACACACATTACACACATTCCAAAACACGTAAATAAAACATTTTACACAATGCAAAAACACACACACAAAATTTTACATGTTTTTTAAACATGAACTTAGAACATTTAACACAATTCGAAACCAAGTAAACAGAACATTTTACATAATTATTTCGAAAAACGCGCGTGCAACATTTACAATTTTAACTTTTTGAGAACATACATATAGAACATTTTGCCCTTTTCAAAAACATGCACATAAAACATTTCACACATTTCAAAAACATGTAGGTAAATCCAACACGTTACACTTGTAAATCGCATGTAAATAAAACATTTTGAACTTTTGACGAGAAAACACAACACGCATTAGCAAGCACTAACAGACTCAAACACCCACGTACATAATTTTAAAAAAATCACATAAGTATTGACACACGATTTGACATTTGTTATAATTAACTTAAACAACGAAGACAACACAACAACTACACTACAATCACTACACTGCCACCCAAAAATGTGTTCATTATTACAAACACTGCGCCTACAGAACAAATCACAACACATAACAGTACAGTACATGCACTACATATCGACATTGGACACTCGGACACAGCAGTACACATATAGAAACACCACAAAACAGAACAGGGGCAGATTGCGGGATCCCTTGGGGGCCCGGGAAACTCCTTATGACCAGTCCGCCCCTGTAAAACAAGACACGTAACACGCATTTAGTATTACACTGCCCATTATTGAGTATTAAATTGGTCCACACACAAACGCAATACACAAATACACACAAACACAAACACAGTACAACTAAACAAACAAACATATACTCAATACTTACGTAATAAAGTAGAGCTTTCACATAAATACAAACGATACACAAATAAAGAACACACAAATCACAATAAATCGAATTAAAATAAAATTTAAAATCTTTCAGCATAAAGTTATACTATTGCTTTACATTTAAAAGTTACAAAAACATAGACATTAAATGGACACACAGGTAATCTACCAAATCACTACATAATTACATTTAAAAAAATTATTAAGATGAACATAGCCTGCTTTCCAAAAACCCAAACACATTTTAAAATCACGCGCTTGAAAAATCCACACTATACCCACATATCACTATAACATTATACGTTTTGAACATCACACAGACATAAGACAAGCACAAACACAAGGGATCGCCTGTAAATGATGTCATCCAAATACTAACATTTCTATGGCCCTATGACACCCCTGCCATTAGCATATATAATTAACCGTAGCCTAAATGAGTATATTTATGTGATGTAAGCAATATCTAAGTAGACTTATACATTTGCCTAATGTGTGACATCATTTATGGACGATACCTAAAATATCAATTTCACCCATACAATTTATGTAACCCATTTACATGACGACATAACAGAAACATACATTAAATTTTATTTATGGAATTGTAACACAAGCACAAACAGAGTCACATTGATTGACAACTAATAACATACGCTCACACTACATGCTACATCACAATCTATTGACACAAATACACAAAACAAAGTAAACAATGCATTTGTTTATGTTTGGGCTGAAAAGAATAAAACTTGCGTTATATTTATGTGCTTACAAATTAAAATATCATGCCTTTAAAAGTATGTGAAATGAACAATTTACACGTTTAAAAAACATAAATGGAATATTTTGCAATTTTTAAAAGTATGCAGATTGAACATATTGCTCTTGTTTAAAAACATGTACAGAACATTTTTTAAACTTGTTGAAAACATGCAAAAACAGATCAGTTTGCATTTTTTAAACACATTCACAGAACATTTTACACTTTAAAAAAAAACATTCACAGAACATTTTACACTTTAAAAAAAAACATTCACAGAACATTTTACACTTTTTAAAAAAACATTCACAGAACATTTTACACTTTTAAAAAAAAACATTCACATAACATTTTACACTTTTTAAAAAAACATTCACAGAACATTTTACACTTTTTAAAAAACATTCACAGAACATTTTACACTTTAAAAAAAAACATTCACAGAACATTTTACACTTTTTAAAAAAACATTCACAGAACATTTTACACTTTTAAAAAAAAACATTCACATAACATTTTACACTTTTTAAAAAAACATTCACAGAACATTTTACACTTTTTAAAAAACATTCACAGAACATTTTACACTTTGTAAAAAACATTCACAGAACATTTTACACTTTTTAAAAAACATTCACAGAACATTTTACACTTTGTAAAAAACATTCACAGAACATTTTACACTTTTTAAAAAACATTCACAGAACATTTTACACTTTGTAAAAAACATTCACAGAACATTTTACACTTTGTAAAAAACATTCACAGAACATTTTACACTTTGTAAAAAACATTCACAGAACATTTTACACTTTTTAAAAAACATTCACAGAACATTTTACACTTTGTAAAAAACATTCACAGAACATTTTACACTTTTTAAAAAACATTCACAGAACATTTTACACTTTTTAAAAAACATTTACAGAACATTTTACACTTTTTAGAAACATTTACAGAACATTTTACACTTTTTAGAAACATTTACATGACGTATTTTAAACCATTTAAAGAACATACACATAGAAAATTATACACATAACATAATTTGCACCATTTAGAAAACATGCACATAGAACATTTTAGTCGTTTAAAAATATACACATAACATAATTTACATTATTTAAAGAACGTGCACATAGAACATTTTACACTTTTGAAAACTATACACATAACATAATTTGCACCATTTAAAAAACATGCACATAGAACATTTTAGACTTAAAAATAATATACACAACATAGTTTACACTTTTACACGATTTAAAGAACATGCCCATAGAACATTTTACACTTTTTTCAAACATTAGATTAGAACGTTTTAATTATTAATTAAAACGTTAGATCACTCTACACTTTTTAAAAATATTCACATAACATAATTTACACTATTTCAAAACAATGGTTATAGGAAATTTTACACTTTTAAAAAAACATTAACGCAAAACATCCTCCAACTTTCAAAAATACACATATAGAACATTTTAACTGTTTTTTAAAACACGCACTTAGAACATTTAACACAATTCAAAAACACAAAATTAGAATATTTTACATATTTTAAAAACTTACACGTTACACATTTACACTTTTTCAACACATACAAATAGAAAATTTTGCGATTTTGGAAAACATGCACGTAGAACATTTTACACTTTTTAAAAATATCCACATAACACAATCTACGCCATTTCAAAAACGCATACATAACACATTTTATTTACATCAATTCAAAAATATGCACATTGAATATTTTACACTTTTCTAAATACATGGCCACTAAACATAATCCAATTTTCAAAAACATAAAAAAAAAATTTTACTGTAAAGACAACACGTAATAACCTACCTGTGCATTACCTATAGTATATCTCATTGGCTATGTTTTTGATAAAAGTGGTTTTAATTCTAACTGAAATTGAAAAAAGTAAATTAAATCTACCTTGCGATATGTGTCAATCTCACTAATTACATAACGTCAGTCAAAATATTTAAAAAGTTTAAACATACACAATTATTACACACAATCATTAAATACCCACCTCAACCACACACAAATATAAATTGCCACAAAAAACGTCACTATGAAACTTCCACGCCTACACATCACAAACATTTGCATGAACACACAACAAATACAAAACAGTCACTGTGTGGCAAAATTAGAACAAAACATTTACATTATAAAACATTATAGATTAAAACAATTTACTATCACACGTCTATAGAATATCACTAAATGCACGCGCTGTCCTGCTCCCCCACAGACACACCACATATAACATAATATAGATTAATTGCAAACACTTTTAAAATTGCCGGATTTTTTAAATCTACGCGCTAAAAACAATCACAAACTACACATGGTAATTACATAACACAGGAACACACCACGTTTTTAACCTACTTTTCTACATTCAATATAAGCGCAGAGTATACAAAAACGTAAACTCAAGAACATTGGCGCAGTTTATTAAGATAACTTGAAAAAAACACAAAACACATCGCACTCACAGCAATTTACACACAACAATCACAACACACTGGCAAGCATTGCAAAAATATAAACTCAATATTAAATTTCAGCCTTAATTACTACATTTACATACATTCAAAAACATACGGAAAAAGATTCACCATTATACTTCCAGACTAATTACCAAAATTGCACTTTCCTACACTTACACCCACACTACCCACAGACTGCGACAGAGTTTTAGATTAGACTAGACATGCCCCAGAGATAATACAATTTAAATCAACACGCTAAACCAAATCATGAACTACATTATGCAATAGCACAATCAAAAACACATTCACTTACACAAAATTTTAGCACATGAACCAACAAAATAAAAATTTACATTTACATAAGTAGTAATCAATACAGCACATCTCAGTAATTACATATTACAGAAAAAACACACACCAAAATGCGATTTTGAGGAACTCAACAGAACACAGTTCAACATAGCAGTCAATCACAGACACAAACAAAGAAATGAAACACAAACAGCACAAATAAAAAGATACATGTATGGTCTGTAATGAATAAAAATATAACCTCTCCCTGTTTTTTGTTAGAAACAAAATATATTATCTACAAAAACAATAAAATAACATGACAATTCACGTAAATGAAATCGTATTAATAAAATATTTTGCAATTTTCTAAAACATGCAAATAGAATATTTTGCACTTTTTTAAAACATGCAGATAAAATATTTTACCCTTGTTTAACACATGCAAATAGAATATTTTGCACTCTTTTAAAACAAACAAATAGAATATTTTGCAATTTTCTAAAACATACAAATAAAATATTTTGCGCTTTTATAACACATGCAATTATAATATTTTGCACTTTTTAAATCGTAAAAATAAAATATTTTGAAGCTTTTCAAACTCATGAAAAATATAAATTTCTCCACTTTAAAAAAAACAAGCAACTAGACCATTAAAAGTTGTGCAAATAGTGCATTTTGCAATTTTCAAAAACTTATAATAAATATTAACATATTTGAGCATCCATCTATAATTTAAAGTGTACGTATTATGACAGATCATTTAAATAATTCTAGCTTAAATTGCATATAAGGTGCTTTATTTCTTTACTTGCGAACTCACGACATAGAGATAAGTAAGTGCTTACATACATAGCTAAAAATATAAATTGATTTTTTCACACAATTTCATTAAGACACAAAATACACTGCACAACATGAAACAAACACAGGAAACTATGCATAAACAGCATAGGAACAAAAACATTACATGAACATTTAATATAGCACAAAATTTTTACATCAAACATTTTAATACAGTACATCACAGATTAGCACTAACATAAAAACAAAAACACATAAATATAAATATTTAAATAATTACATATCAACACAGGAAAACATGAAACACATGAAAATGTAATGACTGAGAGAAAGACAACTTTATTAATACATTTTTGTTTACATTAAATATCTTAAAGTATTTAATTCATGAACTAATTACTTAATGAATCACAAATTTTCAATTACAAAAAAAAAATAAATTCGAAAAAAAATTTTTTTATTTAAATATATTGTGTTTGTTTTCTTTTTGTCAATTATGCGCATAAAATGTGGAATTTATGAGTTGCATCATTTTTCTTCATAAAAATATTATAGCATTTAATATTGCCATCAAACTACTGTATGAATATTCTGTAATAGTACGCGGGTCTGAGAGGTCCAATTTTAAATAGTATATGATATACGGTGGGTAAAATTATTTTAAAAACCCTGCTGATTTATTAGCCCATCTAATTATTTTCTTTTATTACAGTATAGACAGTAAATAAATTTTTCTTTTAGAAAAGACAACGCAGCCGGTATTGTATTGCATAACTAAATTTTTTGTCACCCGTATGTATATTGCATTATATGCCTGTATAACATTCATCATGGATGGGAAATACAACCACTTGGAATTTCCTTATATGAAATGGAAAATATACACGTCACCTCCAGGAGTCGATCGTGTCTTGCGGAACAGTGCACAATACACTAGTAGTAAAATAATGTAGACTGTAAACTACGTACTTAACTTTTTCACTTGCTTCATTCATTTATGACATTCCTGTATCGTCAGTGAAGAACCAAAATGACCCATATCCAATTTAGGCTAGATTCAAAATGAGCTATGTTATAAAAACAAAATGAGAAACATGCGTAAAATGTTAACTAAGAGTTTTTGAGGTGTGCAAAATGTTCTAATTCAATGTTTTTGAAAAGTTGCAAAATGTTCTATTTACATCTTTTTAAAAAGTGTAAAATGTTCTATTTACATGTTTTTGAAAATTGCTTAATATTCTATTTACATGTTTTTGAAAAGTTCAAAATATTTTATTTAAATACTTTCAAGACATGTATCAATGTTTTTGTAAATAACGGATAATAGTTTTAGCTACAAAACTACAAATGGATATGGGTCATTTTGGTTCTTTACTGACGATATGAGTTTCCCTAATTGAAGGTGAAGTCGTCAGTTTCTTCGAGATAAATAACCACATACGCCAGAGGCACACACAGCACAGCGGAAGATTGACCAATTCAGTGTTGCCTGGGTGGCAGTAGTCTGTCCTGTCTGAATGCAATGACTCACCAAAAGTCGACTAAAAGAGTGAATTAAATTATACAAATAGCTCCAACATTTAGATTACTTTTAAATGGAAATAGAACCACCAGGAATTCCCATCTTGGACGCTAAATTTAAATTGCAAAACGAACCACAGTGGATTTTTCCAGTAGGTTAATAACATAAATAATTTCGTCACACTATTTATATCACATAGTAGAGTAAGACTAATTTTAATACGCAGAACACTGTTCTTCGAAAATAGTTGACGCGAGTTCTTTAGAAAAATGTAAGTTACCATGTAGCACAGAAGAGGGGAGATCCACCAGTCTGACGTTTGAACATATAACTTAACTAATACAAAATGACACACAAATTTGTTTCTATTTCAGTTTCTGCTGTTGCTAGGAGACGGCGACTACTTAAAAATAAAAACATTTTACCCTTTAAATTGTATTTTTTATGCAATTTGTTTATTATTAAATTAATTATTAAATTGCTATTTTTTGTAGTTTTAAATTTTAAGTAATTAAAGCTAGTTGTCAAAAAACTACACGCACACTATTTTTGAAAATTTGAAAGCAATGAGTTACAACGACCAGAAACGTCTTAAACGTGGTGACACTGTACAGTCTGATTTTCATCCTCAAGAAAATAAACAGGATCTTAGCGTTACTACAGATACTGAGACTGAAATGGACACAAATGGGGTACTGACGTCATTCACGGAAACTGTACCGAAAAGAAAAATTGGAACCATACACAGTCTCAGTTTTGACTACGAGCAGCTACTTACAGGTGATATAGGGAGGTCAAATTACCGTTGCGGTCAGAAAAAACTCTGTGACGGTGCCAATGCCGCTCGACCTGTAATCGTGACGTCGTTGAAAACGGAAACTAAACCAAAAAGAAAAATTGGAGTTATAAACAATCTACTCGACGACGAATGCGTTGACAATCCGAAGTACAGTATTTGCAAATTCTCGTCGTATTGAAGATAAATAAGAAAATTTTGAATTTTTGAATTTCTTGTATGAAAATAAAATAATCTGCTATCTTGACGTTAATCTGCAACACGATAAGAATTTTAATAACTATTCCAATTTCATTAACTGTAAGTAGGTAGCACAAACTGCTAAGTTAGAAGAAGCATAATCATTGAAGATCAGGCATGTTTTGTTAGTTTAAATACAAAAAAATTAAAATCCACTGCTGTTAAAAATCTTAGGCATTTTAATGGAATTCTGGCTAGTGCCCACTTTGAATATTTTAGAGCTGTAATTACATTGGGATGATCGAACGATCGAACACAGCTATAAAAAATATCGTCTGTGAAGAACCAAAATGATCCATTTTCATTTTGAGCTAGAATTAAAATGAGCCATGTCTTACAAACAAAATAAAAAAGATGCGTTAGATGTTAATTAAGTGATTTTGAGAAGTGCAAAATGTTCTATTTAGATTTTTTTGAAAAGTATAAAATTTTCTATTTACATGTATTTGAAAGCATAAAATGTTAGATTTGCATGTTTTTGAAAATTGCATAATGTTCTATTTAAATGCTCTCAAAACATATTTGAATATTTTTGTAAAAAGTGGATACTGGTTTTAGCTAAAAATGGATATGTCATTTTAGTTCTTCACTAACGATACGTGTTACAACGGTCGTTGGTTTCACATTTTCTTAACAATATCATATTATATCATTTTACGGTATAGCCGTTCATTCAATCTTTCAGGATATATTAGCACTTAGCACCGTGTAATAATGTACGGATGAATATGATTCTTGAACATTCCATGGTAGGAGTGCTCATTGAATCTAAAACCACTAATTATGATTAAATTTAAGAAGAGAGGAAAGTTGCGAGTGTTACTGCAGACCACCTAGCGTCAGTCAGTATAGACTGCACTACCGCAGTATGCCAAAAACCATTTTTCAGACCCAATTGCTCTTGTCTAGGCGAAGATACAGGAATTTAAACAGGTAGCTGGAGCGTGCCAGGCCCCCTTTAAGTTTCATACGTTCCACTTTCCAACCCACAATCAATATTTCGTATCATAGCCTCGAATGAATACAACATGTGGACGAAATAAATGTAAATTCAATTAAATTAATTTAGCTCACTGCACCTTATTTTATTTTAGAATTTAAATTGAAACGAAATTTTTAGGAAACAAATAACCTGAGTGTTGTTGTGAAACATCAGATCTAAAAAATGAATCTGCCGAGAAATATTTAGGACAGAGCAAGCTGCCCTAAGAAACAAAGCCAGGATTCTTTCTTAACAATATCTCCATTTGTAAATCAAATGGTTTGACGCTCAGTAGCCACAAATATAGTAGAGCTTGTCCTAATGTTCGTTTTCTTTTTGTCTATGATGCGCATACAATTTCAAAATTCATTTGTTGCATTCTTTTCCACCAGGGAAATTGCAGTCTCTTATATTAGGTTTTATAGAACGAGTAATTAAACACAGCTAACAATAAGTAATTATAACATATTTGAAAAAAAATCCTTTAAAAAAAAATTAAATTGTATAAAAGTTTACTTTTTACTATATAGTTAAACTATATGTGAAGAACCAAAATGACCCATATCTATTTGTGAATAAAAAAATATCAACTAAATAAAAAAATATCAACTATCTACAAAAATATTGAAACATGTCCTGAAAGCATTTAAATTCAATATAAAGCACTTTCAAAAATATTTAATTAGAACATTTTACTCTTTTTAAAAACATGTAAATACAGCATTTTACACTTTTCAAAAATATGTAGATAGAACATTTTACAATTTTCAAAAACATGGAATTAGAATAATTTGCACTTTTGAAAAACATGAAACTAGAACATTTTACGCTTGTAAAAACTCGTAATTAACATTTTGCGCATGTTTCTCATTTTGTTTTTATGACATAGCTCATTTTGATTCTGGATTTAATTGGATATAGGTCATTTTGGTTCTTCACAGACGATAAAGCATTTTCAATTCCAACTGCACCAAACGTTTTCATGTAATATAAGTATATAAGTCTATACCACCTACCAAACCGTTAATTCATTGAACATGTGGACTACTATTTTACACATTTTTTTTGATGCTCTGTAATTTTTTTAATAAAAACTTTTTATTTATGCTTTGGAAATGTACATAGTTGTCCTTCCCACTGCTTCTATTTTTAAAAATCCTGTGGATTTATTAGCACACCTAATTATTTCCTTTTAGCACACTATACAGACAGCAACTGAACTTTTTGTGTGTGTGAAATAGACTAATTTCGGAATTGTATTGCATAACTATTGTAATTATTTTGTCACGCGTATATTGCAGTACAGTAGACCCTTTGCTTATATGATTTAATTAAAACCAGACCCCTATTAAGCAAATTATCATAACTTTGAGGTAACGTTTTATTCATGTATGTTTAATATATAGAATATGTAAAACAAAAGTAGGTAGTTATTTTGGTTTGTGTCACTACCATGATCCTATCTTCATCAGTCTCACTGTAACCCTGATTAACCATAGCAATTACTAGTTTATCGTCATTTAAACGTGTCACCTATGTACGAATCTGTGATCCTTAGGTCAAGAATAACTTAAAATTTCAATTTATTACAACTGTGTGAATAAATATTTTCTTAAACTACTTCAATCAAGAAATTGAAAAACGAGTATCATAAGAGTTTTTTAAAGTATCACAACTTTGAGGTATTAAATCTCAGATTTTAGTATCATAACTTTGATGTTATCATACTTTCGAGGATCATATAAGCAAGGGTCTACTGTATAATAATTTGCGTGTGTAACGTGGATTATAGATAGAAGGGAAATGAAACCAGCTGGAATTTCCATATGATTATAGCTTAATTTGATTTACCACACGCTCTCATATGAGTTTCCCTAAAGGATAAGCAGTCAACTCCTTGGAAATATATAACAAAATAACAACAGACACATACTACATATACGCCACAGTGGAGGGCAGTAGAGCAGTGTCGCCGTCGCCTAATGTGAAAAGATAGTCTCAATACGCGATTTCACAACAACGGTATAAGTCAAACTTACATTTCCAGGGACAGTAAATACGGCCAGCGCAGGCAGCCCCAGCCCCCAGCTCCTTGAATTTTCAAAAAACATGTGAATAGAACATTTTACAGTTTTTAAATATTTGTAAAAAAAAGTATTGAGAATTTTTAAAAACATTCACATAAACCTTTTTTGTACATTTCAAAAACATGCAAATAAATTATTTTGTACATTTCAAAAACATGCAAATAAATTTTTTTTTGTACATTTCAAAAACATGCAAATAAATTTTTTCACATTTCGAAAACAGGGTAATAAGACATTTAACACTTTTTTCAAAACATGTTTATAGAACGTTTTGCACTTTTCACATCAAGTAATAAAAAATAACATTTTGTACTTTTCTAAAAAATGTAAATACAACATTTTGCTTCACTGAAGAAAATCATCAATAAAATCAAAATGCTGGTTTTTGTATGGATACAAATTACTGCCTTAAAGCAATACCTTCGTCCGGCCCTGTACATTTTAGCTTAATTATGGGTACGCAACTTTAAAATTACTTTTAAATGGAAATAGAAGCACGGCAGGAATTCCATTTTTATGGAAACATTTAAATTTCAAAACGAACCACAGTGGATTTTTCCAGTGGTAGCTCTATAATATGCAAAATTTCATTGCAGTAGTACATTTATCGCGGTAGCGTGAGACTTATTTTATTACGAAGGTTACACAAGTTCTAGAAGACAGTTGAAGCGAGTTATTTAGAAATAATGTAATTATAACCATAAGTCACAGAAAATCTTAGATGTGCCAGTCACGTTTGAACACATACTCGGATTCGTTTCTCTACTTTAGTTACTGCTGTTAGTAAAAGCAAAAGCGACTAAATTCAAAATCAAAACATTGTATCCGACATTGTATTTTATACTGCTACAAGTTTGTTATACAAAATACACGCACTATTATATTGCAAATTTTAAAGCAATGAGCTACAACGACCAGAGCCAGAAACGTGGTGACACTGTACAGTCTAATTTTCATCCTCAAGAAGATAAAACGGGTCCTAATAGCGTCCCTACCAATACTGAGATAGGCGTAAATGGGATAATAAAGTCATTCACAGAAACTACACCGAAAAGAAAAATTGGTGCTGTGCACAGTTTCGAATACGAGCAGCGTGTTAAAGATGATATTCGGAGATCAAACTACCATCACAATAATCGCGGCCAGGATAATCTCAGTGACAGTAATGGTGCCGATGCGGGACCACATGAAATGATGACGTCATCGGCAACAGAAACTAAACCGAAAAGAAAAATTGGAGTCATGAATAATTAATTGTAATAAACAAATCTCATGAAAATTCATACAAAAAGTGAAAACAATAAATAATTCAAATTAAAACACAAACATGGTCTTCAGTGGGCGTGGGCACTCTCTGACTGTGCATAGTTATAATTCCTCACCTACAGCATTTATTTTAATAATCAAACATTTTAAGTACAGTTTTTTGCATTTAGCCCCGTTTTATTTCGTCTAAAAAGTTTTTTAATTGGTGAGTAATTAGTCGTAGAAAGCGATGGTTCCATATTTTCTAACAAAACGAGAACATTTAAATCTCTTTTAGGCGCAGTTGTGTTGATCCGGGGAATGTGAGAGTCCATCTGGACAAGCACAAGTTGTCGTGGTGACAGTTCCGTTGCCGTTGCCTGGGGACGGAAGCGGGAAACAAAAATGAGAACACTGGCCAATCCGCCTCAAGCACAAGTTTTCCTTGTCAGGTTGCGTTGTCTCATGATAAATCTTAATATCTCCAAACGCAGATCCCTAAGAAGTTAAAAACACAATGAAAATGTCTTGAATAGAATTTAAACTTTGAGCTTATAAGCTGATTAATTATGTATTTTGCATTTGAATTTAACCGTGCTCCACGCACACAATTAAATCATGTTTTGAAATTAACTCACAGCTTTATAAATCCTTAATAATTCCCCTCCATTACATTTGTTGACTTTGTAGACTGTGTCACTCATATATTCAACGAAATAGATGTATTTATCAAAGGTTGCAATTTGCGCAATTAGGCTACCGTATAAGTGAGCTCTGCTTGAGGTAAAAATTAATTTTCGGTCTGAGCCATCGCAATCCGATGACCAAATGGAACTGGGCTGAGAAGGTCTTCCTTGTGACCAGTACAGTCGATTATCTACATAATCTACCATAAGACCAATAGGATAAATAATATTTCTACTAAGAATAACTTCTCTTCGTGACCCGTCCATTGCCGCTCTTTCTATACGATGGTTATCGTCGTCTGTCCAATACATCCATCTGGTGAATTAAAAATTGAATTACAGTTACGGGCAGAAGTATCCGGACAACGGGGCTCGCAAACTTTGACCTTGAATAGTATCAAAACTATTAATGCAAATATCACCATATTTTTACACAATGTAGCCCGAAGTACTGCAATTACAAACAAATGTGTTTAGGGTTGTAAAACTAATATGCGTTGTTGAAAATAAATATTTAGTTTGAAAGAGTCCAAAAATAGTGTGCAAAAGTATCCGGACAAAAAAAATAAAAATAGTTTATTACGAAATTTTTTGCTAAAAATATACAAATTTGAAAATAAACAATATTTTAACTTAAGCTAGTACGTTTTCGGACCTTTCTATGCTTTAATCACTGCTGATAACTGCCTTGGCATTGATTTTATTAACCTACCAGTGACAGGTTGATCAATTGCGTCATTAGCCTACGTAATTTTATTTTTTAGGTCATTTTTTCCTTAAATGTGGAACCTACATTTTTCAACTTTCTTTATCTACTGTTTGTGATGTCATTTATGGATTTCAAATACTTTGAACCATCAAAAATTACCCCAGACTGGGGGACAATGCAAATTTTTCATTTTAAAAAAATCGATAAATGACTAGAAAAGTGAAAGCAAGTCCTTAATTGAGTGGACTAAAATTGCTTAACCAGGTGGAAAGTAAAACCAGAGAGCAGGCAAGTTGATATACTGTTAGTTAAATCCGAAAAAATAACGGATTCAAAAGTTCCATAGCTACCCAAAAGCATGGGGCCTTCCTGGGGCTATAGTGAAATACATACAAAGTTTAAAACGAAATTCTATATGCTAAAAGGAATTTAATAATTTAAAAATTACCCATTCAGTGGATTTATTGCAATCGAAATTGGAAATGAAAGACCGTCACTGAAAAGAATTTTCTTCCATGTCCCTTGGAAATTAGAAACGCCGATTTGATCTGTTCCATCACTTCTATCATCCAACCAGTAGAGATGCTGATGGATCCAATCAACTGCTAATCCCCAAGTACCAGATGAAGAGTCTCGCATAATACTCTCTTTTTTAGATTTTGAATCTATTGGTGCTCTGTAGATTGTACCATGTAAAGCATTGAACCAAAATATTGTGTTGGTTTGAAAATTGTAATCCATGCCCAACAGAGTCTCCTTGTTGCATCGTTTTAATCGTCTAAAATTAAATAAAAACAAAATCTTTGCAATGGGTTTTCTGAGAGCAGAGATATATATTTTCATATATTTTTAAATATTTAAATATTCCATGCTATCATTCATGGACGACCCTTAATCTAATCTTACGTTAAGTCCATCCAGAGAGATCATTCTAATGTCCGTTCGTAATGAAATAATTAGGGATGCATTTCCATTTGCGTATTCGCATTCGAAAAAATTGGTCCATAAAATTAGGCCTGAAAAGTAATGTTTTCTCTAAATATTTTCGAAAAAATGAAAAATTTTGAATTTTGAAAAATCCTGAAATTACTTTTTAGAAAAAGCCCTAAGGATCAGAAAAAACAAAATTTCATCAAAATCGGACAAGAACTGTAAAAGTACCAGGGCGGCAAAATATTAAAATTTGAATTTTTTCAAACTTTGGCGGGCTATTGTGACCAAACAACGCAAAATGCAGTCTAGTTACTTTGGATCCCCACTATTCAAAAGTAGCCTGATTTTTGTAGACATAACTCTTTGAAATCGACGAGTTCCATGTAAAACCATTCCCTTGTAAGTAAGTTCCAACAATAAAAAAACTCAAATTTTATTGGAATGAGATGAAAAATGTAGCTTAGAGACACATTTAAAGACCTAAATAGTCATTTAAACAAAGCGTCCAATTAATTAACATGGGCAATTTAATGTTTTCAAAAAAATCTTTTAGCAAGCAAAAATGCCCATTCGACACAAGTTCTTAAGCCATTCCTACTTTTTTGACATGCTTTTTTCAAAAAAAAATACGGCGTGAAAATTTGAACTCATAGGTTGTGACCATTTCCTCGTAAGTAAGTACTTTCTTTAAAATGGTTTGCAGTTTATCATTCTGTTCCACAAAATTGTCTATCGACTAATGGGTTTCCATTCAGTTTGGGAAATATCCGATCATTAGGCTGGCAGGAAACCGCAGCAGGAAATGTAGTGGAGACAGTTACTCTTAAGATAATTAACGACACAAATATTATCATTAAGGCAATACGGTATGCCTCATGTTAGATGAAAGGAAAATATAATTGCTTGAATCCATGGAAAACAGGATGTCGTGACCACTAACGCTGAATGAAATTCTGAACAGTTAATCTCTTAAACATATCGTCTGTGAAGAACCAAAATGACCCATATCCATTTGTAGCTAAAATTAATATCCACCATCTACAAGAATTATGAAAAATGTCTAGTTAAAAGTGTTTAAATATAATATTTTGCACTTTTAAAAAACATGTAAATAGAACTTTCTCCACCTTGACCTTTTCAAAAACATAAAATTAGAACATTTTACAATTTTTAAAAACATGTAAATAGAACATTTTGCACTTTTCAAAAAAATTTAAATAAAACGTTCTCCACCTTTTCAAAAACATCAAATTAGAACATTTTACACTTTTCAAAACTACGTAAATAGAACATTTTGCACTTTTCAAAAACATGTAAATAGAACATTTTACACTTTTTAAAAACTCGTAATTAACATTGACGCATGTTAATCATTTTGTTTTTATTACATAGCTCATTTAAATTCTACATTTTATTGGATATGTGTCATTTTGGTTCTTCAGAGACAATATATTCTGAGATGAGAAGGTTTTTAAAGTACTTCTCCATTATAAATAGAAAAAATACAATGTATTTTCAGATGTGTGACAACTAAGACCAGAAAGATCTACATAAGTGCGTTGCTATTACATATTATTTTGTGCGCGCTATCTCTACAATTCTTTTCATATTTTAAATCTAAACAGAAAAGAGTGAAGTTAATTCGTCCTGTTCCAATTTCAAACACTCACACAAAAACATAGTATTGATCGCATTCGAGGGCAGTAACCTAGCAAATTAAGTAATTCAAAAATTGTATTAGCAGAACATTTTGAACCTGCATTGCATTGTAATTGTATTGTACACAATGCGAGAGGTAAAAATTTTAACAAACGATAAAATTTGTATTTGTCGCCAATACGGAATAACTTGCGAAGTCAAAGTAATTCTAGTACTACTGAAGTTATATACGTACAAGTCCAATGCAGTAAAAAAGAAAGTCAGCATTTTTAATAGTGCAGAAATTGGCGTTGAATTGGCAAATACATCGATAACGAAGACTACAAAGCCGAAGAAAATTTTCCAGTGTTCAGTTTGCAAATACTTTACTCCTAGAGCGTACCGACTTAGAGACCACATGCGAACTCACACAGGCAACGAGCCTTTTAAGTGCACTTACAGCAGCACTTGCAGAAGCAAGACTTTTGTCTCTCACGAAACCTTAGACATACACTTCAAGATACATACGGAAGGCCCGCCCTTAAAAAAATTTAAGTGCACATCGTGTTCACAAACATTTCATTCCAAGCGCCATGTAAAGTTGCACATGTGGAGACACACAGGAAAGAAACCATTTTCGTGTACTCAATGTCAACGCAAAATTTCAACTAATGGCAAAAACTGGTGGTCTAAAACTACATACTCAACTTCACAGTGGACTGAAACCATTCAAATGTCCACACTGTGATTTCAGATCAGCATATCAAACAGAAATCTCAGAAATGTCTAAACATGTGACACGCATGCATAGTCAGGGAACCCGTACAAAGATCTTTACATGTGTCATCTGTGGCAAATCATACCACACAAAAAATAAGTTGAAGCACCATAGTAAATCACACTCACCTAATTGCACCTACTATGCTTGTCAGTTTTGTCATACCAAATACATAGAGAAATTTTTAAAAACAAGTCATGAACGACGTTGCAAGTCCAATCCTGACCATATTACGGAAACACCATTTAATTGTGTATTTTGTAAATATGGTGCGATAACAAAAAGTAGTTTGGAGAAACACATGAAGACTCATACTGGAGACAAACCATATGCGTGTCCACTTTGCCCATTCAAGTGCGCACTAAAAACTAGACTGAATATTCATATCGGACGTCACACATAAGAAAAGCCGTACAATTGTAAATACTGTGAGTACTCTTCTCTTCTACAACAAAGTGTGATTAGCCATATGAGAACGCATACTGGAGAGAAACCATACAAATGTGAGCATTGTGGCTTTAGCACTGCTAATCAAGGAAATCTGAATAAACACATAGGGAGCCATTCAGGAATTAAACCGCATAGCAGTCCAGGTTGCATCTACAAGTCAGCTTATGCATCTAAAGTAAAGAGGCACTAGAAAAGTTTGCACAACTGAATGCAGTTGTGTTTATCCTGAATTGTGCCACCACGGACACGTTCTTACGCAACCATATGCACTTAAATTACTTTAACCACTAATGTAACACGCTTGCAACATTGATTGTCAGTAGCGATTACCGTAATTAAGACAATTTAATTAATTACAAATAATTGCTTAACATAAACCTTGAGTTATTCCTTATTTAGTTTCAATATTTAACTCACAATATTTTTATTACTCGCCCAAAATTAGGGAGAAAATAAATAATAATATAAATAATATTGTAATTTAATGATAATAATAAGGATGAATTGATAAGATGTCGGGACTTTTGCGTGGGTCTTTACTTTAAAGTAATCAAATTTTCTTATTGTTTGAAGTAAAAGTCTATTTCATTGCACTGGCTGAAACAAAATAGACTTTGTCAGCTATATCTAAATTACTAAATGAAGCTCATCACCCCACATTTCACTGCCCTGAAATTGTGTTTTTTTAAGTACAATACTATTGCACAATAAATAAAAATAATTATTAAAAAATTGTAACATAGAGTTAACTTATAAATTACACCGCCGTATGAAAATAACGCAGTTTACTTTTTAAAAGCTGTAATAATTTAGAGCTGTTCAGCGGTTCAACGCCGTATGAATTTAACGCTGTTTCCTGTTCAACCCTATATGAAGGTATCGCCAATCACCCAGTTCTAATTTTCGTAACTGTCCGCTGATTGTTAAGTGTTTTTTTAATAAACTCTTAAAATATAATTAAATAATAGAAAACATTAAATATAATGAGAAATCCCAACAGCAAATTTTTTTTTGCATTTCTTGTCAGCTATATAGTCATTTTACTGTATTGTAGCATTAGTTATAAATTGAACAATTCAATGTTACTTTAACTAGGGCCACGTCAAAAGGAGACAGTACTTATTTAAAAAATTCAAAACAAACCAAATATAAACCTTTCTGACAAAAACCGGCACCTACTGCGCCTGCCTCGTCCCTTGCCCCGTTCCGCCACCAAACCTGCTGAGAAAAATATCTCAAAGAATTGTGGCGCCGCCAACAATAATGTCCACCATGAGTTCTTTCAAGGATATAATATTCCTCTAGGTAGTTCCTACCGTCCACTGAAACTGTTTTCCCAGATGCTCAATAGTTTTGCCATTATTGTGTTACTAAACCAATGTCAATTTATTAAGGCGACTTCAAGCCCAGCTTTGAAATATCCCCAAGATTTCCTGAACCTACGGCCAATGCTAGAAAGTATTTATTTGAGCAAATGTTTTGTTCACATTTTCACTGGCGTAGAGATCATTCTTCATCAGGATCAATTCAGAAGTCCGGTTTCATATCCAAAGAAGTGTTTTCACACACCAGCAAAAAATACACTCGAAATTACCGTAGAACTTACAGGTTCTTCATGGACGTAAATTGCTTTGCTGCGGTCACAATCGTGCAAAACTGTAAATTCATCAAGTCATTCTCGTATTTTGACGATGCTGACAAGATTGCATTACTAAGCAATGACAAACATTAGCCAAGATATTTTGCAGTGATTGTAAATGAACAATGTTTAACGTCCGTAGATTACGATCGTCATACAGAGCTCATGGTAGCTGCTGCTCTCAAAATTGAAAATGATTTGCCAATTTTGAGTTATCTAACTTACAAATTAGGTAATTTCACGACGGGGTCATTTCACTATGAATTTACGCAATCACTAGTTACACGACGTAATACTGCTCCATTGTACTCCACACAAACTAAGGGGGCTTACCGTATATGCGACCCCCCAAAAGAGTTTTGCTTTTCCCAAGCAATAGCCAATTACATCAATGAAATTCAAAACGGTCGGAATTTTACCTGGTCCTCATCCTCAAATATTAATTTTCTGTTAACAATTCAAACAACACAGACTCCATTTCATCGAATATCACCAGAATCTTTATGGGTTGCCACACACAAGTTTCTCACATCAGATCTCAATATTTCTCTAATACCAGAAGACGAACATGTAATTAGGGCCCCCCACATTTGGAACTATGTTGACATGCCAGTGGATCCAGATGTCTTTATGGGATCTCATTTCTATCCAGTTGGACAATCTGGACTTTATAATTTCGTCACAACTCACAATGTAAAACAGAACCGGACAACTTTTAAAATATTTACAGCTCCGTTTCAAAACTCCATTTGGTATTTTAACTTAGGAGCTGCGTCTGCAATTGCTATGTTACTTACGTTTGAAAGTTCTAAGGTTCAGAGTTTTAGCTTCAATCATGTAAAAACATGCATTTGTGTACAATTGGGTTCAAACTATGGCTTCACTAGCAGAGCAATCAGCAGTTGTCAATAACCTTCTATCACGTGTTAAACCATCACTTAAAAAGAAGCTCTGTGGTAAAATAATTACATTGTGGCTTTTAATGGGAATTGTCCTCACAAATGTTTACAAAAGTTTTCACAAATCTGGATTTACAACGCCACCTGTGTATGAAACGTCATTGAAATCAATGAGTGAGTTATATAATTTCACAGTCTATGGATTCATTGCACACAAAAAATGTGACACCATATTTGAAAAGCTTGGATTTAAAATTACAAGTGATAGCATTCGCAAACTAGAGGATGAAAATCAAGAAGAATGCACTGAAAATTATTTGGAGTGCAAACTGCTTACTCATCGTTTTTGGAAAGCACTCGAGGGTTATTTGGATAACACAGAGGATGCATTTAATCTTGGTCGCATAATGCAAAACACGCATCATATTTGTTCATCAGATATTGAAAAACTTGTAAAGCTGCATGGCATCAAGGGGAAATCTAACGTTGTATATGCGTTCCGAGAAGACTAGTTTGAATTGTATTGGCAGAAATTTGAAAACATTATGAGGCAGAATACAAGTTTGAGGTTTGCGCAAAACATGGAGGAGAAAGATTATTATTTGAGCCTGCCTGCAATGTATGCGTTGCCCCGTGGCCTCCATTCCTACCACAATTTATGGGTCTCAAAACAGATGCAAATACTTTTTTCCTCTGGAATTTACAGGCTTTGGGAAAAGTAGGATGATATTCGCTTTTCAGACTCTACAGGAAACGTGGCTTGGTCTAGTCGAAATTCTGATAAAAAGTCAAATGTAAGAGCTTTGTCACTGAAGGAATATGGTTTCCGCATTGCTTTCTATACAATTCTACTATGCTGTGGAATTTCAGTCATTGTTTTTAGTTTTGAATTTATTGTTTGTTTTATTTGGAAATATGTTAAGTTTGTACTGGTTTTAGTAGTGACTAAGATTTCTAAAATTATTTTTAAAATGTTATCTCATGTCTAAAAGTGTCATCACAATTAATTTTCTTACATTTTGTTGAGCTCTAAGAGTTGGTCAACACAATAAAAAATTAACCACCAATTGTTGATCCGGTACCGCCAATTGTTTATACGTTATTGGTTCCCATAAATATTTAACGCTGTTTGAATTTAGTGCCGTTCACTGTTTAGCGCCGTTGAAAATTCACGACGTTCACTGTTTAACGCCGTATAAAACTACTTGATTTTACTGTTTACGTCATATAACCTCAACGCTGTTTACTGGATAATGAAGTAAGAAGCTGGTTACGTTTATTCTTCAACATCGTATAAATTTAATTTTATTCAATGTTCAACGATGTATAACTTTAACACCGTTCAATTTTCGAAGTCGGTTGAAAAAAAACTCCATATAGTGTTTAGCGCATCATAAATGTCGTTTCGTTTCCCGTTTTACGCAGTATGATTTTAACGCTGTTCGCTTTTCTACGTCGTATAAAATCAACTATGTTTACTGTTCAACGCCGTATATACTTAGCGCTGTTAACTTTTAAATATTGTGTGAATTAAGTGACGTTGACTGTTCAAAGCTGTATAACTTTAAAGCTGTCCACTGTCTAAAGCCAAATGAGTTCAACGCCGTTTACTGTTCAACGCAGAATGAATTTAGTGACTTTGTGTTCGACGCCGTTTGAATTTAGTGCCGTTCACTGTTCAACGCCGTATGAATTTACCGCTATTCACTGTTCAACGCCAGGTTAAATTTACCGTCGTTCACTGTTCAACGCTGTATAAAATTAACGTCGTCCACTTTGTAACGCTGTATGAATCTATTGCCGTTTACTGTTAAGCGCCATATGAATTTAACGCCCTTAAGTTGTTAACGCTGAAGGAATCTGTTTACTGTTAAACACCGTATGAATTTGAGTGATGGACTTTGTTCTTTTATTGCAACTTATAATCGGTTCAACATTGAGTGTTACCACTTTCATAAATTAGTCCTAAGCCATGATAAATAACTAGGCGACATGGAAGTCTATATATATTACTTTTTGCAACTAGTGCAAATCTCTTACTTAATATAATCAGCAGTTTAAGGATGATTTCTAACTTAACATAATTTGGAACAATATTGAGTTCCTTGAGCGATTTTGTCGAGTGATATGATAGCTCATTTTGAAGCCCTTAAAAAAATAAAAATCCAGTATTTTCTTTATTTACTTCTGGTTTATGTAACACGTTATATAACGATTTTTTGAGAAAAAAATCGTTTTTTTTTCTATATAATTTTAAAATTATTTAAATATAACGTTGTTAACTCGAACATAATAAGATTCTGCTAATCATTGCCGTACGCATATTCCATGAGTATCCGGGCTAAATATCGACTTTTATACTTCGATAACATTTACAAAACATGATTACTGTAGATTTCAACAGATTTGCTGTTGGGTTTTGTAACACTAGCGCTGTTACACTTGACAACAGCACTGTTTCACGTGGCTTACCATTTCCCCACTCTCAAATATTTCAAAATTGACTAAAAAACCTGTTAAAGTCCACGTCTAATCCTGTTAGTCCCATCGTACAAGATACTTAAGATCTTTTCTAAGCGTGCACATTTAAACGAAATTTGTTACGACCTATTTACTTAATTCAAAATTTTGAGAATTTTGCAATACTGGACCAATTTCATCGAGCCATAATATATCATCAGAAAGGTGAGCAATAGTAAAATTTAAATAACGGAATGTGCTATTATTATAACAAAACGTTTTTAAAATAACGGTGTTTTAATGCTTTAATTTTGCTTAAAACGTGTTGTATGGGTCACAAGCTAAAAACAAAAAAAAATGTCTTTTTATTTTTGAAGAGCTTTTAAATGATATATGACTTAGTAAAATCTGGTAATTGTTTTTATTTCAATTTTTTTCCATAACCATTTAAAAACAATTAACTTTTTTGCTAGTTACACCAAGTTTTTTCGATGCGCCTAATTGTCACTGTTCTAAATATATATCACAATAGTGTAAGTTTATTGAGTGACCGGTCGAAATCTTGAGTTAACACAAAATTTAAAGTTTTAGCGCGAAATTTAAAAATTTGAATTTTTGGTTGTTTAACTGAAATGGATTATAAATAAAAAATTACGCAGCTTTTTCAAATTCAAACTGCAGTATTTTATGAAATTTAAAATAATTAATCATAAACAAACGACACCAATTTTAATTTAAATAATACCTATAACTTAAATATTCATAATGACCAGCAATAGTTAAAAATTAGTTGTATTTGCATTTTTTGATTTAGTAGTTTTTAAGGAATACTAATAAATTAGAAATTCAAATAGTTTGGCTAATTTTTAACAAATGTCAACCGTGTCTACTTTTTAGATGCTGAGCTTTAGCTGCATCTTATAATATGGTTTTGGTGTCCGTCTGTCTGTCTGTGTACCTCTGTCCGTCTGTAGCAACTTCGCTACAGCGGTCAGAGTTTTAAAGCGATTAAAGTCAAACAACTTTTAATCGCTCAGAAAAGCGAGGGAAAAGTGCTGTATAGTTTTTGGGCAACATCGCATTAATAGTTTTTGCGATTTTAGCAGTTAACTGGAGCAACTTTCAATATTTTGAGATCCTGAGCTTTATTATGTCTGCTTGTCTTGTCCACCTCTTTGTTGTGCGCTACAGGTCGCATTTCAAAACCGACTTCGGTAAAATAAATTTTATTTGACTTTAAATGCGATGTACATGTGCTGTATGGTTTTTAGTTACAATTGGTCAAGTTAATCTTCCGTAATTATCAGTGGAACGGAACAAGAATCTAAATTATTGTGACCAAAAACCAGGATTCCATGCTTTCTTTAAGTACATACTAAAAAGTGCATCTGCAGGGTGCGTCATTTCTTTTTCAATATTTAAGAAATGGAACCAAAATTTTCAATTTTGTATCCCTTTCCATGAGTTTACCACAGCTTATGATGCACCCTGCATTGCTTTCTCATCATTCCTGGAGAACAGAGACCAACTTCAACTTTCTATATATCAAGGCAGGCATTACCTCAGATATTAGGTTGACATAATAATATATCCTTAACATAGAATTTTACTAGTATGCATGTGGGGTTCGTCAATAACTGACGTCATACAAACTTTACCATTTTAGGGATCCCCACTGTCATTAGTTCAAAAATTTGGTTGACATTTATCCTCAACATAGGATTTTACTAGTATGCTTGCAGTGATCATCCATAAATGAAGTCATACAAATTTTGCCATTTTAGGGACCCCACTGTCATAAGTTAAAAAGATACGTTGACATATATCTTTAACATAGGATTTTACTAGTATGCATGCAGGGATCGCCTATTAATTACGTCATTCAAATTTGACGATTTTAGAGATTCCCATGCCATTAGTTCCAAAAGTAGGTAAACATATATCCTTAACATTGGATTTTTCAAGCGTACACACAGGGATCGTCTATGAATTATGTCATGCAAATTTTACTTTTTTAGGGACCCCCACCGTCATTAGTTCA
This sequence comes from Dicyrtomina minuta, assembly GCA_949802685.1. Classification (NCBI taxonomy): domain Eukaryota; kingdom Metazoa; phylum Arthropoda; class Collembola; order Symphypleona; family Dicyrtomidae; genus Dicyrtomina; species Dicyrtomina minuta. The sequence continues at coordinate 92,623,676 of OX461808.1, read as the reverse complement.
GAAATTAGGTCGACATATATCTTAAACATAAGATTTTACAAGTATGCGTGCAGGGATCGTCTATAAATGACGTTATACAAATTTTACCATTTTAGGGATATAAACTGTCATTAGTTTGGAAACTAGGTTGACATATATGTATCCTTACCATTGGATTTTGCTAGTATGCGTGCAAGGGTCGTCCATAAATAACGTCATACAAATTTCACTATTTTAGGGATCCCTACTGTCATTAATTTATAAATAAGGGTAACATAAATCCTTCACATAGGATTTTGCTAGTATGCGTGCAGAAATTGTCCATAAATGACGTCATACAATTTTATACGATTTTAAAGATTCCCATGCCATTAGTTCCAAAATAAAGTAAACATGTATCCTTGACATCGAATTTTTCAAGCGTACGTACGAGGAATGTCCATGAATGACGTTATTTAAATTTTACTATTTTAGAAATCCCGCCTGTCATTAGTTTTAAAATTGGCTAAACGGGTACCCATAATATGAAATGCTTCCAGTATTCATACTTCATTCATAAATGACGTCATTTACACATCACTATTTTAAGGAGAAATAAAGAATTTCTGCACATGTTTCAACATTAGGTAAACAGACAGTTTGAACGCAGAATGTCACAAGAATAACTGCACGCATCGTTCATAAATGACGTTATCCAAGTATTATGATTTTAATAATCCCCTAGTTATTTGTTGCGATTTAAAAATAAAAAATTACAGTAAGAGAAGTTAAAGTGGAGTTAGGTGCTGTCGTAGTTTAAGCGTTGCCACAATAGGGTTCTACTCGTTTATCAAAGCAATTATTCGCTGTAAGCTCAGCATCTACTTCGGGCCCCCAGTCGACAAATCCGGCGCGTAGCGCCGGATTTTTGGTTCTCATCTAATTCTTCAGAGTCAGCAGGTATTGGAGAGACATCACCAAAGCGTTCTGAACAACATCCTAAGAAGTTAATGCTGGTTGACGGGAATTTGGGAGAAGTGGTGATTAGTTGATTCAGATCTGCAAGAAATCTACTGGGTTGAGAAACGTTAAAGAATTTATCACTAACATGGGAAGGCTCCCAAGTGTAAAATCCGAAATGAAGCAAACGATATCAGATCATGTACTACGTGGTGGGGTTAATACAACGTATATAATAATATCGGTGCAAATTGCGTTTTGGCTCCAAAAACGAATACTGAAATTTTCAAAATTCGTCGAAATGAAAAATCACAAAAATCAAATGGGAAATTATATAGGAATTTTACATTACCCAATGGTCCCCCCCCTTACTACTTTTTCAGTTTTCTGATTTTTTTGGAAAACTATAGGCCTTGTGTTATTTGATTACGAACAAGTCTAAAATTAGTAAGGGGTCGTCCATAAATGATGTAATGCAAATATTTTAATTTTTAGACCCTATGACGCTGTCATTAGCTTTTACATTTGTGTTAGTAAATGGCTATTCTTAACATAGGAGGCCATCCAATATCCAAAGAGACCTAATAACTCTATCCGTGAGGTGTTTAGTGTAAAAAGTAGTCCTATTTAAAATTTTTAATTTTTAAAAGTTCTTAAACACGTAAAATTGTAAGACCTAATTAGTTTAAGGAACAGATACACTTGTACTGCTACAGTAATAGTAATGGAATAATTAATAAATAAAATAAATAGTTATAATATAATAGTGCCAAATGGGTAGCGGTGTTTTTCTGTAGCGGCTTTATTATTTTGGAAACCGGAATTTTGGGCTTTTGTAACATTTAAAATTAACATATCGCCACGTTAGCTTAAGTTATTTTGGTTAACGGTCATTTGAAGAGACACTGGACCGCTTAATGAAATCTATAGGGCGGTTTGGTGACATTCGTCTACCCTGTACCCCCCAGTCATATTACAGCGATAGTTTGTCCTAAAACCTGTTTTTAGATTGCATCTTTTGAAAATTGTGTTTAGTTATTAGAAACCGTTGCAATGCTGAATAATATCATGTTATCTGTACAACTGGTAAACTTTTTAATTTTGCAATACGAATATTTCTATGAAAATTCCGAGTATTCTTATAATATTATTAGCCAAAATATCAAAACACTGAAAAACATAATATTGGTACCCATGGGTGGAGTAAATTGCTCACTAAGCCCTGTAGCTCAAGTATTTTTTCAATTGTCTACTTCAAAATTCAAGAAATTAGGGATCGTTCATAAATGACCTCGCCGGTCAAAATATTTATTAATATGACCTTATATTTAGAGCTGCGATCGTAAGTGTTTTCACCGTGCTTTAAAAATTTAAACTACATTTTTTAAGAAGTTGCCAAATTGTAACGAGTAATACATTTTAAAGTTTCCTGAAAAAAGAAAATTTTTTTTTTATTTTATTTTTTTAAATTCTTTCGGTTTGTACAACACCATTTAAGAGGAATTTAAAAAACAACAGTTTAAAAATATATTCAGAAACTGTTCGTCCAAAATTACCTTCACGGGTAGAGTCATTGGGTCTCTTTGGATATTGGATGGCCTCCTATGTTAAAAATAGCCATTTACTTACACAAATGTAAAAGCTAATGACAGCGTCATAGGGTCTAAAAATTAAAATATTTGCATTACATCATTTATGGACGACCCCTTACTAATTTTAGACTTGTTCGTAATCAAATAACACAAGGCCTATAGTTTTCCAAAAAAATCAGAAAACTGAAAAAGTAGTAAGTGTAGTAATTTTACCTTACCATTGGGTAAGGTAAAATTCCTATATAATTTCCTATTTGATTTTTGTGATTTTTCATTTCGACGAATTTTGAAAATTTCAATATTCGTTTTTGGAGCCAAAACGCAATTTGCACCGATATGATTATATACGTTGTATTAACCCCACCACGTAGTACATGATCTGATATCGTTTGCTTCATTTCGGATTTTACACTTGGGAGCCTTCCCATGTTAGTGAAATATTTGAGAAGCACTTTGCCTTCCCCAGGCTCATCTCTGAGAGATGATCTTCATCAACTGCGTTGCCATCTTCATCAAAGGCCACTTTGCCAAAGTTCAGTTGTGTTTCACACAGATTTCGTTTTAGAAGGACGGACGTGGCTGCATCTCTCCAGCAACGATTCACTAGGCGGAAATTGAGCAAATCGTGAGCAGTCAGAATTTCCAAGTTGTCAAATATTGAAGGAAGGATCTATGCGCAGAATATAAAAGAAATAACTATTATTGTAATCACGTAATTATAGGAACAATTAGACTCTTATTCAAGTTAATATCTTTGATATGGCAATTATAGAATTTTCAATAATTTGTTAAAGTTAATGTTCGTTTTAAGGTTAAAAAATAACTCACGTCTTCAGTGAAAACAGCGATGGAAGTATTATTAGAAACATCTTCGGATTCAGATTTTGTTATAGCAGAACCAGCGATGTCATTCATGTTACTTACTCCGGCATCACCGTCGGTATTTGCTTCATAGTAAGACAGTCGGTCACTTTTGCTTGTCAAAATACTTGTGAACGGTAGTCACTTATTTTTAAAAAAACCAAAAATTTTGAGCCTTGAGTGAGCCCGATGAAAAAAGTGCCGTTCGAGTTCGTTCGTTTTTTAAGTCCATAAGGAGCCCATGGGCCTCACAGTGAGTCCGACGAAAAATTTCCACCTCTTTCCCTTACAAATGAGCCGACCCCTCAGATACTAAAAGTAATTTGTACCTACCTATAAAAAATGTTGTAGCCTTTAGCAAAGCATGTCAACATATACAATACTAATGATAAAATACTATAACTATTTACTATTACCTATTGCCTACTTACTATACTATACTACTAACGACCACTTAAATTTAATATATATATAATATAATATGTATACATATTGAATAATAATGTGGAAGTATGAACGGAAACAAGATTCAACACCAACACCAAATCACTAATCAAAAATTAAAATAATGATAATCATTAGGTAAATAAACAGCAATGCACAATGCACTGACACTAATGACAGTGACAGTGATGCAGAATTTTAAAACTTATGCCAGTTTATGTTCAAGAAAATTTTATTAGGATTCTATAATTTTAAAATTTTATATTTATCAAATTTTGATATATTATTTTACGATATATAAGTGTAATAGGTCAGACTAAGAGTCGTTCGCATCTAACTATACAAAATGTAGGCGAATAGCATGTAAGTCAGTTCGCCATATATTAAAATAAAAATTATGTTATTGTGTAATTAAATAATATTAAACACCAGACAAAAAGTTAGCATGTAAGCACTGTAGACAGAATAAGTATTCCCCTAACCAATTTGTGCACTAAAACAGCTTATACTAGACAGAGCTGATTTATCTATTTTATCGGTACATATAAGTAATTTGTGCTATATTTTAATTGCAGTACACGCAGTGGTATAGAAGCGGCACAAAATTTGTATACTAAAGTAGATATTTAACCAGATCCCATGCGAGATGAAATAGCTTGTGCACTTAGCCTATTAGTGCAAAAACGTTTTTGTTGTGCTCATGCAGTTGTTGCCTAATTATAAGTGCGTTACTAAGTTTATGGTTCACCTTAATATTTTGTGAACACAATTTTTTTGTGCGCTAAAACAGTAGGTGCAAATACTGTGTTGCAACACTCAATTTTCGGTACACTTAGCTAATTTGTGAACCTAAGTTATTAGTGCATCTTATTTGTTATTAAATAGAATACAATACGACACAGGATAGTTGAAGGCACTATACTAATTCGTGCGTCCATATATGCGCACTAAAATAGGCAATGCTTTAAATCAATAACATCACTGAGTAGCTGGTTTATTAGTTAGTTGTGACACCAAGTTGAGTGTGCACCCAACTAATTAATGCACCACTAAAGTTATTTCTACACTAATGTAGCTAGAGCATAAAAAAGTTGCTACAATAAGTAACTAGTGCAACTAACTAATCAGTGCATGAACATAATTTGTGCATCAAAGTAGCTAGTGAACAAATCAGTGGCGACACCAAGTATCTGGTGCACTTAACTTAATAGTGCACTTAAGTAATTAGTGCACCATTAAAGTCAGCTAAAAAAACTTTATCGTAATTCTTGTGACCACAGGAGTACAAGCTGAACACATTATTCTGTGTTGCAGCAATAAAAGCTTCAAGTAAAATATAATTCATTAATTATATTGAAAATAACATTGTTGTTGTTTTATGCTGTTATATTACTATCGTCAGTATTATTTATATCAGCTTAATGTACATAGGTAATTATGTACAGGAATAATTTATTAAACTCATAAGAAGCTGCCGTATCACAATAGTACACGTTTAGGAAAATAAATGTTAATTTGTAACTTATGTTTTTGTTACTCCGACGTCTACAAAAGATGTTACAGTGGTCAACACAAATTCTAGTTAGGGCTTCACATTGTAATATATTTGACTACAAACCCGTTGCCATGCAACAGGTTTGTTGTAAGAGCCGTATCGGTCTGTGAAACAAAATGCAAAAAAACTGCACAATCATAATAATATTATTAACCAGCAGTACTGCCATTAATGATCACTAATGGCTTGCCTTCGGGACCCAATTACATGGTAGTGCATTCGGTGCTTGTGTTAGCAAAATCAAACAATTCCCTACAAAGTTCGACGGACAACTTGATGTAATTGGTTTTTAAAAACGACCCATTGGTGGCCACAAATGGCCGTACAGCTTGATAACTAATAATACTGTTGCAATTAAAACCTAAAACTAAAGTTAGCTCAACTTTAGTAAAATGTAGTTAAGATCTTTTCTAAGCGTGTAAACCCATAAATGAATGCGTTTTGTATTTGAGTTCTACTTAAGTCATAGTCTTAGGTAGAAAAAGTCACAGGTTTGGTCGTTGGTAGGAAAAGTCTGGGTAAAAAACGTGTGTCTGATCTATATGGGTAGGAAACGTCTAGGTAAAAAAAGTGTGTCTGATCTATATAGGTAGAAAAAGTCCGTGTAGAATCCATATGGGTAGCAAAAGTCCATGTAGAATCCATATAGGTAGGAAAAGTCCGTGTAGGATCCATAAGGGTGGCAAAAGTCTGTGTGAAATCTATATGAGTAGGAAAAGTCCGTATAGAATCCATATGGTTAAGAAAAGTCTAAGTTAAATCCATGTGAGTAGAAAAAACTCGTGTAAAATCCATTTCAGTAAGAACAGTCTGTGTAGAATCCATATGAGTAGAAAAAGTCCGTGTAGAATCTATTTAGGTAGTAAACGTCAGTGTAGAATCCTTATGGAGTACTAAAAGTCCGTGTAGAATCTACCCAACTTTGGTTAGTGATGTCAAAAAAAATGTTTATTTGAAGTTCAATGAATATAAATCGACGAGAAATAAATATTAATCGACAAGAAATAAATAAGTCTACCGCAAAACAGTATTTTAAGTCAGAAGAGGGATAGTAGAAGTTGGTGGATAACAGTTTTGACAAAATATTTATTTGAGTGAACAAAAATCTGAAGTAGGGTTGTTTTTGGATGAGTAGCATTTAAATATATAGCAGATAATTGTTGACAAAGGAATCGAGCATTGTAGGTTGATTAGCTGCCCATTGGCGTTTTAAATTAGTTCCGCCGTTGGGCCACTGGTATTTTAAAATAGTCCAGCCACCAGTGTTTGCGGCGACATTTCCAACTTTTTCACACCTCAAATCAGGACCAGTGGTCCAACCATAATCTGACTATTATCTGCCAAATGTAGTTTGCTAGGTGTTAGAACAAGTCCATGTAGAATCCATATGGGTAGGAAAAGTCTGTGTAGAATCCAAATGGGTAAAAACAGTTCGTGTAGAATCCATATGGGTAGTAAAAGTCCGTGTAGAATCTATATGAGTAGAAAAAGTCCGTGTAGAATCCATATTGGTAGGAAAAGTCCGTGTAAAATCCATATGGGTAAAAAAAGTCAGTGTAGAATCCATATGGGTAGGAATCGTCCGTGTAGAATCCATAAGGGTGGAAAAAGTCCGTGTAGAATCCATATGGGTGGGGAAAGTCAGTGTAGAATCCATATGGGTAGAACACTGTCGTAACCCTAGTTGAAACTGCCAGATCTCTTGCAGCTCATACACCAATTCAAAGTGCTAACTATTTAATACAACAGTAGTTTATATTTTGTTGAAGTATTTCTACGATTACTACAATATTTATTGATTTTTACGTATTTATTTAGTGGAAAAATAGGTAGGTTAAGCAAGATTTTCGGTATTTTAAATTACGGTTTACCGAGGACCTAATACATAATAAATTTAGTAACCATGCACGTGCAGACTAAAACTTATTAGGGTGTAACGAAATATTTGTTATATTAGGGTACGGTATATTGAGATTGCACTGTGGCAGCTTGATTGTTAAATCCACAAGTTTTGTTGTATTTAGTTACCTAAAACATATAGTAAAGCGATATTTAAGGTGCTGAATTCATAAAAAGTACAATGCTGTCTATTTATTTAGGGGTAATTTATTAATCGGTATTTTGGATTGCAGTAATATTTTGCAGCAGTCAATTTATCTAACAGTATTTTGGTTCGCAGTTATTTCTCCACACGATCTTATTGAAATACGGTGTTTTGGTAAAGGTCATTTTACCCGCAGTCTTATTGCGGCGGTCGCTTGTCCCTGAACCAAAAAGTCCTTGTAGAATCCATATGAGTAGGAAACTTCGGTGTTGAATCCATATGGGAAGGAAAATTCCGGATGGAAAAAGTCCGTATAGAATCCATATTGTTAGGAAAATTCCGTGTAGAATCCATATGTTTATAAGTACACGCTTATAAAAGATCTCGACTAAATTTTAGTTAGTTCGAGCTAACACATTTTGGTGTTAACTTCAACATGATTTTTAGTTGATTCAAAATTTTTAAATGTGAGAAAAAATGTTAGCTACCTCTAACACTGCTGTGTGTTAATATACTTACAACAAATAATGTTACAGTTGACCGAAAATCGTGTTAAGAATTCAAAGCACCGTATAATAGGCCGAATTAGTGCAACAAATGCAAATGTACTCTCTCAGGCCAGTGGTTTAAGTGGCCGGTACTTGACTAGAAGGTTCCGGGTTCGAACTTCACGTTTTGCATTAAATTTTAATTCAGTTAGTCACGCAACTACTTTTTAGTTACATATTCAACACAGAAAATAGTTAACTCAGTCTAAAATATTACAGTGCAAATCCCTAACTAAAATTTGTGTTGACTACTGTAACATCTTATGGTGTCAATGTTGGAGTAACACAAAAATAAGTTACAAATTACCACCCATGTGGTAAGTTTGCTTATATTTTTCTAAGCGTGTAATAATTAAATACACTCATTTAAAGCTGCCGTATTACAACAGTACAATTTTAGAAAAGTACATGCAAATTAACCACATAGATGTTAATTTGTAACTCATCGATTTGACATCGACACCAAAAGTTGTTACAGTAGTCAACACAAATTCTATTTAGGGATTTACACTGTAATAGGTTAGGCTGAGTTTACTATTTTCTGTTTTGGATATGTAACAAAGAAGAAGTAACGTGACTTACTGAATTAAAAGATAATGCGAAAAGTCTGGCTCGAACTCTTTATTTTCTATAATAGAAAAAGCGTCTCTAACCACTCGTCTGAGACAAATTATTTACAGTTGTAACACTATTTTAGTTTAATATACGGCGGTATGAATTTTTTACACTATTTTTGGTCAACTGTAACAGTATTTATTGTAGATGTATAACCAAACTGCGTTGTTTCATGCAGCTTAAAAATTTTCTCACCTTTAAAAATTGGAAATTACCTACTAATCGAGTTGAAATTAACAAACAAATCTGTTAGCTCTACTGTTGTAAAATGTGAATACGATCTTTTCTAAGCGTAAACACCAATAAATAGTTGCGTTTTTAAATTTTATTTCTAATAAAGTCATAGTCTTGGGTGGAAAAAGTGCTAGGTTTGGTCGTGGATAGGTAATGTCCTCGTAACAAAAGTCCAGGTAGAAACCACATGGGTAGGAAAAATCCGGGTATAAAACGTCCGTTTTCCGCATTGCATAATGCATTTTATTCTCCTTAATTGAATGTAGTAGCATCTTTTTAATATTAAAATTTTTACTGTAGTTAATATACCATCCTACAGTACTCGTTGATACACTAAAGGATACCTTCAAATATTTATTGTAGGCACAGAGGTACACTCTCGATCATACAAATAAGCATGAAGAAGTATACGAATTTATTTTTAAGCAGCGTTTTATACGTATAAGTGACTAACATCTGAAACTGCACGCTAATATAATCCAAGAAATGCATAAAACGGATTTTGTAATACTTAAAGTAATTTAAATTACTTGATGCTCGAAATATAGCATTAGTAGTAATAATTTACCTAAAATAAAAAACATTATTTTTATTTCGAATTGTAACTCTTGTCAGCTTATATTCGTTTTAATTCCACAAAACACTAACTTCGGTAAAAGCTTTTTTAGTTAATTGTCACGGTTCACATCAGCTCAAGTTTCAACACCATTCGCCATTTGCTACTTGACACTGACACTCATGCTTACGCTGCTTACACACCACAAGTCACAAGCCACTGCTTAAATTTAAATAATATTAGCAGTACAGTAACCGTCACTAGTGCCAGTGCCAGTACCAGTACCAGTACCACCAGTTGCAGTACTCAGTGAGTACTCTACAGTAAGTGTAGTGTAGTAGCAGTGTAGCAGTAGCCGTTAATGCTGTGGCTGTGTGACATCACCGTATGTATTCCGTATGCCGTATATACGTAATGCACAGTGCACTTTTCTAATATTTTTTGTATTAGCTAGGCTAAAAGATTCAAAGAATTTCAATTATTTGATTATTATGTTGCTTTTAAAAAACCATCGATAATGTTTATATAATTTAAGTGATATTGTATATGCTTAATACTATTTATTGGTCTAGATTACTCTACGTTCGTTGAATTTTAAATTGTCGGTATTTTTTAATTGCATTAGCAAATGGAATGCTCGAAAATAATTTTCGAGTAATTTAAAAAATTAATAATATCTGCTGCTGATACTATGTGCACATATTTTATTACGAAAATTTGGGAAATTTATAAATATCACATAAATTTAAGTCGGATGTGTAACGTAACTTTTAAGTAACTTTAATTAATATTACAATTATTTTGTTGTATTAACACAGGCACACAGAAATTAGAATTAAATATTAGAATTATTACAATCAGTGCCAGTGCACTAACTAATGGTGCGAACTGCGACCTGCAATGCATAATGCATATACATACGACGTGCATATCCCCGATCCCCCGGTTTGAATTTCCTTTTTATGTATTTCAGATATTTTTTTGGAAGACAGTACTGAGTCCAAAATGAGCCAGACGGTCACTTTTGAATGAGTCGGACTCAATACCCCACTACGGAAACGAAAAACCCATGAGCCCTCAATATGGGCTCATGGCATGAGTCCAAATGAGTCCAGAGGAAAATTGAGTGAGCCTGGCATGAGCCCAACATTTTTTAGTTTTGTGGACCGGGAGGGCGGTCGTGAACGAAAACAGCCAGGTCACTTTTGTTTTGTCTTACTATGATTTGCTTCAGTCTTGAGTCGTTTTGAAATTGAATATGTGCTCATTTTGTATTCTGTAGTCAGAAAGAGCCCCAACTAAAATTGAGGCAAGGAAATACAATAAACACACGCCCACATTAATACCTTACACGTAATCATTAAAAATATCTCGTGGATAGTTCTAGAGAGAACTAGAGCAATTTGTGGAATTCTTAAGTGCGGCGGAAGCCACGGAAATTAGGGGTAAAGTTTAATTGATTCTGTTGCTATGCATGTGAGAAAGTGGACGACACCAAGCAAAAATAACGATTTACTCGAATTATGTAATTTAATAATCAGAATTAGAATAGGCTAACAATATAAACCAGAAACTAACTGATTCGATAACGCAACATAAAGAAACATAATTATTTTACTTTCTTCATTATATTTTAGGAGATTGTTATCACAACACAACGGGTCTTGAAAGTCCATAGTATAGCGATTGCGCACTGAGCCCCTGTGACTTTCGTAGGTTACATAGTTAGGTAAACCTCTCCGCACTAATAACGCTTGTAGGTAACTTACGTAGAAGCGACACACGGACTAGCTCACCTAACTTAAAAAGCTGTGCCGTGATTGGTAAAACCAATTCGCGGTTTCAGTTTTGCTCTGAGCCAATGAGCAACGCAGCCCAAGGATAAAAACATCCTTGATTTTAGGGAGGGAAAAAATGAAATGTGTGGTGACGGCAGGACCTTTAGGTAAGTAGCACCCACACTGCACAAACCAACCACCTACCTACGTAAGTATTTAGGTCTCGCCTAACGCGATTTACGGAGGTAAAAAGTTAGGGTAAACCACGCCTACTTAGGCTTAGGAGAAGCTCTCCGCACTGCACCTAGCGGGAACTACAAGCGGGCCGAAGACCGAAGATATGACCCACAAGTTCCCCGAAGAGCCGAAGACAAATGTGCAACCTACCCGAAGAAGAAATCTGCAAGTGAGCCGAAGACCGAAGAACCGATGCAATTCAGCCGAAGCCCGAAGACTACAATCCACCCGAAGACCGAAGAGTCTTCGGCTGGGCTGCAATCTACCCGAAGAAGTGACATGCAAGCTGGCCGAAGCCCGACGTTCTTCTGCAACCTGGCCGAAGAACTTCGGTACAACCTACCCGAAGACCTTCGTCTGAAACTGCAACCCACCCGAAGACAAAATTTTTATTAAATGGCTTAATTATTTTCTGGATTAAAAAACACGTAAGTTATTATTACAAAATCAAAAAAATCTTTAATACAATTGCAATGCAGTAAATTTTTGAGGCTTTTCACAATGTTTTCATTATTGTTTGCATTCATTGGTGTGGTAATGATTTTTGGGACATGTAAAATGTAAACTCATATCATATCATATTATATCATATCATTGTCAAGTATAGCCTTTCATCCATTTTTCAGGATATATCAGCACCGTGTATTACTGTACGGATGTATATATGATTCTTGAGCACCCCTAAAATGTAAACTCTTTTCGTTGTTAATTTAACTATTTATTAATTTATTTAGTCCCCATTACCTCAAAGAAAAAGATCCCGATCAGGTGTATTAAAATCAATGAAATGACTCCATCATTGTGAAAGCCTACAACCGTCAGTTGTTGAACTACCTTAACATTTAATCACAGGCAGTTGTAGCACATTTTCCTCCCGGACACCCCCCCCCCCTCCCCAGACATTTTCAAAAATCATTACCACACCAATGAATGCAAACAATAATGAAAACATTGTGAAAAGCCTCAAAAATTTACTGCATTGCAATTGTTTTAAAGATTTTTTTGATTTTGTAATAATAACTTACGTGTTTTTTAATCCAGAAAATAATTAAGCCATTTAATAAAAATTTTGTCTTCGGGTGGGTTGCAGTTTCAGACGAAGGTCTTCGGGTAGCTTGTACCGAAGTTCTTCGGCCAGGTTGCAGAAGAACGTCGGGCTTCGGCCAACTTGCATGTCACTTCTTCGGGTAGATTGCAGCCCAGTCGAAAAGTCTTCGGTCTTCGGGTAGGTTGCAGTCTTCGGGCTTCGGCTGAATTGCATCGGTTCTTCGGTCTTCGGCTCACTTGCAGATTTCTTCTTCGGGTAGGTTGCACATTTGTCTTCGGCTCTTCGGACAACTTGTAGGTCATATCTTCGGTCTTCGGCCCGCTTGTAGTTCCCGGCTCTTCGGACAACTTGTGGGTCATATCTTCGGTCTTCGGCCTGCTTGTAGTTCCCTTCACTTTCGCTGCAGTTGCTAACATTACTACTAATACAAATATTTTTTTCTTCAAATATTATGCATTCAGTTTTTTGAAATTCTTCAAAATGATTTTCTTTTTTGTGTTCAATGAAATTATCAATGGTTTGATAGAAGCGACCGCATATTCTACACGCAAACCAAACGCTGATACTGGGACTTGAGCTATTCATCTTGTTTGGTTTTAGTAAGTAAGTAGGCAAAACTAATGCCCAAATATTACTTCAAAAAAATATAGTCGAACATAAAAGTCGATGAAAAAACAATAAAAATTAAAGTGCACATAACTTTTTATATTCTATCTAGAATCTAGAAGACAAATAGAAAAAGAGAATTGAAAATTGGAATGTATTTGAAAGGTAGCGCAGCAATAGTCAAGGAAATCTCCGAAGCAACGCTGTGCACTTGGAATCAATCTGACTAAACTACTAACAACAAGTACTACTAACTACGACTACAAATAGGCAATAGGTACTGTAAGACCTTGATTTCACTAGAAAAGTTAACCATTGTTAGCCTTAAGAAACACGCTTTAAGAGTTACCCATTGTTAAATCTGAAAGCGAGTTTTTTAAGGCTAACAATGGTTAACTTTTCTAGTAAAATCAAGGTCTAAGGGCAACCGAGACTGATATCCGGCAAGGATAAATTTTGCATGCAAACAAACGGCAGCTTTATCCTTGCCAGATATCAGTCTCGGTTGTCCCAACTATACAGGTACTACAGTAGTGCACTGAAATTGTGAATTGTTATTGTTATTGTGAAATTTTAAGAATCACAATAACAATTGATATTGTTATTGTAATCACAATTCCAATATCAAATTGTTATTGTAATTTTTTTAATTACAATAACAATACAATTACAATTTGTTATTTTTGAAATGAATAAATTACAGACGGTAGAAAGAAACGCTTATTTTCAAGTAAAGTAGGTTTACTGCTTAGTATAGTTAAATTTACACTATTTCTACGAATTCTTATTTTTCTATCTAAGGCAAAACCCCGATGAAAAGCTTGTTTCTGTCGATCGTATTTTTAACAGTAAATAAGTCCTATATCGTGTAGTATTATTAATTGCAGACTGTCCCGGATCCATTAACAAATGATGCTGCTAGAATTATGAAAATTAAAATGCGAAGTTTAGTGAAGATGATTTACCAAGAGCGTACTTTTGTAAAAATAAATATTTCATTTACGTTACATTCTATTTGTTTTTCTAACAATTTAAAAAGAGCATAGAAAAATTACGTTTACAGTAACAGCAATACTATATTAAATAAAATTAAGCAGACACTTCACACAAACTAATATGCGCTGCTAAAAATAAATAATTAGTTCAGATGTATCAAAAACCAGTGCGCGAAAGTGTTCGGACAAAATAGTGAGAAATAGTTTATCACACATTTTTTTCCTAAAAAACTACAAATAAAAACAGAAACAATATTTTAACTTAAGTAGGTACTTACACGGACACTCTTGTATGTATGTATGTATGTATGTATGTATTGATTTATTGCATATACGGGCCTAGGCCCACACACAAATCATATTAAATGAGGTTACAGAGTTTTTGATAACAGATAATATATGACACCACCTTAGCCAAGGGAAAAATTATTTCTAATTACATTTTCTAATTAATTTGAGTGTACATAAATTGGTTCATTTCATAACTCTATTTAGCTGTATTCATTTTAAGTGATTCACAACAGTCCTAGCTTTATTCTGTTAATTAACAATGATTAGTGATTAGTGATTGAAACCCTCATATATATAATGCCAGACAGAGACCTCTCCTTGACCTTATTATGGTAAATTTGGAAGCGGTCCTGGCTGCCAGTTACTGAAGTCGGAATTCAGCCTACTGGTATCATATTTTCTAAGAATTTTGGATCACAATATGTTGTAACAATTGTAACGCTATTATATTTGACAGTTAGGTATTAACTTGGAATCTCATAAAACAAAAACAAAACACATGGCTAGCCATAGGAGACACCAATTAACTAACGGATTTTTGGCTTAATTTATATTACTTCATAAGATACCAATTATATATTTATTGATTACGATTTGTCCCGGGCGGCTCGATTTTGATCAGGTTTTTTCCATCACTGGAGTAAGTAATACCATCCACGTTGAAGGCGTAGCATCCTATGTACTTGACTGACTTGAAGGAGGGGTCCAGTTTCTTTATCCAGTATTGTTCTGTAAGATGTTTATGGATTTCTTGTTCTCTTTTACTTCGGCATTGTTGAATGTAGACATGGGGTAGTGAATTCTTCAGTTGTGACTTCAATCGTAGCACCGAAGATACTTCTTGCGTTTCAGCCAGCTGGACAAAAAGAAGTGGTGGTTTACTGTCAATTTTATTGTCAATTCGTTTTGCCTTGATGATATGAACATTTGTAAGTTTGAGCGTTTTGGAGATCACTGAACTTGCATCTTCGGTTGGGGATGAGCAGACTGGGAGTCCCGTGATGAGAATCTCTTTTTTGATATTCGGTCTTTGGTGGTTCCACAGGCTTTGATCCGATTTTTGTACTCGATTCTCCAACTCACTTATTTTAACTTTCAGTAGACTGGTTTCGGTTTCCTGTCTTTTCTCCAACTCACTTATTTTAACTTTCAGCAGACTGGTTTCAGTTTCTTGTCTTTTCTCCAACTCACTTATTTTAACTTTCAGCAAACTAGTTTCAATTTCCTGTCGTCTTGCTGACTTGTTTGACTTTTCATCCGATTCTTTTAATTTTCTGTTCATGTCAGATTCTAAGACTTGAATTTTAGAGAGCAATTCCAATTTGATACTTTCTATCTGCGAGTTAAACAGTGAGGCTGATTGTTGACCCATGAGCTGTAATTGTTGGGCAAAGTAGGAAGCTAGCTGTTCCTGGTCTTTTGGTACTTGCATTCTTTTTTTGCTTGACATGGTTACCAAACAGAGAGCAACTAGTTGGATTGTTGGTTGACACAAGGTTTTGGTATTAGAATTTCCCTTCCTTCTTGCTAGATATGTAACTCTTATGTTGATTCCTGCACCAGGACGGCCGACGGCATGGCAGGATTTTAGAACTTGTTAAAAATATCACTAATTTAGTTTGATCTTAGTAACTTCGACCTGATTTCGATTAATAACGCACTTTAGAATGTAGTTCCATTTTTGAGTTGCTCGAAATTTTTACATTTATCACTCAAAAAATGAAAAAACAAAAATCTTTTATGAAATAAAAGACGAGTTCGTGGGAGATAGGTGTTTTCCCTTGGCTGCGCTAGGTGGATCCTTCCACGGACACTCTTGTAGTACTGTATAACATTGTTTTGGCTTATAATTATAAAAGTTTTGTAATACAAGTTAAATAAATATTTTTTGTAAATACAATCTTCATACTTACGTTAAATAAGTAATACACAACAACACAGAATAACAGCGAAAACATTGTATTTAGGTAACTTTTACAAGTTTTTTATTTCTTCGTATGAAAACTTCGCGGGAGACATGGTCTCCATCCAAAGCATTTCTCCTTCCATAAGTGGACATTCCGGCATAGAAAAATGAGCGTTCGACTGGAGCTGTGTTCAAGGGAAGAGAAAGAACGTTTAAAGCAATTCTTGCTAAATCTGGCATAGAAGTAAGATTTAATTTCCAGAAATCTATAGGATCGATTTGCGAATTTTCACTGTAGCCAGCACTTGTGATATACAGCTTGATATCTCTATCTAACCTTGATGCTTCAGCTGTAGTATCTACATTTTCCAAAACTCGATGCCCAGCAGAGAAAATATCAAACTTTCGTTTTTTAGGCACTTGAAGGACTTCGATCGTCGATAACGATATTGACAAAAATGATGCTGCTAATCTTAGTATCCCTTTCACTGCAATGGATGTCTCGAACGCATCAATATATACTCTGTATCTTGGATCTCATAAAGTTGCAATCAGGTACATCTCCATAGTTCGATACTTAATGTTAATAGTGTTTTCTGTCGTTACAGCATAAAATTCCCCAAATCGTGACTTTAAATCTTTTAACATAAAGTCCGCAACTTTAGCTAATTCACAATCATCTTGAATCATAAATGAAGTGAGATGGGTTTCAAGATGCTTCAAAATCATTGTTGCTTCGGAGAAAGGAGATACACTGTCAGTAGCTGTCATGTTTGTGTAACGGTTGAACGGTTCCAAAAAATCTATTATTAGCACAAGGCGATCCCATTCATTTTCATCTAAACTTTCCATATTATCATCATTAAGTAAATTCTGAACATGGTCCTTAACTTCAAGAAGTCTTTTAATGACCCTGTATTGAGAATTTAACGTATCTTAATCATGCTTTCTAAGGTCAGGTTTGATCTTTTAAGCAACTCTGCCGTCCGTACGTGAGAGCGACGAAACGTGCTGACAATTTTGTTAACTTTTGTCATCAGATTATGCAAATCTGCATTGGATGTAAATAGTTTCAAGGAAAGCAGCAGCGAATGAATAAAACATAAATATCTTACATAACAGTATTCATTTTGATCTTCAATTTCGATTTCGTCAAGACCACCTTTGGAACTGTCACTATTTTCGTCTTCCTCAAAAGGAAAAAAAACTCAAATCTCTAAATGCAGCTACAACATTTGACCCAGAATCGGTTACCATAAACCAAACCTTTGACTTCGGTATACTGTATATTTCCAGCACAGATTCCATTTTTATCATTAAATTAGCAGCTGTGTGTCTGACTTCCTTAATTTTTTTTACATGAAGGAGGTAAGTTTCTTTCTTTTTGGATTCGGTGTTGTAGAACGTGGCCATTACTCCTAAATAACTGCTACCAAGCCCACGCTTTGTCCATACATCAGCAGAAATTGCGATTTTCTCCGCAGTACTGAGTTTTGATTTTATAACATCACGTATAGATTCTACAATTGCATCGATATTCTTGCTCAGAGTTGGAATAGAAGGAATACGAACTAGTGGGTTTGCTAGGGCAAATGCCCGCTTGAGATCTTCGTGGTTTACAACGTTAAGGGGTATAGTACACTCAGAACCAACCCAAATTCCAAACGCGGAGTTTATTTCAGACTGTAAAGACGCTAAATCATCAATACTAGTTGACACTTTAAGCTTTCGCAAGCGTTCATTTGTTTAGACGTCGGATAATTCTTTCTTGTGATGCGTTTTTAAATGACTGATGAGATTTGAAGTATAGTTGCCCTTCTTTATTTCCTTTGACTTACATTCTAATATTACGCACCTAGCTTTTTACGAAAGTCACCTCCGTAGGTGCACAGTGCGCAATGGCTATAAAGTGTGAGCCGGGCTTTTGAACTGAATTCATAAACATGCCAATTCGTGACCTTAAGTGACCCTTGTAGGTGACAAGTTAAAACCCCACAGATTTTTAATAAATGTCATCCATAATCCATAGCGTTAAGAAGTGTCAGGACCACGTTTATATCAAATAGTTAAATTCATTATACTTAAATAAAATTTTGTGACAAATTATTCCTTTTTTTACAACTAGATTTTAGGCGGGCCTCTATTGCTTTAGCCTCAGGTCTCAGGTCCAAATCCGTCCAATGCAATGGTCATATGCAGTTGGCAGTGTTTGCATGCAGATAACTATAATAGTAAATAAAACTGGTATGATTTATGATTTAAAATTAAATAGTTACCTACGAAGTCATGCACAGCCCAAAGCGAGGTCCGAAACTGAAATAATAAGCAGTCGCACTCAACGAGAATAACTCAATAATACTGTATTGTAAGTACTTAAAGTAAAGCACTATTAAACAATTGTCAAATATAAAACTGAAAGGTACTGAAACTGCTGAATTTAAGGAAAGAAAAGGAAGAAAGAAAGAAGAAAGAATGGAACAAAACAAAACAAAACCAGAGACAAATTAAAGCTCAAACTTCCCGCGCAGAATTTAAAAATCAAGGACTGAAGAATACTACTATTATTCTCGATTTGATTGAAAAGATAAATTCAAATCAAAATTCAATATTCAATATTCAATAATTCAGTATTCAATTATTCAATTAATTGAAACTTTTATTTTATTCTTTTATCATTTAGATTTGTGGTACAAAATTTAGGAGTGGTGCAAAAGTAACAAGTAACGCAAGAAACCATTTAGAAATTACTCAAAAAACCTTTGCAAAAAATTGAAAATATATTTTTATGGACAATCCACACAACTTTTATGAACGTATGGCTTCAAACACGAATTAATAAAAGGCCTAGAAAATCTTGCAATTTTTTTGTTTTAACATTTTTATTCACATGCAAGTTGGCAATCCAAAACTGGAAAATCCGGCGCTTCGCGCCGGATTAGTCCACCGTGGGCCCGAAGTAGATGCTGAGCTTTCATCAAGATGGTATCATCACTGAAACATTTCTTGTAGTAACGTTAACAAACTCCTAAAAGCAGTTATTGCTGGTGAAAACAGACTACGTACGAGCTTTGCTGACACAAGTGGGTGAAGTACAAGTGATGATGCTTGGAGTGGGCTTTAATAAAATAGCTCCGGTACGAGTGAGCTAGGTACGAGTGTCGATGATGAGATTAGGCAAGAAACATGTGGTCCTGGTACAAGTTGGCTCGGTTGCATTAGCACATTAACATGAATGCATGTCTTGTATTCATACAGCTTTTGAATTTCAACTATTGGTTAAGTCCACTGTTTTCTCATACAACATTTTCTCTATGAGCTTAAGCATATCCGGGTACTTAATTCATGACCTTATGACAGAGGGGATTCTTAAAATAGTAATAATTAAATAACGTTAGTTATAGAAGATCCCCGTATGCATACCAGTAACATCTCATGTTAAAGATTTTAGTTTACTTAATTTTCGAACTAATGACAAATAGCTCTAAAATCTTAGTGTTTAAACAACGTTATTTACGGACGATTCCTGTTTGCATACTAGTAAGATCGCATGTTAAACATAGCCATTTACTTTATTCTTGAACCAATGGCAAAGAAGATCCCTAAAATAGTCATGTTTGAATGATGTCATTTGCAGACGACCCTCGTATGCACACTAGTAAGATCGCATGCTAAAGAAATCCGTTAACTTAAATCTTGAAATAATAACAAAGGGGATCTCTAAAATCGTAATGTTGAAATAACGTCATTTACGGACGATCCCTGTTTGCATACTTGTAAGATCTAATGTTAAAGGTATCGAATACGAATACGAATACGAATTTATTCAATGTTCCTCGGGTGTTACCCATAACATTCACGAAATTACAACATTTAACTTGATTAATGGTTTTGTACATTTTAGTTAATTTACATTTGAGAGAGTACGTATATTTAAGGATGTAGATATTTACGTGCGCGAGGGGAATCTAATGTTAAAGGTATCCGCTTACTTCATTCCTAAACTAATGACAAATGGGATCCCAAAAATAATAATGTTTGAATAACGTCATTTGCGGACGATCCCCGTATGCATACCAGTAGGATCGCATGCTAAAGAATTCCGTTAACTTAAATCTTAGAATAATGACAAAGGGGATCTCTTAAATCGTAATGTTGAAATAACGTCATTTACGGACGATCCCTGTTTGCATACTAGTAAGATCGAATGGTAAAGGTATCCGTTTACTTCAGTCTTAAACTAATCACAAAAGGGATCTGTAAAATCGTAATGTTTAAATAACGTCATTTACGGACGATCCCCGTACCACTGTAGCGTAGATTGGTTGGGTGTACTGATACTCTATGAAATACAAGTATTCTCCAGGCAGGATTTAACAAGCTCTCAGGTAGGTATGTACATGACATGTTAAGTCGCCCCTTTTTTTTATCCCGACACAGAAATTTCGATTCTTGGTTCACTCAGCTGCTAATTGCGGACAAACTATAATTGCGATCATTACAAAATACAATAGGGCGCCTCTTGCTTGCATTCCTGAGAGTTTAAAAGCATTTCAAAAAAAATCACCTAAAAACTGTGACCTGTAGAGCAGGACCAACGGACGGACAGACAGACAGACCGACAAAACCATTTCATTCGAAGCTTGCTCAGCATCTAAAAATCCAGCGCTTCGCGCCGGATTTGTCCACCGTGGGCCCAAAGTAGATGCTTAACTTACAGACACATTGTTTTAACCACTGGAAAACTTTGTTTATTTAGTAAGGCTAATGTAAAATCCTTGCAGTTAGTGTCCATAAAAGCGGGCTGAGTTACAACTTTTGCTAGTGAAAATCGACGCGATTTGAGTGGCGCTGGTACAAGTAAATTTTAAAACAGCACAGGTTTGAGTTAGTACTTCGGTACGAGTGTGCTAGATATGAACTATGCTAATACCATTTGGCTGAGTACAAGGGACTTGAAAGTTCGTGTTGAGAATTGCATCAGTACGAGAGAGGTTGGTGCAGGTTTGAGTTAGCTTGGTACGTCTAGTAGTAGTAGCCTTGGCTTGGTAAGAATAACACCAATACGAGTGGGTAACGAACGAGATTTGATACATTCAGTAGACCAAGTACGATTCGTACAGCTAGGTTTGTAAAAATTGTGGCATGTCTAGTCAAAAGGTTGAGTTAGGTATTGATGACTTAAACATATACGTTAACCTGCTACATAATTTTAGTGAGGTTATTTACGAATCATCCCAATAAACGAGTGATATTTTTGTGACGTCAATTACGGACAATCCTAACGTTGACGCCAATTATAAAAAATCTCTTGAATATAGAAACTCAAAGCGTGCTGTTATTTGCAAAAATTAACAATCTCCTAAAACCGACGGTTTTTCAATCGGCTACCGTCGAAACGGCTCTCGCGAAACTTTCTGTTGTTGAGGTCGGTAGCCGTTAACAGGCATGGGCGGGATACTTGAAATAGTAATATTTAAACAACCTCATTTGTGAACGATCTGCATATGAATACTAGTCGTATCCTATGTTGAAGATATGTCAACCTAATATCTGAAATAATGACAGTGGTGGTCCCTAAAATAGTAAAATTTGCATAAAATAATTTCTGGACGATTTCTGTACGTACGCTTGAAAAATGCAATGTTAAGGATACATGTTTACTTAATTTTAGAACTAAAGGCATGGGAATCTCTTAAATGGTAAAATTTGAATGACGTGATCTATGAACAATCCCTGCAGGCATTCTAGTAAAATCCTATGGTGAGAATATATGTCAACCTAATTTCTGATCTAATGACAGTAGGGGTCCCGAAAATGGTAAAATTTGTATGACGCCATTTATGGACAATCCCTGCAGGCATACTAGTAAAATCCTATGTTGAGGATATATGTTAACGTAATTTTTGAACTAATGGCAGTGGGGGTCACTTAAATGGTAAAATTTGTATGACGTCATTTAGGGACGATCCCTGCAAGCATACTAGTAAAATCCTATGGTAAGGATGCATGTTAACCTTATTTCTGAGCTAATGATAGTGGGGATCTCTAAAATGGTGAAATCTGTATGACGTAATTTATTGTCGATCCCTGCATGCATACTAGTAAAATCCTATGTTAAAGATATATGTCAACCTGTTTTCTGAACTACTGACAGTGGGGGTCCCTAAAATGTTAAAACTTGTTTGACGTAATTTATGGACGATCCCTTTTCAATGGTATGTACCTACATCTAAAGTTTTCTATGGTACGAATATATACTAAATACTAGGTATATGGGACGTGCGGCGCATGTACCTACTGTTAGAATTATCCCCATTGAACAGTTACCAATTTAGAACAGGTAAGTTGCCCGCGCATGCGCCCCGTCCATCTTATACCAGCATACGAAACCAACCATTGCAGCATCTCTATTATTTCGCTACCTCCTTGGTTAAAACCCGCAACTCATAAAACCATTTTCTATACTGTATGTATAAAAATCCCACCTTAAATAACTTCCCGCGAAATAAAATGTAAATTCGGCGGTTGTAACAAGGAGATAGCGAAATATTAAGATGCTGCAATGGTTGGTTTTGTATGCTGGTATAAGATGGACGGGGCGCATGCGCGGCCAACTCACCTGTTCTAAATTGGTAACTGTTCAAGGGGGATAATTCTAACAGTAGGTACTTAGCTTCAGTGGCAAGTATGTATGTATGTATGTATGTATGTATGTATGTAGCAGTATTGCATCTTTCACCCTTATAAGTATAATACACTGCATTTTTAATGTTAGATGGTATGATCTATTGAGCCACTCATGAGATGAGATGACTCAGTTTGAATCTGCCTCTGTTAAGTTTAATTCTATTAGGATATAGGCTAAGGTACTGCCATACTGCGGGCGAGAGTAGATTTAGCTGGACTGCTCCAGACAGTGACCTGTTATTTTCCCACTTAGGAAGGAGAGACCACAGAGTAGGACGAGTAGTAACAGCTTTCTCACGGCCACCACACCTTGAATTCGCTTTACGGCCAACCCCACTGGAGGCCGCTCTTTCAACAGAGACTTGGTGGTGAAGCTTGTAGTAGTCAGTATAGAGAAGAGCTGGTACAGATCTTGGACTTATGTGCGATGCACACAGAGTAGGGCTGATATGTATCTATCATTAAGCCAACTGCATCTCCGTCTCAGGTAGTGAATTTTAAGTAAAGAGGAACGCGAGTAAAGAAAACTACCACGGATAAATGTAGAGAGCACCCATTCTCCTTAGGACCTCACAGCACCCCGCTCAGCTCCCCCCCGATCTACCAAGCCCAGTCACCCATCCAACTCTCTATTCAGAGTGCCACCAGCTCCCCGGCTCAGTAGTAAGTCATGCCGTAGCATGTCAGACCACCGAGCCGGGTTGCTTCAGTGGCAAGTATTGAAATTAAAATGCATGTAAAGTCTTGCGAAAGACCCGTTTTTAGATGCTGAGCAAGCATCTAATGAAATAGTGATGTCCGTCTGTCCGTCCGTCCGTCTGTCCGTCTGTTGGCCCCACGCTACAGGTCAAAACGTTTACACTATTGTCTTGGAACTTTTTTAAAACAATCACAAATGCGAGCCGGCAGGTCTGTATTGTTTTTTCACTGTAATCGAACTAACCATTGCTTAGCAATTTGAACTGACCAAGGTCAAGAAATTTAGAAGTAAGCACCATAAAAACGGGGGTAGCGATAAACATAGCTGAGCGCAAGACATATGCCCAGCTATGAAACGAAATAGCAAATTTCTTTTAAACACCCCCACCCAGCTGTTATAGCATTAACATTAAGTAAGCAGGCTAGGGGTGACGCGCAAATGACGTCAGATTATTATCTCTTTCAGACACCCCCACCCAGCTGCTATTGCATTCACATTAAGTAAGCAGGCTAGGGGTGACGTGCAAATCACGTCACGTAAAAATTTCTTCTAGACACCCATACCCAGCTGTTATCGCATTCACATTAGGTAAGCAGGTTAGGGTTGACGCGCAGATGACGTCACGTAAAAATTTATGTTAGACAGCCTTACCCAGCTGCTATCGTATTAACATTAGGTTAGCAGGCTAGGGGTGACGCGCAAATGACGTCACGTGAAAATTTCTTTTAGACAGCCCCATTTAGCTGCTATTGCATTTACATAAGGTAAGCAGGTTAGAGGTGACGCGCAACTGACGTCAGGCAAAAATTTCTTTTAGACACCCCCACCCAGATAGAATCGCATTCTTATTAGGTAAGCAGGGTAAGGGTGGCGCGCAAATGATGTCACGTAAAAATTTCTTCTACATGTCACGGACTGACCTATATGTGTTATACATGTTCAGAGATCGTCCATAATAACGTCCTTCAAATACCATAGTTTCTAGTATCACCAGTCCCAACGTTAAATTTGTTTCCATCCTATTTTAACTACATGTCACGTACTTACCTATAAGCGTAACAGATATTAAGGGATTGTCTATAATGACGTTATTTGTGATTGGTGCAATTTATAAAAAAATTTCAGCTATATTAAGCTACATGCTACGAAAATTGGTATGTCTTATTGATTGTCTTTGAGCTTTCATAAATCTTGTATCATCTTTTAGCGTAACATAAATTGTCTTGCGCCTTTGTTGAAGCTCAGCATCTACTTTGGGCCTGCCCACGGTCGACAAATCCGGCGCGAAGCGCCGGATTTTTTAAGGTTAGGCTTTTCTCTTTTATAGCTCAATTCAGTCGTTGATGTTGGTTCTCTTGTTAGTTTAAACACTAGGTACCCTTCTATTGGCGCGAAATTTCAATTTAATGTAACCTTTCACTTCCACTTTTGAATTATTCCAAAGTCCAAAATCACTCAGAATTATCTTAATTATAATGTAATTTTAATGTTAGAGTTGCTATCAATACTTTAATTAATTAGTAATTAGCTAACATTTACAATACTAGTGCAGTATTTTTTTAAATTTTGTAGTTTGTAGTATTATAAAAACTGCTATAAAACCTAAGGTATTTCATAGAATAGATAATATTCGTAATTTATTGTTTTCATAATTTTTTAATTCTCATTCAAATTTACAGGAATCCTTTGCAGCTGCTTGATGATCAGTCGTGGACTCATTGGCCAACACACTATAACTACGAATTAATTGCAAAACATTAAAAATTAAACCAATTAATTCCTAAAATGACTAATACATCTACTCACTACTACAAGAAGCGTTAAAAATATCAGGAAACATGGATCAAATAAGTTTATGGTTTGTATGTAAATCTTGCCGCTCCTCTTTCCTCGGAGTTACTAATTTCATTCAGCACAAGACTAAAAATCATTTTAATGAGTTTAAATCCGTTACGTGCATCGTCTTTGAAGAAAGGTAATTTTATTTTAAGAGAGAAAGATAACATTTATTCAAAAGAACAAACTTAACACTGTCCTCCAACGAGGGTAATGTTGACTTAACCCCACAAGGATTGATTTCCTTAAACACATGCCAGAATCAATAATTTTTAATACAGTTTTACCCCGTTTGGAATTGGAACTATTAAACAGGTAATATCTTTTTATTTGTTCTAATAGTTTTGTCGAGGCCGAAGAAGAGATAGTTACAAAACCTGAAGGAGAAGGATTTTTTGAAGATCACGTTGACGAGGATTTTTGTAGCGATAAAAGTCAAAGCCCAAATTTAACCATTAACAATAATACCAGCACCATCATAAATTATGTTAATGAAATATTAGAAGAAAACAAGCATTTTACAAATCATGAGGAGGACAGTGTCGATAGCAGAGAAGTTAGTTTTACAATAGAAAATGATTCCGTCACTATAAACGTAGGACCCTTGAATGATGTAGATTCTACTTTTAACAATAATCATGTACCATCGACAGAATCTGGTGTACCAGAAAATGGAATTTATGACCAAGCGTTGACGCAAAGCACAAAAGTCACAGTTCAAGAAATCCAGGATTCTTCAGACTCCGAAGAACAGAAAGAGACAATAAATTCTCCTCATCTACGCGAAAACACGGATTCTGAATTAGCTGTATTTTCACCCCAATCTGTAGACCTATCGTTAGGCTCGAGTCAAGACGTTAAAATTAATTCGGTAATCTCTTTGTTTGACGTCTGTACAGATGCTGATTGTGTTATTCCAGGGCCTGACCCTGTCCCTTTTCTAAGTAAATCCGACCAAGCAGAAAACACATTCAGAATTGAAACACCTTCAGCAACTGTGGAACTATCTGGCAGGGTTCGGGGGTGGTTTTAACCGCCGGCTAAAACTAAGCGGTTTTAACCGGTTAAAACCGGTTAAAACCGGCCCCCCAAAATTTAGGTTTTTGGGGCAAAACGGGTTTTACCGGCTAAAACTGATTCAAGCCTTAAAATTGAATTAAAAGTGACTAAAAAATATATATTTGCTTTTCTCTTAAGACTAAAATAATATATTGTGTTTAATTACTGCTGTTTTGCAGTCTTTTTTAGCAAAAAATTGGCTAAGATTAATTTATTTTTGTGAAGAATTTTAGCTTTTATTTTTTTAAATTTCAACAAAAAACTAATAAAAGTAATATTTTCTTATAAAATATGTAAAGTGCACAGCTTATTTGCTGTAATACAACACCATAAATTCACTGCAACTTTTGTTCAAGCACTTAATTATGTTGGGTACTATGTTTCAGCCGGTTTCAACCGGTTTCAGCCGGTTTTAGCCGGTTTTAGCCGGTTAAAACCGGTTTTAGCCGGTGGGCAGGTTTTTATTCAAACTGGGCGGTTTTTTCCGAACCCTGTATCTGAGCACCGCACCTGCACCACAGAAGAAAACAAAGAAGTTTCACACTCGCAAAGTTATGACACCGCTATTGAAGTCGTGGATAATAAATATGAGTTTCAGGAAAACCCGTTTGTACTACTCAGACGGTTGTCCAATAAAGAATTACAGGGTGTTCTAAATATTTCAAAAGAACCAATAAATCGACCCTCAAAAGTTATCGATGACACGGGTTCAGACATGGACTACGTCAGCATAAATAGCGACACAACAACGGAAACCAGCAGTGATAGTGAACCGGACGACACTGACTACTCTAAACGACGAAAAATAAACTTTAAGAAAAATCAACTCGGTAGTGATCCTCCTAAAAACCGTCATCCCGATACTGCCCCCAAAACGACTGCTAGAAAAACACTCCCGCTTTCTTTTCATTGCGATGTTTGCAATAAATCTTTTAAATTTCGTTTTAAATTGATTACCCACAATTTCAGAAAACATTTGCCTATGGAGGAGAAAATTGCTCTGGCGCGATTTAAATGTGACGGGTGTCCCAAGGTATTCCTATGCAAGGGTGCCTTAAGATCCCATGCCGAATCCCACAAAAGCAAGACAGAACGAAATAGGCCTTTTGTATGTGAAAGATGCGGACATTCCTGCACTACAAGAAGTGAGTTGGAAAAGCATTTAAAATCGCATTCAGACAGCAGACCTTTCAAGTGCCAATTTCCAAATTGCGACAAAGCATATAAACAAAAAAAATGTCTCGTGATCCATGAAAATGTGTTTCATTCTACCTCGCGACCATTTAAGTGCTCGCATCCAAACTGCACTAAAACGTTTAAAGAAAGTAAAGTTCTAAAAGCTCACACACTGAGAGTACATGCCAGGAAACGAAAATTTCAACTCCTACCATGCACCCAGGAAAATTGTGACAAAAAGTATCAGACGGGTCAAGGACTGAAAAATCACTTGATAATGGTGCACCGTATTGGGTCGGAGTCGGACTTTCAAACATTTTTGTGTGAATTGTGCGGGAAGGCGTTTAAAATGAAACAACATCTGCACGTACATACATTATTAGTCCACACTCACGAGTGTCCTTTTAAATGTACGATTGAAGGGTGTAGTGCAGCGTTCAAGTTGAAATCTCGGCTCGTCGAGCATGAGCGAGTGCATAGTGGACAGAAAAAATACCTCTGTAGCGTGTGTGGGAAATCTTACTCGATTTATATTTCCTTTAATCATCATCAGCTCAGTCACAAAAAGGACAGGAGCAGCTCCTTGGAAGCTGCAGCTTAAAAATTTATATATTTAGCAAAACTAAATTGTAACTATTACAAATATTTCGATAAAAGATTAAAAAAAGAAATATGTAACATAGCAATAAGGAAGTGTAATAAGTATTTGCACATTATTCCTTTACAAGTCTTACAAAAACAGGAGTCAAATTTATTTAGGAAAAGATAGGAGCAATTATTGGTGTGAACTTTTTACTGCTCTAAAAGTTCGTACACAAAAGATTCCAGAAACTCCCACACTGCTGCTACTTCCGTGGACCATTTCCCATGTAGAATTTTGTGCACCTTGAAACAGCTATCGATGGCCTGAGTAATAGAGCCGCATTCAATTAGTCGCATCCCTGCCATTACAAATGCTTGCTGAACATCCAGGGTAGATTTATTGCCGAGAAAAACTAGGAACGGCTGAGAGCGCGTCTGTTCCTTCTCTGAATACGAGGATAAGTTTGTACCCGCCTATTTAAATAAAATTAAGGTACTTATATAAATGTGGCTCACTTAGGTACTTGTTAGTTTGTTAAGATTAAAAGTTTGGAAATATTATACTTCAATCATATGTACCGGTAAAAACTGTATCATAGTCTTGACAGAATCACAGTTTGAAACTTTACGGCGTTTCTTTTCAACCATAGCAAATCCAGCATTAAAAATAAATGGCAGGATCATGAGACTGGCTAAAATGGCTTTATCACCTGTACAAACAGTATCAAACTAAATACCTAGTTATCTAACAGGGTCTAAGGATTGTCAGACATTTTGCCCCTCAAAATTTTTAGTACAATCAAATAGATAAATTGCTCTAGATCGGATGATTAGATTTACCATATATCCCACATGGGTCGTTTATATCGAAGCCATTTATTTCTTGAAGCAAGCCATCAGGTGTTTCTAGAACGTATTTATGCATACACAAAGTACAAAGTGAGTTTCAAAATGACCTCAATGCGATAGAAGTTAGGGTATAAAATATTATTGATTAGGAGTTTTTACAACGTACAAACTACTTTGTACATCTTTTTGAAAATCACCAAATGTTATATTTGGATAATTTTGAAAAGTTTAATACAATGTAGGTATATTCTTTGTACATATTTTTAAAAAGTGCCAAATATTTCAGATTTTATAAAAACGTGCGAAATATTCTTTTTTTGCATGCTTTTGAAAAGTGAAAAATAATAGTTTTACATGCTTTTTAGAATTAAGGCATTTAACATTTTTGCAAATGTACTGTATTTTGCGTTTAGCAAAATATCGAAATGGGCCATTTTGAGTCTTTACTGGCGATAAGTATTACTACTATACTTAACATATTATGACAACAATACTGTAGTTAATACAGTAGTAGTAGATAGTGGGATCTAAAGTATACAATGTTAAAGGATAGGCAATGTTGAAGGGATAGGAGATGGCTCGGGGGCATGAGCTGGAGCGGACGGGTGCCGGTACCGGTGTTGGTAGCGGTGTTGGTAGCGGTAGCGGCGCGAGATGGAGCAGCAGCCCCACTTGGACGGAGCGTGGTACGGCATAGTGGACGACGCTAGGGTTGGAATTAGGGGAACCCCCACGCGATGGAGATGTTGTAGCGGGACATTGTTGGGGGACGGCCCCGTGCGTATGTGCATTGTAAATAACATTAAAATATCGTTTTTTTAGCCCCGCCTACTTTGAATGAAAGAAAATAATTTGGGCCTATACTTTAACATGTGCAAAAAAAATATTTTTTCTACTTTTGCATGAAACGAATAAATATGCAAGAAAAAATTTTTTTCCTAAGTAAATCTTTTGGGCCTATACTTTAACATGTGCAAAAAAAATATTTTTTCTACTTTTGCATCAAACGAATAAATATGCAAGAAAAAATTTTTTTCCTAAGTAAATCTTTTGGGTCAATACTTTAACATGTGCAAAAAAAATATTTTTTCTACTTTTGCATGAAACGAATAAATATGCAAGAAAAATTTTTTTTCCTAAGTAAATCTTTTGGGCCTATACTTTAACGTGCAAAAAAATTATTTTTTCTACTTTTGCATGAAACGAATAAATATGCAAGAAAAATTTTTTTCCCTAAGTAAATCTTTTGGGCCTATACTTTAACATGTGCAAAAAAATTATTTTTTCTACTTTTGCATGAAACGAATAAATATGCAAGAAAAAATTTTTTTCCTAAGTAAATTTTTTGGGCCTATACTTTAACATGTGCAAAAAAAATATTTTTTCTACTATTGCATGAAACGAATAAATATGCAAGAAAAAATTTTTTTCCTAAGTAAATTTTTTGGGCCTATACTTTAACATGTGCAAAAAAAATATTTTTTCTACTATTGCATGAAACGAATAAATATGCAAGAAAAAAAATTTTTTTAAAGTAAATTTTTCTGTTTAATCAGTTACATTTATTTCATTCAACAAAATAAACTGAACAGTAAAAATTACGTTTTTTATTTTGCCTGAAAGAAAACAACATTAAATGTAACTTATTCATTGCTTTCCAACAACTTTGCACTTTCCTGTTTGATGAATTTTAACAATTGTCTCATCCTTGGAAGTGGAAATTGCAAGACTCCACCAGGCCAGTTGAGAGTGTCCTCTGAATCTTTTGAACCAGGTGAATTCAGATAAAGTACATACGTACTGTAGCCGGAATCAAAGACAACACGAGCACGAACGGAGCGGAGATTTAAATCTGGGTTTCGCCAGAAATCACACTTGTCATTGTTGTTGATTCGCTCAGTGATTTCCTTTCGATCTCTTCCATCAAAAAATGGAATGAATGATTGGGCAGATCCAAACTTGTGTTGATGATTGCAAATTTGATTTATTATTTTCCTCACAAAATCAATCAAATCGGCAGAGTCGTATGCTGAAATCCGAATTCTTGTTGGTTTTTGATCTTTCTTGTTGGGTCGTGCCAGACAGAAAAAATGAGTTTCCGTTTCAGGATTCCACCAAGTCCGAGCATGAATGTTTGTCCCCAGCATTGTTACTTTTTCCTGATCTTCATACCACTCCCAAACGTCAGGACCAGAACCATCCAAAAGAGATTTAGTTTTCTTTCTCATTTCCGGAGAGTTGTATTTGTAGAGTTTGACATTGTCGTCATCATCTTCGTCAAAAAGAAGCATTCGCTTTACTGCAAATGACAAACCAAAAATTTGGGTTTCAGAGTAGAATTAAAACACCACTAAACTAGAACCAAAAAAATGTTACCTGGTTTTTGAACGCTAGAGGATTCCACGTTGTCTTCATGATCAATGTTATTGTCGTCTTCGTCGTCGACATCATATCTGCGCTTAGCTGCAAAAAAAGAAATAAACACATTGAAATAAAGTTTTTAAAAATAAATACTACAAAATATTACTTCAAAAACAAACACATAAAGAAAACCTTACACAATTAGCACAGGTGTAAATAGAAATATAAACAATAAAATAAAAAAATGCTTACTATGTAAACTGGCGCGAGACGTCGAAGCCATTGCTTCTTAGTTTCTGTACTTTTGACCAAGCAATGCACAAAGAAAAAAGACGCTTGCTATGAGCAAACCAAAAATTCAACTGAACGTCAATTGTAAAGCGACTTCTGCTTTTATAGTTGTACTGAGTCACGATGTGATGTTAGTCTTAAAGTATTCTGTTTCCAACTATGGTATACTTTTAATGCAATGTTGCACAGTTTGATCGTACAGAGCAAAAGTATTAGTAAAAAAGACGCACAATCAACTAAAAAGAAGAAGAAAACCAGTTTTACTATATTTTATTTTTTCAATAAAAATGTTGATAAAAAAATATACTTTGTCTTACATGTATGAAGTTTTTGAAGATAGGATTTTAAAAACACGTTCTCAAAGTACTCAACGCTGGTGTCGTAATGTTCATTATTCGAATTACTGGTCAAATTTGTGAGTGCAGAAAAGATATTATCAATTCTGGATGTTAGTTCTAAATATTCTTTGGTGGGTACGTACAAGCAACTAGATAGTTTCAATAAGATAACAAGTAAATAAAAAGCTTTTAGTTGTTTCATACTCACTATTGCATTACAATTAACAAGAAACCAACTATTTGTTATGTCGTGGTTTTGAAATTGCTTTTAAGTTTGTATTTCGATGTTTTGTCTTTGGCAATACTGGTTTTTTCACTTTTGTTTTTTGTGTTCGTACAATAGAACCAGGTAACGTGTAGAATGATCTCCAATGTGGAATTATTTCTTCTTTGGGTGTATCTTTTAAATTTTGTGAATGTTTTGTTGATTCAGGTTTCAAACTAGTTTCGTTTTTATGTTCAGTTGACACGTCTTCTTTCGTGCTGTCGTGAGAACCAACTGGTTGGGATAACGAAAAATTTGTAGAAACTGGTTTTGTATCTTGCTTCATGTAAATTTCCATTAGCTTATCGTAAAGCCTAGGTTCAATAACTCTCATCACTGTTGCCATGACAAAATAACATAAAAACACGTTCTTGGTTGGCAATGACAAAGAAAATAGTTGATAACAATGCTTGAACAAGTTTTTGTTTTTTAATGCAATACAACTTTATATTATCAGAGCATTTTTGACTAGATTTTGTATTTAAAGTACAACATGTTTTTTGAAACTGCTCAAGTTTGTTTAGATCACGTTGTGTGATTGATGTGTCAAATAGACGTACATTTAATGCACATTCAACAATAGCACATAATTGATTTAAAGTAGCTTTTTTAATACTGTTTGAATACAAACGTTTGCTAATGTGTTTCTTTCCACGTGGAATTAAATTATATAGAAACTCGTATTCACGTTCAAGGCCAGTTGTCATTATGTAGGAATATATATTTCACAATTTTGAGGATCTGGATACAAGTTTGATCTTACCCAGTATTTTGTATTTGTACTTTTGGGATGTAAATCCAATAGGAGATAGCCGTATTTACGTGACGTTACTGCTTTA
This sequence comes from Dicyrtomina minuta, assembly GCA_949802685.1. NCBI lineage: Eukaryota > Metazoa > Arthropoda > Collembola > Symphypleona > Dicyrtomidae > Dicyrtomina > Dicyrtomina minuta. The sequence goes on along the minus strand of OX461808.1, from coordinate 92,590,465 downwards.
ACGTATGCGTTTTGAAGAAATTTTATGCTTCCTGGACAGATTTGCCGTGCAATGTTTGTAATTACACTGCGATCACGTCGTGAATTAAACAAAACTAAATACTGCGTTGATAGGTTCACGTCTCTAAGAGCAGATTTGAAGGAATTTTGAACTAATAAAATAATCGAAGTGTTGCGGTGATGAGCAAATTTCGTAAAGTATTTTGTAATAAGTACATTTTCTTCACTTCCAGTTTTTGACAGAACATCTAATTGATCGTCGACTACTATAAGTATAGGCGATTCTTTATATTTTTCAATATCTTTAATGTTATTTGAAAAAATAACATTCGGATCAGTTTTTTGAATTGAAAAGAATTCCTCTTGAAAATCACAATAAATATACAAAACTCGTGTAATATCTGTATTGATTATGTTTTTACGATTTAGTATAAGATTCAATACAAAGTAGGTTTTGCCAGCAAAACTAGGACCTTGACACTGAAGTGAAAATGGATGCAATAACCTAAAGTCTAAAAATTCTGTATTTGCTAATGATGTCTCGGAAGACATGCTCAATTTTAATGTTCACCAATGCGAATGAATTTCAATACTGAGCAAAATTCAAGTACTGTAAGTTTTATTAAATTATTCAAGGCTCATGTGTATCAAGTTTACATTTACAAGACATATCCAAACAGCAGAAAACGTTTGGATTAACGTTTGAATCATAGTATTTGTATAAATCAAAATTACAAATGGAATTTATAAATTTTGATACTTTACGATCATTAGCTTTTGCATTATAACTAAATTGTTCAATAAATTTTACAAATGGTATACCAATAGTCATGGAATAAATAAAGTAAACGCAATAATGGCCACAGAGATTAGATTTTGACGATTGCAGTTGAAGCCCGCTTTCCTCAACAATACATTCAACTGGTGGTCTCTCAATATTTTTGTACATACTAATTTCATTAGCAAATGAATCAAAATAATAACAGTTTTTAGGTGATGTTATCCAAAATGCAATCCAATGGGAACCTTTCATGTTGTTATTGTCTGTATTACAAATAATTCCAAATGGTAATGAATTAAATTTAATTGATGACAGCAAAGTATCAGCAGCAGTGACAAACACAGGAACACGTTGGTTTGTGCATTCAAACAATATGCGTAGAGCTTCTTCTATTGATGATGTATTCATTGTTCGTCTGCAAATGTAACACGCTTATGCTTGTCAACTTGTATGACTGATTGAAATTGGCAATACAAAATCACGTTGATTGGTTCGTCTAACGGACTTCGAAAACGAACTCCAACTTTTATTTGTCCAGATCGATTTACAACAAGACCGTTGTTAATAGCTGGCAGTAGTTGAAATGCCGTCAAAACGTTTCCTGTGTAAGTATAAAGATGTCACCATATTAATATATATATTAAATACACGTTTATTCCGACCAACCAACGACCCATGAATAGTATAAAAAATATGATGTAACATCTTTATACTTATCATTGGTGTAGGAATCGCGCGTAATGCCGTTCCCAAGGGCAGGCCAAGCAGCTGCACTTTTAAGTGATCTGACGCCAAGAAGAAAATTATCTGAGCTAGCATTGTTTGCAGTCTTAAAACTAAATGGAATTGCTTTATGTTCGACTGCTTCTCCATTCCATGTTAATGATAACTCAGTCATATCTTTATGCAGAAAATTGAAAGGGCTTTTGTCAATTTTTCCATTGTAGGCAGTACTTGAGACAAACCCCACAATTATCATCTTAGGTACTTTTCCTAAGATAATGGCATCAGTGGTATTACTTGTTATGCCTTTAGCAATTGTGTACGTTTTTATTTCCATATCATTGCATGGGAATAAATATTTTTTTCCTTCTGAAAGTAATCTCTTGTGCTCATCTGCTATTGCAGTAGAAACAAATTTTCTACGGACATAAAGAATTGCTTCGTTAATGTCAAAACGAAATGGAACGCCATTAACAGATGGCTTTGTTGTCATTGCAGATGTTAAACAAAATTCTGGAAGTGAACGTTTTAAAACCAGTTTTATATTACAGCCAGGTGGTATGAATCGAGTTTGATTAAACAGGTTTGTAACCAATCTTCCCAGTAATGGAAATTGTTTTGATTCTTCAACCATTTCAAACCTTTTCTTGAAACTAGCATTTTCACTTGTTTTGAAATTATCTTAAACTGAATCAGGATAAAAAAACTCGTCTAACAATAAATCACTTTTTTCTTCTGGACTCGCAGACACAAGTCGCTGTATGTAAGCCAAGTAGGCGTACTGATTGTTGCCGTCAAATATCTTCTGTCCATTTAGGTATAATTCCACGTTGTTGAATAATGCATGAAAGAATAAATTACACGGACTTACAATATGTTTTTTCTAACACGGTACTATTTTGATTACACAGCCGGCAGTTGATGTACAACAGAATATCATTCGGATCAACGTAGTCTAATGTATCAAATTCAAATTCAAGTGGATTCCAATTATCTTTAATAGGTAGTCTTGAGTAGTATTGAAGATATTCTCCTTTACTTAGTTGTGATGTATCAGTTGGTTGTAAGTAAAATGAATTTAAGTTTGAAACTTGAGATTTAGCTGATCCTTTGTAAGCAGTTGGATTATCTTGAAAAAGAGAACTTGTTTCCATTTTGACAGGTGGGAATGTAACTTATGTACTATTAGTTTTTACGAGTTTTGCTAGTTTTTTTACTGCCAGAACCTCGTTGTTTTCCCTTTGTTGAACGAACTGGTTTTGAATGATGCGAAGCACGTCTCTTGCAACCTGATCCTGTCTGTGAAGAACGTTTAATAGTTGTTGATTTATGATGACTCGCGTTGCGTGACCTCCCTGCACCTCCTTTTAAACGTTTTGAAGTTGTCTTTTGCTTGGGTTTTGAAACTTTTCCTTTACCACTAAGTGGTTTTTTACGTCGATAATGACGCTTTTTCTTGATTGGTTCTGACTGAGTGGCAGATGATTTAATTGGAATAAGAGTTCCACTTGATCCTTCGTCAAAGTCACCTGCACCAGTCATTTTACTTTTTTTGTGAGTTTGTTGATTAGAACCACTCTGAGCTGTTGTGCTATTGGCGCCAGTATGGGGAGGTTCTAATACACAAATATCTTGCTCACAAAATATGTCTCGCATTACTCCAGATTTGGTTTAAAGTGTAATTTGACAACAGTTTGACTCTCAGGTTTTAATTTTAATTCTTGACCATGTTCGTCTACAAGACGAATACGAATATCTTGAATATGTTGCCGACTGAGAGGTAAATAAAGTACTGGATTAAAATCAACCCGAGTCTCAGTTGAATAGTTGTTGCTCAAATCATAATCGCGAATAATTGGAAGATAATTTGGCGCGTAAAATTGACTTTGTATCAAGTCTGTTAAAACCAAAATTCTTTTCGATGGTTCAGTATACACAGGTTCAATTACATCTTCCCCCTTTTCTTTGTATTCTTCTTCTTCCTCTTCTTCTATTACTATTTCGTTTTCTATGGGTACACGTGTATTTGTTTTGAATACTGTATCTTCTGGAATGTTAAAATATTGACACACTGCTTTTGGTAATATAATTGAAATATCTTCTCTCAAGTTTACAGCAAATATCTTTCCATTGTCAATTTTAAAATAAATCACAGTATCAGGAAAAACTTGATTTTCAAATGCATCATTAATCATATCTAGTACATCTTGCACAGCCATACTTGCAGGCTCTTTTAACGCAACAGTATAGTTTGTGCTAAAACCAAAGCGAAAATAGGTCCACTCAAAGTCTTCAATTTTGCTGTATGCAGTAGTATCAAATGGTAACTCAGATTTGTAAGTTCCTGGAAAGTACTTTTCCTGCTTAAGTTTTAAACAATCAATATGCTTTTGATCAAAGTGTATGTATGATTCTGGACTTGGATCATCAAATACAAATTCAAATTTGTTATCGCTGTCAAATGAGCACTCAAACTTTTGAACTAGTAGTTTTAATTCTTCTGTAACATTTTTATAATACTGTTTAAAATCTGAATGCCCTACTGCGTTGTTTCTCATAAAGGAATCTAGTGATTCAAACATTTGATTTATTGTTACCAAATTTTCCTCGTTGTCCCATTCAATCGTTTGTACTTTAAATTCCGTCCCAGTTGTTATTTGATCGTATGCTTCTTGAGTTGCTACAGAATGCGGTCCAAATCGTCCTGCATTAAACCGAGTTCGATTATACCCTAAAAGTCTTGCAAGTTCATTAGTAATTACTAAATGTTGGTTTGGTTTATGTGATGTGTTGAGAATGTCTATGACATCCAAAAATGGTGTCATGTTAATAATTTCTTGTTCCAACACGACAGATATTCCAGTTTTCTTGAACGTGTCTACAGCCGCGACTATCCACTTTAAAAACTTTTTTTTATCTTTTTTTAATGTAACTGATTTCACTTTAAATGGTTTTAGATTTGGAAAAAGAGGTCCGGTAGGTATTGGAACTGCAGTACTACTCGTTTCAATTGTAACCGGTTGTTCGTTTTGTTCAATATCTTCATGTTTAGGTTCAGGATTTTCTGCAGTGTATATTAAACTTAATAGACCAACTTCGTATCTGTTTTCCTGAAAACTAATTCCTGGAGCTGGCAATTTGCCTACAAAGTGGGTGTTCGTGTTTTGTGGAGCTTCACTAATGTCTGCGTTGCTAGTTAATGTCACGCAAATGTTCTTTGATAAATTCATGATGCTAATTTCATTTCGTAACTATAAAATGCACCACGAACTTGTTCATTATTCAAGTCTTCAAGGACAAATGACCATGGATGTGTATCCTGAACTCGTTTTACTCGAAAAATTTCCGTAGACCAGTTAGTTGCATAGCCTGATTGGTAGATACAAAAGGTTTTTATTGATACGGTTTAAATTACATACATACAGGAAAAATTTAGAAACTACATACCCTTTGTAAAGATATCCTTGACTTTCGAAACACGTACTAAGTCGTTTACTTGAAATTGTGGCGGTTTGCGTGCAGTTTTATCTTTTTCAGCTTGTATTTCTTTCTTGAACATGCGACGCTAAACTTGATTTTCGTTTTGCTTTGTTACGTTTATGGGAGCCATACCAATTGTTCTATGATAGGAATGATTTAATGCTGCAGTAAACTGAGGTAAAACGTTGTCAATTTTCTGCGTATTTCGTTCGGTCTGATAACGCTCCAACTTTGAGAACAGTGTCCTTATATATCTCTCAGCTATAGAACTCTTAATATGAGAGTAGATATGATATAATGTGATACTGTGAGACTTTAAAAACGTTTGAAAAGGAGCAGATACATATTCTTTCCCCCTGTCAGTATACAAATACCGTGGTTTTGTCCCTGCTTCTTTAAAAATTGATTTAAACGCTTTAATCATACTGTCAGATGATTTGGTTTTTAATAATCTGGTATATCCACGTTTTGAAAAAATGTCTACAACTATTAAAACAAACGTATTATTGTTGTTAAACTTGGCAATGTTTGATATATCCTTCAAATCAGAAGCCCAGGTTTCATTTATGAAAAATGAACGAATTCTACGTCGCGGAAATTTTTTTCTTGCATCTTGATGCAAAGAAAATGATTCAAGTTTTCGTAATTCAGAAACTACTTGTTTTTTATCTTTCCACTTTTTCCTGTTTCTAAGAAATCCTTGCAACCCTGAGAAACTTCCAGCAAATCTTTGATTAACGTATGATTTTCTAATTTCTGCTCCAGCTTTATTTCTTCTATCTTCTAAACTAGTACCACGTCCTAGATCTGTTGAGGATGACATGATGCTTATGCAATGACTATGCACTTACGACTGAATAAACCAAAGTTTCTAACTCGTATTTTCCCACCACCCTTTTTTCTGTTTTATTGAATAAACCCATTCAAATTCATTTCACCAATAAAAAAACAACCAATTACCAATCTAAATCACATACCCAAATCACCATACAAATACATACTACACTGTATAAAAAAAAATGTTGTTTAAGTATAACAAATATTATTTTCTAATTTAACCACAACCACTTTTATATTTACTTGTTATGTTTAGGTTTGTATGTAAACACATGCATATTGTTTTTTTCATCACAAATATACTCAAAATCACGCATTAACATGACTTTCAACAATTTCAATTTGCTACAATCAACATCCTTAACATGATTTGAATCTTTTGTAACAATATCAACAAAATGTTTTGCATGATTTGCAATAAGGTTAAAATCTGGGTGTTTCGCTTTTTCAACCAAAATATTAGATAATCGTGAAAGAATAAAGTCACAAGACGCTTTACAATGTTTTGTTTTTAAACAAATATCCAAAATACCTTTTTGATTTGCCTCGAGCAAGGAAAAGTATTGTCCATCTTCTGAAATATATATAACATGAAGTTTTAAAAGAGTTTCTTCTCCAAATTTGTATGCTGCTGTCTTGAACATATTTTCTTCCATTCCGCCCAAAAAAAGTTCTTTAACAAACCAGACCGGAATATTTTCAGGTTTGAAATACGCCAAACAAAAATAAATCATTGTTGCCATTGGACAACATTTTGTAAGCGCGTCCAAATCCAGTGCTGCTTTCTTTGGTTTTGGCTAAGAATCCATTTCTGTGTTTATAAAACAAAAAAACAAAATTAAATAATTATACAACGTAAACTTATTTCAGTTACAATTGTAAAAAACTATTAACACAAGCTTTAAATGTTTTACCTAAAATGCTCTTTTCTTCAAACTCTTTTGTTTATACTCGGTGGGTTCCGATTTGCGTTTAGATGCGTGAAGAGATGTTACTTCCTCCAACTCGCAATCTGAAATGTTTGAATTTTGTAAACATCCTTCAAGTTTATGTAGTCGCGTTTCCTCGTCCAGGAGGTACTCCACCCGAATTCTTTTGTCTTGAAGTCGTGACAGAGTAACTTGTTCATTATCTACAATCATAATGTCTTTAACGTTTTTCACTCTTGAAAATGCGACATAATCCATGCCAGGAAACATCTCAGATGGACCCAAACAGATTGCAAGTTTAGGTAGATTCAAACCTTGAACTCGATGAACCGTCAAAGCAAAACATAATTTTAATGGAAATTTTTCAACAGAAATGCTTTCAGATGCATTAACTTGCGCTAAATGATGTTGTTCCAAGATTGGGACACCAGTTCCTTTAGATGTTCTCCAGACTCGATTACCAATGTAATCAGGAAAATGAACAATAAAACAAAAAGGTGCTTTTGGATCTAGTTGTTTTGCAGCAATTTCGTCTGACGAGTACCTATCCTTTTGTAAAAGTATATCAACCACAACTCCACGACTCCCATTACACAATCCTGCAGCTGTTACTAAATTGTTAAGTAGAATTACAGGACAACCAATAGCAATTTCTAAAGTAACATCACCATTGAAAAACCTGATTGCATATGGAAATGCACGTTGAATCATTTTTCTGAAAATTAACAAAGAAGTATAAAATCAGGTTTGTTAGCTCAACGTTTGTAAAACCTGTTTTCAAGTTGTATAAAACTTTGATTTACTATTACCGGTTATGGTCGTGAACTTCTTTGTTTGATTGAAACACATGTATTTCATTTTGAAACTCACGTTGTTCTTTTAGTGTTAAACTTGTAAAGTGCCTTTTTTGAATATAATTCACATCATCTTGCGTGACTGAATTATAGCGAAGATTACGTAAAAAAGTTTTGAATCTTTGTTGCTTGTCAGTGTTGCCAGATTGTCTGTAGATATGTTTCAAATTGATGCACTTATCAAATGTTTTGTAAATTTGCTGTGCGTCGTAATATGGACGCATGTTTGTTGGGCAATCGGACGAAACAGGTTTGAACAAACTTGAATCACGTACTGGAGGCAGTTGGAAGTAGTCTCCTATTAGAATAACAGACCGGTTTCCAAATGGAAAATCTTTGTTAATTAAATCTGATTTTCGAAAAAACCGGTCTAAAAGATCAAACATTCGTAATCCAAGAAGACTAGATTCTTCAATGATAAGCAACTTGATTTTTTGAAATTTATAAAGTTCTGTATAATTTTCAAGTCTTTTATCCAAGTTTCAGTAATTTGTTCCTGGTATAAACTGAAATGTACAATGAATTGTTTGTCCGCCAGCATTGAATGCTGATAGCCCAGTAGAGCTAACAATTTTCCATCCAAATGTTGGTTCAAGTTTTTCATAATTTTGTAATAACGATTTCAAATGTTCAATAACTGCTGTTTTACCTACACCACCTTCTCCTGTAATAATCATACGTAGAGGTTTCTTGAAAAATTCATCATGGGTTAACTGAAGTTGTGATTTTACACAATCAATAATGAGTTTTTGATTTTCATTTAAACATGAATAATCAATGGACGGTGTTACAACTTTAATATTTAATTAGATTATCACCATGAAACCAGGATTTTAAAATGTTTTTATTTAAGAATTTAAGATTGTCAACACGTTGATGAAAATTATTATTCATTTCGTCAACTGTTGTATGTCTTTTTTATTTAATATTAGGTTGGAACAATTTGTGTTGTCTCTTTGTTCACAGAACACAATCGTTTGTGAATATTAAGAATTTGGGTTAAAAATTCAGTACAATTAATTCGTGTTTCTGCAGGAACAAATATCCTATGCAAAATTGGTAGAAATGCTATTTTATTCATTTTTTCATGAGGTATTATCCATTCATAGTTTTCAATTTTTTTAAATAGTTTAACAGGGACTGGATCGTAAAAGGGAAATTCACCAAAGTTTAATGCAAACAAAATAACACCAAGTGACCAAATGTCTGCAGGCTTTCCATGAAAAGGTTTTGATGATAACACTTCAAGAGAAACATAAGCTGGTGATCCTGATTGGTGTGTCAGTAATTGATCTTCATTCGTTAGTTGATTTGCTAACATAAAATTTTGAATAATAACGCGACCTATTTGTGTGTTTAGAATAACATTACCTAATTTTAAATCTTTATGTACTATATTTTGATCATGCAAACGTTGCACAACTTGTAACACTAAAATCATAATTTTTGCAGTCAAAATATCGTTACATGGTCCGCGTTGAACAACAAGTTGTTGAAGAGTTGTAATACATCTACTGGTTGGAGGTTTCAAAGTGTAACAATCGTAAACCGATACAACTTTATACTGTTTTTCGTTGCTAGAGTCTTTAATTTTAAATAATCCATGGTGTTGCATTATACCCGGTTGACCAGAAAGTTTTGATAAAATGTCATACTCATTGTGCAAAAGTGATTTTTCAGTAATATTGTCACTTAGTTCATCGTCTTGAAAATTTTCTTTATGATGCAAGGTTTTTATAGTATAAAGACTATCCGTGTTTTCTAACCGTGCAATGTGAGTACTATAATGCTGACTCATATTAGCAATTTGTTTTTCTTGTAGAATAAATACTCCTACTGAGGGAATGCAGTCTTTCTAACAAATTTTCAGACGTCATTGTTATTTTTCTAAATATATCAAGTTCTTCTTTTTGTGTTATTTTAAATTTTAAAATATCATATTGTTTCAAAAATTCCTAGATTATGATGAAATAGTCACAATTTTAATTCTATTTTTCCGTTCGAATATGTGATTCACAATAGGTTTTAAGTAACTGCGCATGATTGGGAACTAACTTTGTAAATTTGGTGCGAAATGCATTTGTACAAGGATACAAATTATTGCATTCGCAATTGTTTTCTGAATTTCTTTCTGCATGAACTGCATTACAACGATTTGTTATTTCCTTTAAAGTTGCACCATTTTTCATACTTTGATGAAATTTCATAACTGACATACAGCTCAGTTTATAATTTTTATAAGAATCATTTCCCCATTTCCTCCATTGAAGCAACAAATTATTATTATTCATCCCACACTTGCATTCTCGTGTAGTATCATGGTAAATATCAAAGTCACAATTGCAATAATTAGTATTTGTCAACCAGTTTACTAAAAACTCTGGTGAAATTTTATTTTCAACAGTTTTACAACAAGTGTCTGAATCAACTGACTTAAATGGATATCCATTATTTCTAAATTTATTCAATAGAAAATACACAGAATGTCCAACACATTTATTGTTTATTCGATTACGAATCAAATTTGGATATTTCACGTGATTGTCATAGTACATATAACACGATTGACAAATAATTATTTTTTCACAAAAAATGTATTGATAAACACTGATGCCAGTACATTCAAATTCTCTGTAACTATCATAACTTGTTGGAAACCAACAATCATTCAAACAGTATACACATTTAAAGTTTTCTTTTGAAAGAACTATTTGCACGTAGTTACTATTATTTGTAATATTTTCATTGCTAGTTGGATTTATAAATGGAATGATTTGACTTGCCTTTTGAAACAAAAAACGTCTATACACTTGAATATCTCTACATCGGACACAGAGTTTCTTATTTTGAAAGGGAATAATTGCTGTTTCCAGGCTTGCACCAGGACAATTCAAATAACAAGTACCACAATAGTCACAAGGCATGATTTACATAGTATAACCCAATATTTTACCTTGTATTCTATAACAATAGTTACTTTTAACACACTCGGGACGTGGGATCCAACACATTTGTTTATTTAAAGCGTACTTGTAAAATCCAGGATGTAAACTTATTATTTTTAAAGTTGGTTCACACAATTCTACACACTGACACAACTGTCTATTGTTTGTTTGCCAATGACACTCAGATTTAAACGATTCTTTTGAATAATTTTTAAAAACTACATATATTATAAATTTTATATCACTCATGCAAAACAACTTTGCTGTGCTTAATACTCGTAGCCAGAGTTCAAAAAGATGAATAAATTCTATACACGATTTACAACAGTTACAAGAATACCCTTCTGACGCAATACACCAAACACAATTACAAATTTCCAACTTTTTTAATCTTGATATTATTTCGTGTTCGTTTGGAGGACTGGTGGAGGTGAAGCTAGTATTGAAAACTATTGATCCGGCTGTTGCCATCGTCAGTGTTTAAATGACCAACTTTGTGTTTTACCAACAGGTTTTAAACAACATTTACATTGTCTCTCATCTTTGCCACGCACTCGTAATTCCATGAGAAAATGTTTTTTATACATCTGCGTACTTAGTTTTGAAAACTGGTTTGTGAAGAACGAAACAAGTTTTAAACTTGCCTCCGCAATGCAGATAAACTCACACGAATTCTACCTTTAAGTGCATGCATCACGTAGTTTCTTGATCATTCGACTTTGAACCATCATCCAGAAACTATTCAGTTGAATACTATAAAGCAAACATATCATGGATACATCTCAGCAACCAGGTACTAGTACTAGTACTAGTACTAGTGCAAGTTCAGATCGCCCCATAAAAATTATAATAAACGAAGAAGTTGAAGATTTTCCATCTCCATACCTAACACGAGCTGATCGTTTTACAGTAAGTATATATTTTTTGTAGTATTTATTTTATCAAATAGTAAATATTGAGTATTATATATATGTTATATTTTGTTTGTTCATAAAAGCGGTTTGAATGCCGAATGCACGGATGTGTAACCTCTACACGTACTCACCTTTTATTCAATGAACACGTTGAAATCATACATCAGTGTGAAGACTGTGAGCTTTATGTTCCCCACATGGAGAATCACGTGTGTACACGACCAGGACTTCGAGGTGGGCATGTCGACGGAAGATCTAATTCTAGAATTGATCTTTCAGTGTTTAAAGAACTTAGCAGAAGTAATAGAGGAGCAATCGTAACTTATGTTTACTATCCTACTACTGATTATACCGAGTTTCACGATTTTATGGAATCTGCTCAAGACCCAACAGTGCGTCTTGTTTCGCAAGTGCTAGAAGCTAGAGATAATGGTGTTAGACTTAAATTGTGCGTTCGTATATTGTGGGAAAAAGAAAACATTGAAATTGACGAAAGTGGTGTACAAACACAATCATATACCCAGGACGAAACATATTTCTTTTCTGAAATGTATAATTTTTATAATGAAAATGGAATTGATAATATTCTATTAGAATCATCTTCAGATATGTTGGAACGAATTCGTGAATTTACTGAGCAAGGCAGTGGATTGTATATTAAAAAGTTTTTAGAATTGCAAGTTAGAATTGGTGAAATACAAATGTTAAGTTCAACAAGAGCTAGCGGATTTATTAAAATTCCTCCATGGTTAAAAAACAAAAAAGGAAAACTTAATATCACAAATAACGATAACAAATGTTTTCATTACTGTATTGCCGCTGGAGTGTACATGGAAAAAGAAAAACACAAACAAATGATACAATTGCGCCGAAGTTCAACTTGGAAACCTTATTTAAAAAACTTTAACTTCAGAGGTATTAATGGACCAGTTAATATTAATATTGACATTCCATTGTTTGAACAACAAAATAAAATTGCAATTAATGTTATTACTTATCAAGGGAAAAAAATTGTTCCTCTTCGTCAAAGCCGACTTAAAACTGATAAAATTGTGAACTTGTTTCTCTACAATGAAATTCATAACGGCAAAATCAACCAACACTTTATACTTATAACAGATCTTGGAAAATTTATTGGCAAAGGCACAAAAACAAAAGTAACAAAGTACTGTTCAAAATGTTTTTCTTGCTTTACAACAAAATCAAAATTTAACAATCATGTTCAAATTTGTTTAGGATTAAAAAACAAATTTTGCAATTCCCAGACAAAAATAAACGGCTGCAATTTTCTCGACCTGAAATGACCTTACCATATCCGTATGTTTTGTACTACGACTTTGAGTGCTTCGCTTCTACTTTGAATAAACGTAAAGGAACTTCGACAATTTTGGAAAATGAATTACTTCCTGCTAGTTACTCGATTCTTGTTATAAAAAATACAGGTGATAATTTACATGTTATAACATCAGAATACTATGATGGTAAAGATGTAATTCAACATTTTCTTAAACGTGTTTTAACTTGGGCAAAACGATTAGTTTCTGATATTCGTGATACAAACAATTTTGCCAGACCTAGCCACGAAGAACAAAAAGCATTTGAAAATGCTACTGAATGTTCCATGTGTAATCGTGAATTTACTACATATAAAGATAAAAAAAATAAAAAGTTTGGTCCTGCAAAACAACGCAAAGGCGTTTACAAAGTATACCATCATAACCATCAAAGTGGAAACATATCTAATATCGGTGCAATCTGTAATCTGTGCAATCTTCGAATTAAATACAAGTTTGAACTGCCATGTATTGCACATAATTCTTCAGGATTTGATCTTCACCTTATTGTACAATCTTTAGATTCTAAATTATTTAATGCGTCAGATATTGATGTGATTGCAAAATCAAGTGAGAAATTCATTCAAATGGTTATAAAATCAAAACAAACACTAGGCACAGCAGCAACAAAGCGTGACATAAATGTAAAAATTAGATTTATTGATTCATGCCAATTTCTTAACACAAGTTTAGCTAATCTTGCTGACAATCTTAAAAGAGAAAAAAATAAATATTTTCATCTTGTCGATGATTGCTTTCATAGAATGATTCCAAATTCTCCAGTACGATTAAATGAGGTTTCAAGAGATTTGTTACTAAAAAAGATTGAATTTCCGTATAGCTTTATGAAAGGGCCAGAAGTACTAGAAAACAATGTCCAAATGCCTGAAAGACAATTTTTTGACAATGATTTAACTAAAACTTAAATTACAGATGAAGAATATCAGTCAGTATTAGATATTTGCAAGTTTTTTAGTATTAATAATTTCAAAAGTTACTTACGATTGTATAACATGTTAGATGTAGTGCTTTTAGCAATAATTTGGGAAAATTTTCGAAAACAAGGAATGAGAACCTACAACCTTGACCCTACCTATTGTCCAACAATTTCATCATATAGTTGGCAGTGTATGCTTAAATCAGCTAGTATAAAAGTTGACTATATCAGAGATATGAGAATGTTTGAAATGGTACAGGAAGGAATCCGTGGTGGCATTACATTTGGCACTAGTAAAATTGAAGCTGCAAATAATGAACGTATGCAAAACTATAATCCTAATAAAGAACGAACTCAAATAGCCTATTTTGATTTAAATTCATTATATGCTGATTCGTTGTGCAAAAAATATCCTGTGAGCGATTTTGAGTACGTTGACGGTGAACATTTAAATAATATTGATTGGTCAAATCCGCAGTTAGAACAAAACAAAGGGTATATTCTTAAAGTGTCTTTAGGATATCCTGACAATATTCATGATCAAACAAGTGACGTTCCATTAGCACCAGAAAAATGTAAAATCCAGCTTGAAGAATTATCAGAAAGGCAACATAAACAAATGAAGGACTTTACAGAGGTATCAAAATCATTTTTATCCAAACCAAGATTATTACTAACTTGTTACGACAAAACTGAATACGTTGTACATTATAAAATGTTAAAGTACTATTTGTCACAAGGCATGACATTACTTAAAATACATTCAGCCATTAAATTTACTGAAAGTAATTTATTCAAACCATATATTTTAGACAATTTAGAAAGACGTCGTAAATCATTAAGTAGTTTTGAAAAAGATTTTTATAAGTTGCTAAATAATGCAATTTATAGTAAAACATTAGAAAATTTATTCGACCGAATCAAAGTCAAATTTTCAGTTTCACGAATTAGAACAAGAAAAATGCTTTCTTCCGATTTAGTAAAAGAGTTTAAATCCGTAACCAAGAAAGTAAGCATGATTATTTTCATAGTTGCATTAATATTACTTTTAACTATAATATTAGCAGGTTTTACTTGTTTAGAAAAAAGTAAGAAACGTTTTTACGAAAGATTCTACCAAGGGCTCAAGTATATATTTGCGAATGCGCTTCGTTTACTCTATGCAGATACAGATTCAGCAATTTGTAAGGTCATTGACAAAGACAATAACTTTTTTGAAAAACTTGTTAAACACAAAGAACTTTTTGATTTCAGTAAATTACCTCCTAATCATAAAATTTTCCAACAAAATATAAATACTCCTGATCTACGCATGTGTAATGCTGGAAAACGTGGTTTATGGAAAATTGAAAGCTTAGACATTGCAGAAGTTGTAGTGTTGAAACCTAAACAATATTCAATAATATATTATAATGATACATGGGATATTAAATCAAGGGGTACTCCTAAAGCAACTTTAAAAGCATGCACTCATCAAATGTTAAAAGATGTTGTAAACCAAGATAAAGTTGTAAAATTACAAAGTACCTACATAAGATCGTACAATCATCGTCTTTACACTGTAAAAGTTGACAAAATAGCATTTCATGCACTTGATGTAAACCGAGTATATTCAACAATAGACAAAAATTTTAGTCTACCATTTGGTCATTACAAAGTTCGTCGTTAAATGTGTACATAAAATTGAATTTTTGTAATAAAAAATTTACTTAAGAAAAACTTTTTGCAGTTATTTTTTTCACGACAAACTCAGAAAAATATAATTTCTTGCACATTAATTCGTTTCATGCAAAAGTAGAAAAAATAATTTTTTGCACATGTTAAAGTATAGGCCCAAAAAATTTACTTAGGAAAAAAAATTTTTCTTGCATATTTATTCGTTTCATGCAATAGTAGAAAAAATATTTTTTTTGCACATGTTAAAGTATAGGCCCAAAAAATTTACTTAGGAAAAAAATTTTTTCTTGCATATTTATTCGTTTCATGCAAAAGTAGAAAAAATAATTTTTTTGCACATGTTAAAGTATAGGCCCAAAAGATTTACTTAGGAAAAAAATTTTTTCTTGCATATTTATTCGTTTCATGCAAAAGTAGAAAAAATAATTTTTTTGCACATGTTAAAGTATAGGCCCAAAAGATTTACTTAGGAAAAAAAATTTTTCTTGCATATTTATTCGTTTCATGCAAAAGTAGAAAAAATATTTTTTTTGCACATGTTAAAGTATTGACCCAAAAGATTTACTTAGGAAAAAAATTTTTTCTTGCATATTTATTCGTTTCATGCAAAAGTAGAAAAAATAATTTTTTTGCACATGTTAAAGTATAGGCCCAAAAGATTTACTTAGGAAAAAAAATTTTTCTTGCATATTTATTCGTTTCATGCAAAAGTAGAAAAAATATTTTTTTTGCACATGTTAAAGTATAGGTCCAAAAGATTTACTTAGGAAAAAAAATTTTTCTTGCATATTTATTCGTTTCATGCAAAAGTAGAAAAAATATTTTTTTTGCACATGTTAAAGTATAGGCCCAAATTATTTTCTTTCATTCAAAGTAGGCGGGGCTAAAAAAACGATATTTTAATGTTATTTACAATGCACATACGCACGGGGCCGTCCCCCAACAATGTCCCGCTACAACATCTCCATCGCGTGGGGGTTCCCCTAATTCCAACCCTAGCCTCGTCCACTATGCCGTACCACGCTCCGTCCAAGTGGGGCTGCTGCTCCATCTCGCGCCGCTACCGCTACCAACACCGCTACCAACACCGGTACCGGCACCCGTCCGCTCCAGCTCATGCCCCCGAGCCATCTCCTATCCCTTCAACATTGCCTATCCTTTAACATTGTATACTTTAGATCCCACTATCTACTACTTACAGTATAAAAAAGAGTTCGCTTAGTGGTAAATGCGTTTAAACATAATTTCGCTGAACATTTCAGAATCCAGCCCAAGCTTTTCAAAGATGTTGATATTGTTCTGACTTGCATAAAATAGAATCTTGGGAGCAAGATCCGGAAACTTGGCTTACAAATGACCTGTCGATCTCTTGAACTGAGGGTATCGTTCGTACTCTTACGAAACCTGCGTAAATTAAAAGTAATTAAAATACATATAACTTAACTCTATTTACAAAGCACGGAGTAAGTACTACGAATTGATTTACTATCACTATTTATGATTTACGGATTGAGCCGAGTCAAGTAAACAGGGCCAATAGTTCACTATCGAGCCTTCCACCGCACCATCTTCTAAGGATTTTTTTCTTGACCAAAATGTTTCGTCCAAGTACTGCAGCACGGTCTCCGTGGGCTTGTTATAGTTCATGAGCCAATACCGCCTTTTTTCAACGTCCTCAAGAGATAGACCTTCGTCAATATAAATGGCTGTACATTAATTTGCTAAATATTTTAATATTTTAAATAATTTTTAGGTAAAAACAAAATCCCCTATCTACAAAAATATTATATGATTTTGAAAGCGTTGAAATAGAACATTTCGAACGTTCTAAAAACATGTAAATAGAAAATTTTGCACTTTTCAAAAACATGTAAATACATAGTTTTAAACTTTGCAAAAACTTGTAAAAAAGAACATTTTTATACTTTTAAAAACATGTAAATAGAACATTTCGAACGTTCTAAAAACATGTAAATAGAAAATTTTGCACTTTTCAAAAACATGTAAATACATAGTTTTAAACTTTGCAAAAACTTGTAAAAAAGAACATTTTTATACTTTTAAAAACATGTAAATAGAACATCCAACACTTTTCAAAATCACTTAATTAACTCTAACGCATATTTTTTATTGTAGTGTTTTTATGACATAGATCATTTTGACTCTAGCTTACCTAAATTGGATGTGGGTCAATTTGACTCTTCACTAACGATATTTAGATAGATGGATCATGTATTTATTGAAAACTGAAACCTTTCGCACGAAAGGAAACGCTGTATAAATCGAACTGGCCATTGACTCTTTCGCCTCACCACTAGGGCTAAAAACAAGTAACATAACAATTTTTAATCAAACCTAAAACCCTGAGTTAAAAATTAAATAAATTCCGTAACACATAAATAATCGTAATCGTCTTTCAAACTTACTAGGACCCAAACGTTGACGTCAAAAACCTTTCAGCGGTACTTGTAATTAGTTTTCGCTGCGCAACAGTAATCATTTGTAAATCTTCCAAATACTTTATGAGATTCTTTCCTTCACGTTTCCATTGACTTAATATTATTTCTTTGAAATCCTGCACACATCAAATATACGAGACACACATAATTAAATATATTAATGAATTTTTACATGTCCTAATAAGACCCTTATTAAATGTGTAGTGTCAATTACAATTACCCAATTAAAATCAAAATGTGAAGAAGTTTCGAAGTGGTTTACATATATTGGAAAATTGAGTATGTACTACCAAAACTGCTTTCACCACCGAATGTCAAGGACAAGGCAGTCACATCCGAATCGAGGTCCACATCTTCCATATAAATACATCTGTAAACTCAATCTTCAATATTTCTACAAGATCATTGGCATTGGAGTTAACTTGCGTAGTAGTATTACTGCCCGTATCCTGATTCGGGTGCGGATTAAAATTGAAGGAACAATTTGATTGCTGCTTCGTAATTGGATCGTGGTTTTTATTCCTCTTACATGTGGAAATGTGGGTCTTAAAAAATCCGGAATTTATTTTTTTACAATGACTTCGGCCCGTTAGATTGTTTTTCTGCTGCAAATAGTATAATTTTTGTTTTTCCTTTAGAATAATTTCACTTTTTTTTTCAAAAATAGACATTTATTTGCTAGATGCTACAGAGTCTTCAAAATGTTGAATAGTAATAGTTGAAGCTCAACAAAACCAATTTTTTTATAGTTTTAAAGTTTCGGTATTTTTTTATATCGGCAACATATGGATGTTTGTAAATTGTTTCTTGTTGTTCTTCGTTGCACTCACGGCCGGACGAAGGAATTGGTTTGAGGCATTAATTTTTTTCCATATAAAAATTATCATTTTGATTTTATTGATATTTTTTTTTGGCCAAAGAAAACGTTATATTTACATGTTTTAAAAAAGTTTAAAATGTTCTTTTTACTTTATTGTGAAAAGTGCAAACTGTTCTACTTACATGTTTCGAGAAAAGTGTTAAATGTTTTATTTACATGTTTTTGAAATGCCAAAATATTCTTTTTTCATATATTTTTGAAAACTGCAAAATGTTTCATTTACATGTTTTTTTGAAAATTCAAACAGCGGAAGCTGAAAATTTGAAATCATCTGACCAAAGAACATTGCTCCGTTGATGAGGTCCTCATTGCCGGTGATCGTTGCCAAAATTTCCTTGTTTAACTGAATTTGATCATGTATTTAACTCGTTTTGTTTTTTAGGGTGCGTAATAGTATGGGGCTAGTTTTCTGTTCACAGAGTCAGAACGTTAGTCCATATCTCCACAACCATGACTAAAAAAATTTGAACGGACATTTTGAAAGAAAATCTCCGGAATCCGGCTCAAACCTGTACTAAAAGGCACAACGGAATTGAGCACTGTCCTACAAAAAGAGTGGGAAAAGATTAGCCCTAAATTCACAATAAAGCTAGTTGACTCTGTTTCGATTAAGATTCGGGAGCTTTTGGCTGCAAAATGAGGTCCTGCTAGAAAATAAATAGATTTAGTTTTAAAAACATTTAAAATCACAGACTTTTTCCCCTCATTTTTTTATGAAATTTTCGCATTTATTTAATTTCTAGAAAATCCAGTTGAACTACAGCTTCTGCATGCATTGTAATTTGTAACTAATAAAGTGACTTACATTTATTTTTATTCACATGTTATTTGTTCTGAACCGTTTATGAGTTATATGCACCTTAATTCATAGCAATCCGAATCACAAAGACATATTTCCACTGACATGGGAACCTTCCTTACTTGAAACTACAGAATAAAGCAAAACCACCCGGAACGTATGCTACCCATATGAGTGACCTCTGGTCGTATAGTTGTTTGACTGCAAAATTCGTTGTTCGACCACAATCGCGCGCGCAATTTCAAAAATATTGATTTTTTCAAATTTCACCGCGCTCACAGTACAGCAAAAATAAAACGAACGTGGATGAAGAATTGACTAGACAAAGAAGGGACAGTGGTTGATGCGAATGCACGCCTAAGCACCAGCTAATACGCATACTCAAGTAAAACAGAATGCAACCATTAAGCGAAACTTTTGTATGATGCGAAACAACCGCGTATAAATAGCCGATGGGAATTCAAAGATCACCACAACAGCAGCAGCCAATAGTTCACAACCAGTCCACAGGAAAAACACCCATAACTGCCTAAGCTGCCACCAAAGGTGAAGAGACAGCGCAAACTCATCCCTCAGTGCTGTCAAAAACACCAAAAAGACCGAAAACGAAGAAATTAGGAACGAGATGAGAGACCTGTTTGTGCAGTTAAGCAACAAGATGGACAGCCAAGCTGAGGCAAAACGTGAACGTTTAGAGGTGTCTACTAAAGTTATTCTAGAGAATGTTCAAGACATAAGAACGAAGCTTGCAGAACAACAGCAATTATATAAAGAACTGCTTGGACGCACTACAACACTCGAAAAGTCCGTTACTACACCTAATGCTAGCAACACGTTTCTGGAAGTCGAACTTGCAAAATGCAAGAAGCAGAATGGAAGAATCACTTATGACGCCAGACAGTTCAACGTCCTTTTTAAAGGAATAGCCGACCCAGGCACTGAAACGAAGGAAGAACTAACCCTAACAGTAACCCAACTTATACATTCTGAACTCAATGTTAAAGCAGACATTGAGACAGCAAGACGCCTTGTTCCTAAAGAAGAAGGGAAAATTCGAACTGTGTTAGTCACCTTCCTAAGACAAACAGACCGAGCGGCTGTCCTTAAGGCCAAAAACGAGCTACAAACCAGAGGTGGCAACCCAATTTTCATCAATGCTGACCTACCTGCTAAACTCAGTAAAAAACGCTTTGAGGATAGAACAAAGAGACGAAAAGTGGAACTGCGACAACAGAACATGAACACTACGAATAATTTAAACTCATAGGAAATCGGCAAGCACATACAACATAGTATACAAAATGTAAATAGAATTTTATACTAGAACATAAATGGAATTAAAAATGGGAAATTTGACAAAATAAACACCGTTTTACAACATGACGTAGATATGTTTCGTTTATCTGAAACTTGGACAAGTAAATTAACTGACGATTTGGAAAACACTTTCCACAATTTTAAATTAACTTTAATACCAGCAGTAAGAGATAAGTAGATAAAAAGTGGAAGCATAATTATTGGCATCCAAAACAGCAAATCAAAACACGGTAAAATGATCCGTCAGGATAGATTCAAAGTCTTTATCGAAATCAAGATAAATGGAAAAAAAACTATAATTAGTTGTACCTATCCACCACTGGCAATGCATTATGACGAACAACTGGACTGTCTCCTTGAAGAAAAAATAGTCACAAATAACCTCAAGTATATTATAATGGGAAACCTTAACTGTAGAGTTGGAAACATTCAGAATGAGACTGACGATGCGCTTTACTTCAACTAAATTAGAAGGACCACTGAAGAAGGCGTAAACAAACGTGGCAAAAAGCTTATAGACCTAGTTTAAACTAACCAACAAGAAATTCTTAACAGTAGAAGTATTTCGGATAGCTTTGGAAAACCCACATACATAGGACACAACGGACACAGCTTGATTGACCTATGCATCAGCAGTAGCAGCGTAATCGACGACTTGGGAGATCTGGAAGTAAGTGAGTGTATAGAATCTGACCATCTTTCTATAATTTTAAAGGCTCAACAAGCTTACCAACATGCACAGCAAATTTTGACCGAACCAAGTAACAACATAAGATAGTGTGAGAAAAAAGCCCTGATATTCCAACAAACGTTAAGCATAAACAGTACAAAACTCGATTTTAGCAATTGTAGCTACACTTAACTACTTAAGTTAATACACCAGACTGCCAAATAAACAGAAATGGCCCCAAAACAAAGAAGCAATAGCAGAGGAAACTTTAGTCGAAAATAGTTTGACAAAGAGTGTAGCGAAGTTAAAAGAAGGACACTTTCTTGTCTTCATAATCACAGAACAAACAAATGCTTAGATTACTCTGACACTGGCAATCTTAACCGTTTTTTACAAGCAAGAAAGTCATACCGCAGTCTTTGCTAGTACAAAAACAAAATTTTTACAACAAAGTCCAAGAAGAAATTTACCACAGCAAAGACTCAGGAGACTACTGGAAGGCGATCAACACATTAAGAGACAAACAACATGGATTAAAGACCAATGACATCTCAAAACTACGAAAGGTCGAACACTTTCGAGCGTTATTTGAAACACGCAAGGCTAACGAACTAGAAATTTTGGACAAAGAAAAAGAATACACTGCTTATAACACCGAAGCACTCGACACAACCATCACTATGGCAGAACTACTCAAGGCCACAAAAGCATTAGCTAAAAATAAATCCCAAGGAGCAGACGGAATACCAAATGAGATCTAGAAATCCCTAGACAAGACCTCCTATGAATACCTATTACATCAACAAATCTTCCAAAGAACAAATACCGAAAGAATGGGACGGGATAAATAATCACTGCACCTATATACAAGAAAGGAGATGACAGTCTACCTAGCAATTACAGACCAATTGCCTTTATTAATACAATCACTAAACTGTACATCTGTATTATGTCGGACAGGCTTAACTCCTTTTGCGACAAAAACAAAATCATTTCGCAAAACCAAGCTGCCTATCGAAATATAAGAGAATGCACTGATCACATTTTTGCCCTATATGCCTGCATACTCAAGCTAAATAGACCAGCGCTTCAAAAAAAGGGAAAACTTTTTGCTCTTTCTGTAGACCTAAGTCAAGCTTTCGATTCAATCAAAATGAAGAAGCTGTGGACAAGACTCAAAGAAGCCGGCCTTAGTGACCCTTTTATTGCAAAAGTCTAAAAAATTTACGACCAACCAAAAACAAAGATCCACTGTAAAGAAGGATATACAGACATGATGGGTGAAGTGCTGCAAGAAGAAACTCTGTCGCCTACTCTGTTTACTATTTACATTGACAAGATCACATAAATTCTCCGTAGCAGCGGTATCCAAGGAATACAGATGTTAACAATTGAACTGCTAATTTTGCTATATGCAGACTACATAATTCTTCTTGCCTCAAATGAATTGGATGTACAGAGACAGATTAACACCCTTAGTTATTTTTTCAAAGAAAATGATCTAAGAGTCAACCTAGCCATGACCAAAGTCATGATCTTTAGAAAAGGCAATAAGATACGTAATTCAATATGATTTTACTAGGATAGCAAAAAATTGGAAATACTCAACAAGTATGTTTACTTGAGTGTTCCGTTTACCCAAAGCAGAATATTTAATGAAGCTAAAACACACTTCTTCAACAAGGCCAAAGCAGAATCTAAGCTGTTTGAACTCTTTTATCGTGCTAAAGTTAGACACATCGACATACACCTCAAACTCTTTCAATCACTAGTCAGCTTGATACTTATGTACGCAGCACCAGTATGGAGACTCCGCTACTGCGAAGATTTTGAGACATTCCAGACTGTATTCTTTTGACGGCTCATGACCACTTCCAACTCAACCCCTGGATTCTTCCTCCGCCTAGAAAGGGGCCGCAAAACATCAGGCTGATATTATTTAAAGCACTGCTTAAATTTCTAGAGAAGACCCTCAACTCTAAAGAGAATAATATTACGAAAAGCTGCTACCTAGAAATTAAGAACACTAAAACCGCAGACCCTCGATATAACTGGATGCTTCAATCCAGAAAGATTTTTGCTGATGCACAACTAGAGCAAATTTTTGAAAACTTAAACTCTGAGTACCTTAAAAAGCACAAAAAGGAAATCGTAGAAAAGTATCGACTGAGCTGCGTTAACAATGACGTCCTCAGAATGCAGAGCTGTAGCGCAATGACACCCTATGCCAGGATTAAAACCCATGCACTAAAATCAGAGTACTATAAGATGAACATGAAATGTAACATGATAAAATTCGTACTAAACCTCTAAACTGGACTCCCTACAATCGTCAGAAGAGGAAAGGCAACCAATTTTAACACCATGAATAAGCTATGGAAAAATGCAAAAGAGACAGATAGTGAGCTATGTGGAAAAGAGATAGAAAACATCTATCATAAAATGCTTGACTATCTGCACTATAAACCCCCCTCCCCCCGGACAAAATTTCTTAAAGCACTAACCACCAGCACACTAACAAGGGAGAACCTCACGTTAACGATCTTCAACCGCTACATAGATGCAGAAGGATTCGGACAACTCTTTAACTTCTGGGACGAGGCTCTGAAAATCCAAAACTTCTACCTCAGCTGTATTGAAGAAATATAACTCAACTACTATACACAATATAACTAGAATATCTACTTTATAGATTAATATATCATTTTTACTTTTTATCCATTTATTTCTTACTTATGTAATTATTGAAATGAAACTTATGCAATGTAAAAGTAATACTACTTTACACTATATATATTGACATATAATCATATTAACATGACCTAATTTTTCGAATTGCAGCTTTTAATAACTTTCCGCAGAACGACTCAGCAAACTACGAACAAGAAACATTTCATCAACAGTATATTATTATTTACCAAGGATCGTTGTATGGGCTGACGTCAAATCGACACAATGAATAAATTATTATTTATTATTATTAATTTTACCGCGCTCTAGCTCCCACAGTGTTTGTCCGATTTTCATAAAATTTGAAATACAACATCTTTGTATGTTTATCTACAAATTTAATTTCAGGATTTTTGAAAATTTTATTTTTTTTCGAATAAATATAAAAAATTTGTATTTTTGAGGCCTAGAGTTGTAACTGTTTTTTTCAAAAAAATTGAAATTTTTGAATTTTCAAATTTCCTAAAATTTATTATTAGATAAACATACAAAGATGTTGTATTATAAATTTTATGCAAATCGGACAAAAACTGTAGCAGCTAGAGCGCCGCAAAATTCGATAAAATCGATATTTTTGAGATTGCGCGCGTGATTGCGACCGAACAACGAATTTTGCAGTCGAACGACTAAACGACCAGAAGTCACTTATATAGGTTGTATACGTTTCGGGTAGTTTTGCTTTATTTTGTAGTTTCAAGTAAAGAAGGTTCTCATGTGAGTATATTTAGGCATGTAATTGGGCTTTCAAGACCTCTATTCTTACTACAATAATAAAATATCCACTTTTGAAAAATTTTAAATTGAAGAAAAGTTTTGAATTTTCACGCCAGTAGTCACCAGAAGTAGGTACTTTTAAAAAACTATATTTATAAAAATATGCTTAGTCATAGCCCTAAAATTGGCAGCTATAACTATATTCCTCACTCTACGCACTTCATTGTTCAACGCGGTATAAAATTACCGTTGTTAATTTTTTAAGGCCGTGTGAAAAAATACATATTATTGGAGCTAAAGCAAAGATAATGGATTTGCCAGCACTCAGAAAAAACGGAAAACTCTTGGCTCTGTTTGTAGACCTTAGTCAGGCATTTGACTTAATCAAAAGAAGTAAGCTATGGACAAGACTCAAAAAAGCGGGGCTAAGTGATCACTTTGTAGCAAAACTAAAACAGCTGTATGATCTAGCAAAAACAAAAATCATGTGCAAGGATTGTTTTACAGACATGATCAAAGTAATGTGAGGAGTTTTGCAAGAAGAAACATTTTCCCCAACTCTCTATACTATTAACATTGACAAAATAACGGAAACAATCAGCACGAGCGGCATCCAAGGAACACAGATGTTCACACAACAAATTCTGATCCTACTATATGCTGATGATATTATTCTTCTTGCATCAAATGAACTAGACTTACAGAGGCAAATTAACACCGTTAGCACTTTTTTTAAAGAAAACGACCTAAAATTAAACCAATCAAAGACACAAATGATGATATTCGAAAAGGGAATAAGCTTAGTAACTCAACAAAATTTAAGTTGGAGAGTCAGCCGCTGGAAATAGTCAACAAATATGTTTATCTGGGAGTCCTATTCACTCAAAGCGGTATTTTTAATGAAGCCAAAACCCATTTTTTCAACAAAGCAAGAGCCGCACAGTAAAAATTATTTGAACTTTTTCACCGAGCTAAAATAAAGGACATTAACATACACCTCAGGCTCTTCCAGTCCCTGGTTACCTCGATACTGATGTATGCGGCCCCTATATAGGGGCTCAGTTACTGTAAAGAACTTGAAACTTTTCAAACCATGTTTCTCCGACGCCTAACAGGGAGCTCAAACCTGACACCAGGATTCTTTCTTTGCCTAGAAACAGGAGCTGATAACATCAAGCTGCAAATTTTTTAAGCCTTGATGGGATTTCTAGAAAAAGCCACTAATGCAGAATACAGTAGCATTACAAAGAATTGCTATCTTGAAGCTCTGAAGACAAAAACAACAGACCCCCGTTACAACTGGAAGCTGCAAGTTTATAATCGGTTTGCTAAAGCATCACATGAATCAATCTCGAGAATGTTAGTACGGAATACTTAACTAAGCACAAATCTGAAATGATTGAAAAATATGGACTTAGCTTTATTTACAATGATGTCTGCAGAATGCGAAGCAGCAACACACTGAAACACTTTGCCTGCATAAGGACAAAAGCTTTAAGATCCGAATATTTTGACTTGGAATTGCCCCGGAATCTAACAAAGTTTGTGCTAAATCTAAGAACAGGCCTACCTAGGATAATAATTAGAGGAAAAGTGAGCAACCTTAATAGCAAGAATAAAGTAGGAAAGCGTACAGCAGCAACTGACTGTGACCTATGTGGACTAGAGGTGGAGGACGTCTTTCACATAATGCTCAAGTGCCCGCCCTATATATCGCCAAGAACCAAATTCTTGATAATACTATCAAATTCCAAACCGACAAGAAATAGCCTCGTACCCGATATATTCAAGCGATACCATGACACTGAAGGTTTTGCCAAATATTTAACTTGAGGGATGAAGCTACAAGAATTAGAAACTTCTTCTACAACTGTATCGATGAAATTTAAACCTTCTAAGTTTCAACGCCAATTAATGACTGTGCTTCATTAATTATATAATAATTTCCTCTTTTTCAGAGCTTGTTCTTTGGTATTGCCCCGTTTTTAGCTCTGATGTGTGTGTGCTTTAATATTTCTTGTGTAACCTAGTGCAATTAGCTGTTTGGTACTTGTGTTTAAGTATTGCCCCCATAGCTATCTCTGCTCAGTGCTTCAGTATTGCCCTTGTAGCTCTATCTGCTCAGTGCTTCAGTATTGCCCCCGTAACTCTCTCTAATCAGTGCCTCAGTATTGTCACCGTAGCTTTTGCTGCTCAGTGAATCAGTATTGTCACCGTAGCTTTTGCTACTCAGTGAATCAGTATTGCCCCCGTAACTCTCTCTCTGCTCAGTGTTTCAGGATTGCCCCCGTAACTGTAATTGCTCAATGCTTCAGTATTGCCCCCGTAATTCTCCCTACTCAGTGCTAGCGTTTTTAGAATTGCTCTTTTAATTCGCTCGGCTCCGTGCTTGTGCTCCAGAACTGCCCCCTTGTACCTTTGGCTCATATCCGTAGCGTTCTTACTGAGTGTTCTACTAAAACTTCTACAGCACTAGTGGTTTGATATAACTCATTGTTCACATCAATAATTGATGACCAAAAAAGGCAAATGATCTTGACGGAAAGCGGTTTGTTCGAGCGTTTCGGCCAAGAGAAGCTGAATTGTCGTCCGAAGCTTAACATTTTCAACTATGCACACCTTTATTATTGAATACATATGCTGTAAATATTTTCAACAATATAAGCATGCATGTTTTGCCATTGTTGCATTTAATATATCTTAAATCATGATCTTTTTAGGCAATACATAAACCAAAATAACTGCTTATCATATTAACATATTTTAGCTTTAACAGACAAAGTCCAACCAATGACCAACAATAATTTTTGTATATCTCATATTGTAAATATCTAAACAATGTTGTATGGGCTGCGGCCAAATTGACATAATGAATAAATTATTATTATTATAATGGATTTGGTACAGATATGTTTTAAGATAGCTATTTTCCAGATTCATTCAAATTTATTTTCCTGAGCATGAAAAGTGTAGGCCAACGTAATCTACGACGTTCGCGATGTATAGCTTTAATGATGCGCAGGCAGGGCCACTAATCATTAAATCTCGTTCATTACCGACTCGTACAGGTGCAATTCTTACTAAGCCCGCTCGCATTGACATTAGGCGTACCCAGCTTACTACAACCTGCACCACCCTCTCTCATACTGGCGCAATTCTCGACATGATCTTTCAGATCAGTTGTACCCTGCCAAATGGTACCCGCAAAGTTCGTAAGCAGCACACTCTTACCGGCGTACCAACTTAAAACTGTGCTGTTATAAAACCCACTTGTACCAGCACCACTCAAATCCCGTCTATTTTCACCAGCAAAACTTGTAACTTAGCCCGCTTTTATAGACACTAACTGCAAGGACTTTATGTTAGCCTTCCTACCGTATATCCTATAATAGTACGCCCCGCGTACTATCCAAATTTGGACCTCTCAGACCCGCGTACTATAACAGACCCGCGTAGTATTACAGACCCGCGTACTGCCGTTTAATAGCGTGTTAAATTGACCCGCGTACTATTCAAACAGAGACCTCTCAGACCCGCGTACTATTACAGACCCGCGTAGTATTACAGACCCGCGCATTATTATAGGATATACGGTACATCAACAAAGTTTTCTAGTGATTAAAACAATTTGCTGTAAGCTCAGCATCTACTTCGGGCCCACGGTGGACAAATCCGGCGCGAAGCGCCGGATTTTTTTAGACTGGTTCCTTGCACTTTTGCTCAAAAAGTTCATTCCAAATTATTACAACAGTTTTATCTCACAAGTATTATGTAGGATGTAAGTACATTAGCAAGTAAATACATTTGTGTGGATTGACAAGTGATTTAAATTTAAATTTTCTATGACAAAAATGGTTTGAATAAAATTTAATGCATTAAATGTCGTGAAACTGAAATAAATAAATAAACTTACAAATTTTTTTGTATGTTTGAATTTGTATTTGCCAGTTGACGGATTCAATATTATAAATTATAAAGGGAATGATGCACAGCTTTGAAAGTATTTTCGATGTGAGTTTATTTGAAAAATTCATACTAAATGCAAGCTACTGAAGCAGAAACAAAAGATACTTGTGACACATATTACAGATATATCTAATCCACGTATGTAGTTATTATTCTAAAATGCTTTGACTTTTGTGTATCTATTAAAACCAGTTTGCCCCATAATTTATTACTATTTACAATATTTACATACCTACGTGACAGTGACAATGTCTCAAAAGTTTATTTTTTTTTGTCTCATCATCTCACAATAGTACGTACAACATAAAAACTATTTCTTTATATTGTGAGGTAATTTAAAAAAAATTGTTTGTATGTAGTACTGTTACTGCACTTGTATTTTTCTTGGCAGTTTTTTCCTGTCCTTGAGTCTATATAGGGTCAAATTATTTGTATTTGTATATTTGTTCACTGTTATGATTATAGGTGTACACACACTTGACGGCCAGCTTTTACTACTGTGATTAGGCTGATTAACAAGCTATGCCTTTTACAATACACATTGCGCATTAATAATCACAATATCGATACTTACAAATCAAATGAAAAGTGGGGCCGTCATCTTAATTAGCTGTGTACTGACTGTGCACTGTGGGCTCTTTATAGTTGCGTCATTTTATTAATATTGGCAAAAAATACCTAAAATATAAAATCCGAACTGCATGCATTTGACATTATTTTATTACAAACTTCAAACAATGTGCTTACTTTTTAAGCTTAAATGCTTCGTGTTGATTTATTTAAATTGTAATAAACAATATTAAATTTATTTATTTTTTCAATTTATTATTACAAACAATTTATTACGATATTTAGGTACAGCTTAAAGGTAAAAAAAAACTAGAATGTAGTAAATCAGTATCGTGTTGTGTATTTTGTTTTATTATATACAGTATTTAAACAATAAAGCTGGCACGTGTATTTTTTTTAACATAATCCAGCAATTGAAATGCAAATATAAAAATGATTATAAATCTCTATGTATTATTTGTAGGAGGTACCGGTGGCGGTGGCTCCGTGGCTCCACCGAGTCATACGAGAGTGTGTGTGGAGTGAAGTAGTTGAATGAGCTTGACAGAATGTGATGACTGTTAAAGTGCAGTCAGCACATTAAGAATGCAGTTGGTGTAGTGTATGCACATTGTTAACCTAAATGGAGTTTACAATGTGGACGTGGAGTTTGCGACGTGTCAAGATATGTCAGCAGTCTCATAACACCATAGAGTATGTTAATACTGTATTGGCGACTATTATTTTAATAGTCGCCTCATCATTAAAATTGTATTGGCAGCTATTATTATCTACATGATAGCTGCCCATTTGGTTTGATTATGAATGTATGTAATTTGTAACAAGACTGAAAATTACGTGTGAATGATATAATAAAGATTTAGTCTAGAAAATAGATTCACAGGCGTTGGACGTATTTGTTGTGAGTGATCTTTATTTGCATACGGCATAGTGAGATTCAATGAGCATATACAAGTATCTATGAGCATATGGGCATAAAGCTAGATACATCCTACACGTTCTCGAGCACGGTATATACATACTTAGAGACAGAAATAAAATTTGAAGTGTGAATAACACTCATTTTACTGAAGAAAATTCAAGAATCCAAGGGAAAAGTAAAGTGTTATTTTTCGGTGAGTAAAAAACGAGTGTTTGTTTTTTAAACTTGAAGTCAAATGTCGGTTGTTAACAAAATTGACCCCAGAGGGGTAGGTCAGTTAAATGACAAGAATTTTGCAAGGTGGAACAGGCAAGTGTCTGTCCTTTTAAGGTCGGCCGAGTTGTGGAAGTATGCAGACGGCAGCTACCCGAGACCCGAGGAAGTTCAAGCGACTGTGGGTGCTCATGGACACGGCTTAACACTGGAAAAGTACCAGCTGTTATGGGACAAAGAGGACTTACAGGTACAAACGATATTTCTGACAACAATTTCTGACGATTTGTTAGTTAGCACACAGAGTTGTGCTACAGCAGCAGAGATGTACGCCACCTTGGAGTCACTTAATTGTGACACAAGTGCAGTTAACTTAACATCGACCAGATTGGCTTACTATACACATGTACCTAAGCCGGGTCAGACTCCAGTGGAGATCTTCAACGAGTTAGCCTCTAAGGCTATGGAACTTAGTGAAAAGAAGTTCCCTGTTGAAGAAGTGATGCAGATCCAGAAAGTGATAGAGTGTCTACCCCCAAAGTTTGAATATTTTGTCGAAACTTGGAAAGGGGTTCCAGATACTAGAAAAACACTTAAAGAGCTACTTTCACGGCTAAAAGGTCTGAAAGTGGATGGACTTGCAACTCCTACGAAAGCCTGTGAGAATAAAGCGTTCTCGGCTGCGAGTACTAGTGCCGGTAAAGGAAAGAAGAATACGAAAGCCAAAACGAAAGAGCAAAAGGAGGCAGCCAGAGCAAAGGCAAAGTGCTTTGGATGCCAAAAGATTGGACACTACAGATACGAGTGTCCAGAGAATAAAAAGGCCGATGGCGAGGGAAAGAAAGATGAGGAGAAACCAAAGTCTGAAAAAGACGGTAAGCCAAAATTTTTCAAAGCTCATATGGCTAAGGGAAATAGGAACCGACAAAGAAATAAGGCAGTGGACCCAGTAGTTTTCACCTGGATATGCGATTCGGGGGCGAACAGTCATTATTGCGGAGTGTCTGAGTGGTTCCAAGACCTTACGGAGTTTAAGAAACCCGAGCTAATTGAGGTGGCCAGTGGGAAATTCATAAAGGCCCACGGGTTTGGAACAGTTCCGGTACAGGCTCAAGCGGCCGACGGAAAATGGTTCGTGTATGAGCTCGAACGAGTCATATACTCACCGGGGATGGCCAACTTGTTCTCAGAAGTAAAAATGACGGAGGCCGGGTACTCAATATTCAAGAAAGGGATTCTAGTTAAATTTATCCCTGGGAATGAGGAGGATCCAGAATTGACTGGTGTCGTCTGCTCAGATGGCATTGCGGAAATGATATTTAAGCCATTCATTTCAAACCTGGCTCTGGCGGCCAGGAGGGTCAAGGGCTCCAAGTGGCACGAGAGATTCGGCCATGTAAACTATCAGTACATAAAGGATACTGCTAGAAAACAGGCAGTTTGGGGACTTCCGTTCAACTGCATCCATGATCAGTCACATTGCGGTGACTGTATCAAGAATAAAATGACCAAGAAATCATTTAACACACTCCCACAGACGGACTACCTTCAACCGGGTGAAAAGGTAGCCATTGACCTGTCGGGCAGGCAAAGTATTAAATCTCTCGGAGGTAATGAATATTTTATGCTCTGTAAGGACGTGGCCACTGGCTATAGGACTGTGTATTTCCTAAAAGAGAAAAGTGAAGCCTCCAAGTGTATTAGGCAATATATTAGAGATATGTTCACTAAAACTGGAAATAAGACCAAGGAGTTGAAGACGGACCAGGGAAGAGAGTTTATGAGTGAAGAACTCATTGCTAAACTCGAGAGACTGGGCATAGAGATACAGAGATCCCCTCCGTATTGCCCACAGCCAAATGGCTTGATCGAAAGGGAGAATAGGACCGTAAAGGATTCGGCACGAACAATGCTGAATGCGGCGAAGCTCCCTGCGAAGTTCTGGGGAGAGGCAGTGGATTGTGCTGTCTACTTATTGAACAGATTGCTCAATAAAAGGAGCCCAGACAAAACACCCTATGAAAGGATTCATAGGAAAAAGCCTTCAGTACAACACCTAAGGGTGTTCGGCTCAACAGTGTACTCTCTTGTCAGAAGGAAGCCCGGTGAACAATGGGTGGAGAGGGCCAGAGAAGGTATACTGGTGGGATATGACTTAAATCCTAGAAACTACAGGATTTACGACAAAGAGTCATGTGATGTGATCAAAGCTCGCCACGTAACCGTGGCAGAGGATCACATATCGATGGATATGAATGAAGAATTCTATATCCCTCAGGAAGATGTCTCAGGAACTTTCCTCGAAATAAGGGAGGGAGACTTGGAGTCCGAACGAGTCTATACTCCAAAAGAAATACAGACTCAGAAAATTCAAGAAGTGAGAAGAGCCTCTCAAAGAATTAAAGAAATGCGGGTAGACAAGGCCATTCAAAAGATGAATGCCAAAGAATTCAAAAACACTGCGGAGCCCAACTTCACAACGATAAGTAAAAACAAAAGGTACTTGTCGTTCGAGCAGGAAGTGGAAGAAGAGTGTGAGGATCCTGAGGATGAAGGAGGGAGAAAGGTCAACTTAAGAGTTGACGTCTCATCTCAGAACCTCAACCAGGCCGGTCCAAGTCGGGCAGAGCGTCTGGGGCCATTACCTACACCAACAAAAAATCGATTTTCTCCTCTCCGAACAGAGTCAGTTTCTAGCGGCTCCAGTTTCGAACTTGTTGAAGAACAAAGTACAGATGAATCTGGAACTGAAGCTGAGAACGAGGAGGAAGTAAAAGTTGAAGGTGAAGAAGGAATGGAGGATCAGGAGGACGTGCTAGATCTAGTGGCACCTCCCGAGAGTGAATTAGGAGCTCCACCCGTGAACGACCATGTCTCTGAAACAGGGACAAGTGAACCAGACGAACTGAATGTATCTACAGTTAAGAAGGGAATTAAAAAATTCTCTAAGTCTGAGAAGAAGACAGGAGGGAAAACCTCCGTCTCCTTAACCTTTGGGAAAGAAAAAAGTTCTAAAAAAGGTAAAGGTAAAAAGAAGACCGAAGGGAAGGAGGACACAGAGGCAGCTACAAGAGAACTGAGAAACAGAGGCCAACTACCAGTCATTGAGAGACTGGGAGTAAATGATCCTAGGACTATGGAGGACTATGGTGTGAACGACTTCTGCGCTCTGACTGCCGCTGTCCTTACTTTGGATCACACTAATGATTTGGACTTAGAGGAGGATACGGAAAGTCCAAGGGAACCAGGATTGCCTAGGAACTACAAACAGGCAATGGAGTCCAGCGAAAATCATAAGTGGGCAAGTGCGATGAGAGAGGAAATGACTAGCCTCTTTGAGAATTGTACTTGGAGAATGGTACCGCGGCCAAAGGGTCGACGGGTACTTACATCGAGATGGGTTTATACAATCAAAAAGGACGAACAAGGACGGCCGATCCAACATAAGGCAAGGGTGGTCGCCAGAGGCTATAAACAGGTAAAAGGACTGGATTATAAGAAGACGTTCGCCTCAGTGTGTAGATTCGAGTCGGTGAGAACCCTGCTGGCCATAGCGGCTGCAGGAAACTTTAGCATTACTCAGTTCGATGTGAAGACGGCTTTCCTATACGGGGAGCTGGACGAGGAAGTATTTATGGAACTTCCTGAAGGATTCGAGGAGGGTAATGAAGACATGGTCTGTCTATTAGTGAAAAGCTTATACGGACTGAAACAAGCCCCGAGGATCTGGGCTGAAAAATTGAAAATAATTCTAGGAAAGATAGGATTTGTGGCCACATTGTCAGACCCATGTGTATTCACTGGGGAGTTTGATGGATTCACGGTCTACATAGCTATATATGTAGATGATGGACTGCTATTGTGCCAGTGCCAAGAAATCAAAGAGAGGATCCTTGACCAATTGACTCAAGATTTGATAATTACAGACGGGCCCCCATCGATTTTCCTAGGGATTAGTATAAAAGTCTGTCCTGACGGAGAGATAAGAATTTCTCAGGAGCACTATGTGCGCGAACTTTTATATAGATTCAATATGGTTGACTGTAAAGGGAAGAAGATTCCCATGTCAGCTGGCTGGTCAGCTGAGAAGCTGAAAATTCCAGATGCGAAGTACCCATATCAAGAATTGATGGGAGCTCTGATATACCTAGCAAGGAACACTAGGCCGGACATTAGTTACTCAGTATCTAAATTGTCCAGATATCTTACAGGGTACGGTGAGGAGCATTGGAACGCAGCCAAAAAGGTACTCAGGTACTTGAAGGAGACGATCACAAGAGGAATCTCGTTTAATCCGATAAATGAGATGGCAGTGATTGGATATTCGGACGCAGACTACGCGGGTGAAAACGTGAACCGGAAGTCAACGACGGGCATGGTGTTCTTAGCGAACGGGTGCCCCATCATTTGGCGTTCACAGCTACAACATTGTGTAGCTATGTCATCTACGGAGTCCGAATATATCGCTCTGTCAGAGACAGCTAAGGAGGCTGTATGGCTGACAAGGTTCATGGAGGAACTAGGGTTCTGGAGGGCTAACCCGATGAAAATCAGAGTGGATAACCAGGCAGCGATAAGGCTGGCCAAGAACCCGGAATTTCACCAAAGAACAAAGCACATAGATGTGAGATATCACTATGTGCGGGAGCAGATCGAGAAAGGTAAAATAGATGTAGAATGGAAACCAACGAAGGAACAGTTGGCCGACTCATTTACCAAGGCGCTCCCACACGAAACACTGAATGAACAGATGACTCGAATGAACCTCAACAGGGTCGAAAAGATCGAGAAGTTAGAGGCGGAGGACACTTTTCATTCAGGTGAAGAACTTGAATCGCCACCAAAGAAAAAGAGGAGGAACGCGAATGTGGAGGATCCAGAGCAACAGAGCATTTTAACAGGGAGATTATGTGGTATGTCTGCGTACATGTTAAATGTTATGATGGTGCTGTGTCTGATTGCTCCCATCTCCTCCCAGACGAAAACTGGAAATGTCTTATGGCGTAGACATCCCAGTCCGGTGGCGGGTGGTTTTGAGTCCATCCACATGATAGTATCCTTACTTTCACCATGTACGGTCATGGAGAAAGATAGAACACAAGGAAAACTGGGTGAAGAAATTCACCGTCGATGTCTAGAATCATATGAAGAATATTTTCTAGATGAACTGGAAATCCTATGTCCTCGGAAAAAGTGGATCTCTACTCGTGGAAAAAGAAGTCCATTAATGTTGGCTATGACTCTCATCGCAGTTGTGGCGAGTGCGGGTATCGGAATAGCAGCAATATCTATGGCAGCCACCAACAAGGAGGACATTGAGGTTGTTCAGGAGATAACCGGGAACCTACAGAATAGACTGGACGATTTAGCATCAAAGATTAATACTGGGGACAAGAATATTCACCACCTACAAGAGGAGCTGATAAAAGTGTTGTCCCGGACAGAAATGATCAAAGTTGATCTATTTAATTTTAAGACTAAGAATTTGGAGTCTAATTTCATGATTTCGTATCTAGTAGGAAGGTTACTCATTGGAAGGTCCATAATCCAGGAGTTCAGGAGAGAATGGGCTGATGGAAAGATTTCGGGGGGATTTCTGGATTTTATGAATCTCACTCTTCCCTGTGGCGGAACCTGCCCACTCAGATTCTCTCAGCCGAAAGGCTGCAGGCTCAGTGAAGACAGAAGTAAGCTGTTTCTGGATTTTCTAGTACCTATCATAAATACGGGATTAGTACTAGTGGAGGCGGACCCTTTTACTCTGTTGGTGAAGAATCAACAAGGTAAGAATTGTAAACTTGAATATATAGGGCCTAGGAATGCTTTATTATCCAAGAAGGAGGATTGCCTATATGATGTGGATATACGGTTACCATATCCGGGGAACTTAGTTGTGTCCTCATATAGTCAATGCCGAAAAGGGCTAATTTCTAAAGACGAAATGGCGCCTTATGTTTCGACTGGATGTGCGAGTCAGGACCATGGAGACGTGAAGGACTTCGTACAGGTCAAACTGTATGACGATAAATACTATATTTATTGTTATGGTTCAGAGTATCAAATCGGACCCCGGCAGACGCAGAAGTGCCCCAGGGAGGTATTCACTTTACCTCTTGTGACGACCTTTTCTATCAATAAAGTTAAGTTCGAGGGTGCTATGATCGATATGAGTTACACTGAAGAAGTGGACCCATTGTTCGCGGAGACTGCTGGCTTCCATCTGGATTTGGAATTGAATTGGACCAAGATTAATACCGAGCTCGAAGAGGGTTCGTATTATTCAGTACTTAATAGGGGAACTAAAGGCCCTTCCCTATTGTGGACAGTGTTAATAACCTGTCTATGCGTTTTGTTGACTTTAGGTTTGGGAATTGCTATTATTCTAATATGCAAGTTCAAGTGGACCTGGAGGATAAATCGGTCTGGACAAGGAATTGGATTTGGTGATGATGATGAGATACTTGCGCTGTTAAATGAGAGCCATAGTACTGCTGGAGGAGGGAACTTGGATTCAAGTGGAGCTACTGAGCGTAGTCCACAGCTTTCTTCAATTTCTTCATCTACTGGATCTGATAGTCCATTGAGGCTGGTGTTGGTAACGCATGAGAGGGCACAAAGAATCCGGAACATGATTTTCGGATTACATCCGTCCCCTCCTCGAAGAGAGCCGGAGGTGGAAGGAGGAGCAAGTCATTAACTACTTAGGAGGATGTAGGAGGTACCGGTGGCGGTGGCTCCGTGGCTCCACCGAGTCATACGAGAGTGTGTGTGGAGTGAAGTAGTTGAATGAGCTTGACAGAATGTGATGACTGTTAAAGTGCAGTCAGCACATTAAGAATGCAGTTGGTGTAGTGTATGCACATTGTTAACCTAAATGGAGTTTACAATGTGGACGTGGAGTTTGCGACGTGTCAAGATATGTCAGCAGTCTCATAACACCATAGAGTATGTTAATACTGTATTGGCGACTATTATTTTAATAGTCGCCTCATCATTAAAATTGTATTGGCAGCTATTATTATCTACATGATAGCTGCCCATTTGGTTTGATTATGAATGTATGTAATTTGTAACAAGACTGAAAATTACGTGTGAATGATATAATAAAGATTTAGTCTAGAAAATAGATTCACAGGCGTTGGACGTATTTGTTGTGAGTGATCTTTATTTGCATACGGCATAGTGAGATTCAATGAGCATATACAAGTATCTATGAGCATATGGGCATAAAGCTAGATACATCCTACATTATTTATATTTATGTACATCCTAAATGTGAACAGGCTGAACATGTAGGTACTTACACAACATTCTTTGAAGAATTTAAAAAAAAATATTATAAGCACAATTATTAATATCACGACTTCAAAAATGTGTCGTCCTTTGCGGCTCCTACAAAACCTACAAAATTTTGTAATATCATTCATAGAAAAACAGTATTTTTTTCTTATAACAAATTTTATTTTTGTTTTAGGCAAGACCAATGGTTTCTGCTGCCAGTGCGTGTATTTCATTTTTGAGCTCTGTCAAAATGTAATCCAGTTCAGGTTTTGACATACATGCAGAATCAGCCACAGCGCAAATTCGAACCCCACTTTTATAGCCCGCTGCAGCAATACTTAGCCCTGCAAATGGCAAAAATTATTAGCACATTAAACTTAACATTGTAAAATTTCGAAATTTAAAAAAAAAGTTTTATTTTTATGTAGATTTTTAATTAAGTATTCTTAACATTTTCATACCTGCCACAGTAAGTAAAGGAACCCACGCCCCCCCTTCCGCAATCGTGTCCCCCCACAAACTAAAAGTTTCCGACGCCCCTGGCAAATTGCTAAAAATCACTGAAGTCCCTGCACTCTGCATAAGAACTTTTTGAAGTGGAATTGGAAACTTGCCAAAAAATTTAAACATGTAAAAATTGAGAACCGGCTCTGGACTCTTGGTCAACTTCATTCCATTCCTATGAGTTAACTTAAGGCGGGCAACCCGGGTCATGTCCCCCGTCGGCACAGGGAAATTAGCAATCGTAAATCTGTTCTGCGGGTGAAGGTTTGGGTACGGGAGTATCGCTGCCACAGCCCCGATATCTGTCACCTCTCCAATAGGTCTCCCTTTTGATGGAAATTGCTGATCAAAATTCCTAATAGCACTCGCTATAACGGACGCTAACGCTGTGGGTATAGCAGTATTTGTCTTTTTCTTGATTTCTTTTAAAATATTTAAATCCAGCAGTTCTGACCATGCGTAAAACTTTTTTTGGGAGTATTTCCTCGTGACGAGGCGATTATTTACATTTTGCCCGTGCCACATGGCCCGGAGTGCGGTGGTCGCTCCGAAAATGATAGCATTCAAATAGTATAGGAATTTCTGCCACAGTGGGATCGGATATCCTTTAAGGGGATTTACTGCATATGGTATTTTCCCACCTGCCATACAGTAACTATAGAGCAGAATCCAAGAGCCTGCATCTCCATAGGAATGGTGAAATCTTAAAATCCGCAAACTTTGCTCCTTCCCATTTTCATTCCCGCCATTTGGGACGGCCAGGTCACGGTATTTATCATACTGAAATCGTGGCACAATTATCTCCTGCCACTGTGGAGCATTGTCTGGCATGTCCTTAGAGAGGTCACCTAACATTAGAAACATCTCTGTCTCGGTCACAACCTTTTCCTCGGGGAGAACAATGATGTGATTTGAAATGTCAAAGCTGATATCTTCCTTCCAGCAAAAGTAGCCATAGGCACTTGTAAAGATTTTCTTTAGTTTGAGGTATGGCTGTGACCCGTCTGGGGCAACGAAATTAATGACTTCGTTCAGAAATTTAGAGCGGTAGCGGTAGCCGTCAATCTTATGGTCGTAGATGGCAATGAACAGGACATTCCGACAATTACCCCCGTTGTCTGACTCATACCCCCAAATGTTGTCCAGGCCATTGTCGGTTAATTTGCAGAGCCCTTTGTACTTGTAGTAGATGACCACGGAGAGGACAGCCCGTATACTTTGGTTGATTATGAATATCACTATGAGGGAGGGGGTAACAATTATTGTTAGCGCTATGGAAACTATGCCCTCCAGGATCTTGAGAATGAAATATATAACTAGTTTTAGTAACATTTTAATTTGAAAAAACTTTGACACAATTACACTATTTTAATTTGGTATGCTGCAATATTTTTAATTTGCAATTTATTTAAGGCACTTTTTTCTAGTAGTAAATTGAACGCATTTTTCTAGTTTAATATTCTTCAGTCTTTTTGGCAAAGATGGTTTCAAAAAAATACGTAAAACTGGAAAGTTTGAGTAACATTATGATTTTTGGTATATTTTGGTATTTTTTACCATAACCGCAATTTTGATTTTCAAGTTCACACAAAAAAGCCACAGATCCTCACACGATTTGATAAGCGCAAATTTAAACACGAATTTTGCCAAAAACACTAAACTTGTATGAAAAATTTGGAATTTTTCTAGTGGCTGGACCACACACACACACAAACACAGACAAACGTAGACACACTGTAGAATTTGTATGTAATTTTCCTAAGAGATTGTACACAGTTTACATTTTAGAATTTAGCAAAAAAAAATTGAGCATAATCTGGAGCGAAGAAGGAAAGAAACAGTGGCAGGCGAAGAATTAGTAAATAATGAAAAAGTTGATTTGTTCATTTTTGTATGTCCTACATCAGAGATGAAAGAAGCTCAAAAGCCAAAAGCCAAAGGGAGAACCTTTTCCCTTTCTTTCTTTCACTCGGTCTCCAATTTGTTTTCCAACTACAAAAACATTTCAATTTCTAGATATCTTACACAGTGAAACATTCCACGATTACATAAGAGACAAGTGCAGACCTACCTGTAGATTGTAGATCTGCTGGGTCTATGTGATGTGATAATGTGAGTCACTCACTATAGTCACGAGTCAGACCTAGTACATGACATGGTGTGTCTCTGTAAAAAAATGGAAAAGTGTGTTTACTATATATATGATATATAGGAAACAAAATACGCTGTGTGACGGAAGACTTGAAAGACGTTCGACGTTGGACGTGCCATTCGTATTTTGTTATTTTGTAGGTGAAGTTGTTGACCTGAATCAAGTAATAATAATTGCTTCAAGGGGTTTTCTCCTATACAATAAGATGCAATACACGTATGGATTCATACATAGAGATCTCTGAGAGAATTCGAATTGTTGAATAAATATAATCTATGCATTTGGGTGATTACATCAACTTGAAAAAAGTCAAATGTATGTACGGAAAGGGGCTTTACTATTTAGTACCTAATTATGCTGATCTGAAGAAAAATAACATAAGGCGCAGTATAGGTTGATTGCACACAAAAGGGCTATCTAATGTCTGATACTAGAAGTTGGACATCCTGCTAACGGACGGGCACAGGCATTAGTAGATAGAAACCAACTTTATTTGAATTTCCAACCAATGATTTTAAAAGACAGCAATTTAATTCATATTGTTCTAATCATTATTCAGTCAATCAATACCCTAGACTTGATTTGAAAATATCATAATAAAACTTTGAATATTATAATTTTGAATTTATTTTATTTTGTAAATGTTTTTTACAAAACCATATAATTTGTAGTACAAAATTTTGCATTTTGGTCTTCTTCAGATTTTGATAATTTCTATGCATACCGAATTTCTATTACACTGGAAGTCGGAAAAACAGTTGACTACTTGAAGTGTATAAAAATATTTCAAACGGTTCAGCTAGTTCTATCATTGTAAGCGCATTGCATTCTTTGTTGATCTGAGCCAAGCATTTGATTTTAATAGAAGAAACAAAATATAGATAAAATTGTAAATAGTAGGCTTGAAGGACCACCTTATAACCAAAATTAAAGCACTTAACAAGCCAGCAAAAACATGTGTTTAATGAAATATAAGGCTTACAGATTTAACCAATATCATAAGTGGAGTTCTTCAACGTAAAACGTTTTCTCCAACTCTGTTTACTATTTTTAATCATTATTATTGCTTTATTCTGGCGATTTCACCCTGTTTGTATCAAACTAGGTAGCTTAATTCACCAAAGCGAATTCAAACTTTTGGCGCCTTTTAAACGGAAACTTTCAAAAAGGAATTATGGTATAATAACTTTATTTAATAAAAACAACAAAACAGGCCACTTGAAATCCTTAACAGATATTTTAATCTTCACACACAGTAAAGTATTTAAACATGCTAGGACTTCTTTTGCTAATAAAGCAAAAACAGCCTAATCTAACCATTTTTGTTTGGACTCGCAAACTGTATTCGTGAATCTGGTGGATTAAATTGTCTTTACATTAGTTTGCATTACATCTGATTTACATTTGGTATTTTGGATCTAATATAATTCCGAGTTTTTAATGATATTATTCCCACATTGTGCTGAAAGTATGGTTTGGTACGCATAAGTACAATTCTGAAAAGTATGTTGCGCGCGCATCATGTGCTAAGTCATACTTACACATACCACGCTAAAAGTACACATTTCGTTAGCATAGCATAGCATGTCGCTTGCTATACTGCGCTGTGCTGATTGAAAGCATGCTAGTAGAATGTTACGTATTAGTACCAGTCAGTAGGGATGGCAATATTCCCATTCCCAGCTGAATATGCCGGGTATTTTCAAAACTCCCAAAACTCCCTGAAAATGCCCAAAATTCCCACAAAATTCCCTTATTTGAAAACTCCCAAAATTCCCAGGGAAAATTCCCAATGTTCCCAATATTCCTTAGGAATATTCCTAATATTCCCTTGAAATACAAAATTTTGAAAAAATAAATAAACGTAATTTTTAGTAGTCCAGCAAGAAAAGATTAGTAACAACATCAAAGTATGTGTGTTTCTTACATTAAACAGCATTTTTAACTGTAGATTATCCCAATATATACACTTAAAATTTCATCTTTCACACAACTTCTAATGTAACCAATTTAATATGCTGGTTGTGGCATTTTTAATTAAAATAATAATTGAAAATGGTTCGCTTAAACACAAATTTGGTCCTAGAAGCTAGTAGTAAACGTGAAAATCAAAATTAAAATTGTTTAATGTGAGAATCAAAATTGAAAATGTTGAATGTGGCGCTTACAAATAATAAATGCTGTTAAAATCTTATGTATTCACGATTTCTGCGGCTAGTGTAGATTTCGATCCAATTAACATGCACATTCCATCAAAAACTCCCAATATTCCCTCCCTGAATATTCCCGGCATATTGGGAATTTTCGTAAATGCAATCAAAGGGAGTTTTCAGTAAACTCCCAGCATTGAAAACTCCCAAAATTCCTAATAAATTCCCACTCCCAAAACTCCCAAATTCCCTGGGAATTTTCAAACTGCCATCCCTACCAGTCAGTACGCCACTCTGTACTCGCTTCTGTTTGTTGTGATCATGCTCACCCGTGCTAACTCCGTGGGTACATCTTTACATGCCACTCAATACAAACAATATGCATTATTTAGTATTACATGTGACATGTCTGAAAATTCCCGCATTCGTACGAGCCTATCATAAGTAGTACTTTAGTGATACCACCTCGTGTCCGGCTTACTTTTTAACGGTTTTTTCATGAATTGCACAAGTTGCCTAATTACAGGCAGTGTAGTATTTTACGGTTAGTAGTTGCTAAGCCTTTAAGTGTTACGGATTAACCAGACGCCCGGAATTAATTGGAAGTACCTTGAATACAATTTTCTGGTGTCAAAGTGGCAGCCTCAATATGTCCCATCACCACTATCTATTGAAAAAGTGACAATTCCATCGTGATCATAGTGAGTGGGACCGGACGGCTACAAACCGATAACATTAAATCTGTGTTACATCAATAAGAGCTTACAATGTGATATACTTACTTTCAGTTCAATATTAATACTAAAAATTAGATCACTGTTAGTGCCGTCATTATTATTAGCTTGACAACATTCAAGATCGTGTCTCATAAACTGTCCAGTCGTCTTTCAAAACTAAAATTTTGTTGACACCATAAAGTTAATTTAAATGTTAGTCAACATGTGATACGGTTTCCCATGGTGGTGTTTGACTATGACCGATCAAATAGATTAATTGTTACTTATTGTGTGATGACTATGTTTGCAGTTCAACGTACATGTACGTTGGACTGCTATATAATTTATGTATCTGCAGGTCTTTAGAATTCGCGTACTAATAAAGGCAACTGGTATTGATTATTTGTAACTAATGTGTGTGTCGGATTATTTTTTA
This sequence comes from Dicyrtomina minuta, assembly GCA_949802685.1. Classification (NCBI taxonomy): domain Eukaryota; kingdom Metazoa; phylum Arthropoda; class Collembola; order Symphypleona; family Dicyrtomidae; genus Dicyrtomina; species Dicyrtomina minuta. The sequence continues at coordinate 92,546,576 of OX461808.1, read as the reverse complement.
TCCTGAGTTAGCTTTTGTTTGTAGTAACTCATACTAACTGTTAGTTGAATTGTAGAATACTTTTTAAACAGCATAATTAGAATGTAGTGGCATCTTCATACTTCTTTAATACTGTGGTTAGTATACCACACTACAGTTTTCGTTTGTACTGTAAAGCATACATTCGTGTCATTGTTGTAAGCATGCTGGTGGACGCTCGCTCATATCAATCATTAGTATGAAGAAGCATACGGATTTGTTCGCAAGCAGCGTGCTCATGCGTATACGTGAGCGTACGTATTACTAGTCTCGTTCAGCATACGTACGTCAACGACTGAAAGGGGTACTACCGTGTACAAAAAGTGACGTTTAGGGATCCTTCCCAGCTCAAAATTAGTATACTTTCCAAGCCATACTAAACCGTACCTCCAGCACAATGTGGGTTAACGTTGGCTGTGTATTAACTAAATCTAATTTAAGGCTCTTTTGGGTTTTTTAAAAGTTATGATCAAAAATTGAACTGCGCATGCTTTAACTCGTAAAAATTACAGGCCAGAAATGTTTTTTTGGGGTTGCCACTGAATCTTTTGACACTCTTGCTACCAATATCCATTAATTTTGCTTGGTTTGGGTCTTACTAACTCGCCGTGTACATTCAATGCTCGTTATATTATAGATAGGTAATTACTATAAGTAGTCTTGATACTTCATATTTTTCCATGATACATATAGACGATACCTTAGGTACTTATTGAGCGCCTGCATACGTAATAAGCAAATGGGGATAAGTAGATACAAGTTTTGTTTTCGTCATTTCGACTGTACAAATCGTTTCTTTGGAAAAATAATACCCATCATTACAAGTACTAAGTATTTATGTACGAAATATTTTTCTCTCCTTTTATTCTGTATGTAATGTGATCTGCGTAGTTGTACTTTTAGATGTACGTAAATGTGAATACAATCCTCTTACAGCCATATTTATCGTTGTGTTAAAGGTGACAGAAGACAAGGCACTTGTATACGTTGTACCTACTCATATAAGAAAAGGTGCAAGTTATTGTACAATAATTATTCAAGAAACTTGATTACTCTTTTGTACAAATAATTATTAATAAATTGCTTCTTCAGTTTTTGGCTCTATATTCTACATTGATATTGATATTGGCTACATTATTACAGACATGGGTGCAAATCTTGCAGCATATTACAGAGAACGGCGAGAATCAAATAAAATCCGTATATATATAGCAACAACGCTATAGTATATTGTGTATTACCGACGATAGTCACACAATTTACACATAATTTGCAATGTTATAGGCGCATAGTATAAAATTCCTGTGCCTGTGTGTAAATGGGCCTGAAGTCCGTCCGTCCGTTTGTATGTATGAATGGACCAAACTTGTTTTTTCAGTCTTGGTGGTGTTAGTAATCAGAATTCAGAGTCAGTCAGACTCAGGTGTGTGTATCTCTCTATCTTCTTAACCTACATCTTTTAAGGTACAAAACGTTAAGCTTAATCGTGAAAACAACTAACTACTCGAAGACTCCAAGCCCACGAAATATCATATCTTTGTAAAGTCAGTGTGAGCTATGCCCAAACTGATTACCATGTGTGAGATAGGTACGGCACACAAAGCACAGTAGGTTTTATTGAGATTAGGATTAAAATGTATCGATAAAATGCATTTAATTTTCATTTCATATCTGTGGATAATCGTGTTTTTTTAATCACATTTATAGCGGAAATAATAACTATAGTATGAAATGAAACACGCTTTATTTTTAATTACTCAGTAATTTGTGTTTAGAAGCTCTGCATGCGCGTTCTGCTTAGTTAACTGCGAGACCGGCACAGGCAACTCCAGCTTCTGTCTGTATATGTCTGTCTGACACAATTTGCGTAATACAAAAGTGTGGTTCAAAATACATCTCTACACCTAATCCAATATTAATAAAAAAATCAAAGGCTTGTTTGAAATTTCGATATGATATTGAAATACGTTTCTCGCCTGAATGATGTATTGTTTGAGGTATTGGCACAGTGCCAATATCAATTGAATCATGTGAGTCATGCACCCGTTGACCAAACTGATGACGTCATTTGTGGCTGATCCCTTATATATAGAATGTTTTACAATTTACTGTATTTACTGTTTTTAAAGCTTAATACAGTAGACAAGCTTAATTTGTAAGTAATATGAATAATTCATTTTATTACCGTTTTAGGCAACAGCCATAATAGAACTTTTTATGTCTCTGTATTTTACAGTATTTTGATACTTTTTAAGCGAGTTTCGAATTTGCAAAAAAAGTGTTGTGACTTTAAAGGCAATAAAAGGGTTACTATGTAGAGCTATGTAGAAACATCCACTAAACTTAATCATATAGAATGATTTGAACGAGTTTTTTAAAAGGCACAAAATACCCTATTTACATGATTTGAAAAGTGTGAAAATGTTCTATTTACGTTTTCTTGAAAGATGCAAAATATTCTATTTACATGTTTTTAAAAGTGTGAAAATGTTCTATTTTTTTTTTGAAAGATTCAAAATATACTATTTACAAGTTTTTGAAAAATGTGTAAACTTTTCTGCAAAAAGGCAAACTTCTATTTACATGCATGAAAAATTCCGATACTTTAATATTTTTTATAAATGGTAGATTTAAATTTTAGCTAAAAATATATGTAGCTCATTTTAGTTCTTCCCAAACCCAGACTATATGCAAATTAGGAATATCCGATGCTTAAGTAATAATAGCAGAGACATTTAAATCATTCTAAAGCCAAAATAGGCATGAAAGGGGCTTACTTAACATTCTTAATTCATGAGTTATGAGTGTGATGCGTAATATTCTTTCATGTTTTTATACAGACATGAAGCGTGGCAAATTTCAAGAAAATCTGCATACTTGGTCCAAATATTAAACAACTGAATTTATTACCCTAAATCCACAATATGAGTTTTAATATTGTATAGCAGCTATCAAATAAATTTAATTGCAAAAACACAATGCCGCAATATTTAGTACTAAAAAAAAGAAGATAATCCCGTCCCACTGAATTCCATTGAATAAACAAGCCGAAGATTTAAAAAAGAAATACAGTAAAACATTATTTATTTAAATTTCTTACCATTTCAGTAAATAATAATACAACCATTATTACAAGCGACAATATCATTGCACACTGTTACTGTTATTCAGCATATTGTACACCTGTATACGTCGTTAATAAATTTTACAAAAACAAAATAAGCATAGTAACGATGTACTTCACATATAGCCTATAGGAATGTACGTAAATTGTAAATTAAGACGCGCCATAGGAATGATATTAGCTTTATCGAGTGTGATGGTTCGCATAAAATGTACATTATTAATTATTACACATACGCAGATGAGACGAAATTGATGTTGAACGAAAGTGAATTGAATTCCGTAATTCTTTGCCCTAACATGCACATTGACATTAGAGCGAGTGTGCGAGTGCTAGATGCCAGATGATAACACAGTCAGGATGAAGCAACTATTAACCATATAGGTGCAGAGGTTATTGGCTCATACATTTTCCTATGAATGAGCTGGTTACCTACTTATAACATTGTACACACCACCCCCAGCCAAAGCCAGACGAGACATCATACGTAAGTACATATCAATCAATAATAATAAACAGTAGAAATGTAAACAGACAAGAATGTGTGTGTGTGACTGACGACGAAAAGACCTAGACAAGTCAATGTAGAGGCTGCTCTGTACTTCACAGTCAATGTTAACAGATGGATATGCGTGCAACGTATTTGATTATGCTGTAAAAATTACAATCAAGTACTGTCAACATAATTTTTATGTTTATATGTAGATTATTACACAAGAATTCAAATTCACTGTCTGTACTATTTTATTACTATTATCAATAAATGTTGTATTTTTTACATTTTTTAGAAAAGTGAAAAATGTTCTGTTTACTTAATTTAGAATAGTGCAAAATGTTGTATTTAAATGTTTTGAAAAACGCGGAAAATGTTTTTTTGCATGTTTTTGAAATGTACAAGAATTTTTATTAACATGTTTTTGAATTTTTAAATAGTCAAAATATTATTTTTACATATTTTTGAAAACTGCAAAATGTTCCCTTTACATGTTTTTTTAAAATTCAAACAGCGGGGGCTGCATACGCTGGCCGCATTATCCGGCCCTGAAGTCAGACGTACCTAAAGTTCTGTTTCTGTGTTTCAACATTTTTTATTTTTTACCTTTACCTATGTAGAGATTTTTGGAAAGAAGAAACTGAAGAAAGATAAATCTATCCCAGCCAATTTGATAAGAATAACAAAACCTAACATTGAATTGACTTGTTACGCAATTTTGACACCAAACCGAAACTGAACTTCAGCCATTTAAAAAAATTTATTTAGTAAAATTTTAAGTTTAACCCCTAGCATTGAACAGAGTAACGTGCCTTTTATAGCAAAGTTTGCACAATGCAAATAATTTCATTGTTTTAAAAATTAGATTCATCCTGTTTTGCCAAAAACAAACATCATTAGTACTAAGGTATATTAGTTTCGTGCGTATAGTACAATATAGTACCTAACTATAAAGAGTTATTTTGAAAAACGAGATTAATGCAACCAGGGCCGGATAATGCGGCCAGCGCAGGCAGCTTCCGCTGCTTGAATTTTCAAAAAACATGCAAATCGAACCTCTTGCAGTTTACAAAAATATGTAAAAAGAATATTTAGAGTTTTCAAAAACATACATATACGATTTTTTGTAAATTTCAAAAACATGTAAATAAAACATTTTCCACTTTTCTCGAAACATGTAAATAGAAAATTTTGCATGTTTTAAAAACAGGGAAATAGAACATTTTGCACGTTTCAGAATCAAAGTGAAAAGAAAATTTTAAACTTTTCTAAAACATGTAAATATAACATAATATTGGTTGACCAAAGGCCAAAGAAAACCATCAATAAAATCAAAATGGTGGTTTTTGTATGGAAACAAATTGCTGCCTAAAACCAATTCATTTGTCTGGCCCTGAGTGCAACGAAGAGCAACAAAAAACAATTAATGAACGTCCATGTTGCCGATAAAAAAATATTAAAACTTTAGAAATTTTAAAAAATTGGTTTTTTTGAACTTCGACCATTACTATTCAACATTTTGAAGCGTCTATACTCTATAGCCTTTAGCAAATAAATGTATATTTTCGAAAAAGATGAAATTATTTTAAAGAAAAAACAAAAATAAAACTATTTGCAGCGGAAAACTAATTGCTCAGCTTCCAGCTTCAGTCCTAGTACAGGACAATAAACATTCACATTCTCACACCAAAACTACAATAAAAATAAATTCAGCTTGGTATAACCCTACTACAGTACCCTATTACGAATACATTTTAATCATTTAAATTATTACCACATTTAGAAATTAATGCACACGAACTTCATTACCAATGAAGGGAATTTGCCAGAACTGCGACAACTCCGATTTTTCCTATTCCGAGTCCATTGTTTAATTAGAAAATTAAATTTAAGTATGCAATATATGTAGAAGCTTTTTCAGTTGTAGCTTTTCAGGAGTTATTATCAGCTCACGTAAGTAAGCGCAGTCTGCTTTTCCGAAACGAAAACGATAAATCGCAGGTAAGAATACTATGAATAAGGATATAAGGTTTAAGGAAGGAATCAGTAGCAATCAGAAGCATTAAGCATTCCTAATTCAAAGCTTATGGGCAGTAACAACTACCGAGCTAGTGATCCTTGTTCAGCACTAGAAAATTTCTTGTCAGCCGAAGCCGAAGCACTAAACTTAAAAACTGGTATTGGAATTTCAAATTGCAATTTCATATTCACACGTAATGTAATAATACTAAACATTTAAGCAGTAACATTTTGGTAATTTAGCAAACAAAAGTTAACTTTCCATAATACATAATAGGTTGAATGCATAAAAAAATCTGGCTATTTACTTTGTGTACCCCATAATACGGTGCATAACATAGTTTAATGGTTGTGGCTGCTTGTAAACAATATTTTTTTAAAGATCCTTAAAATCCGGTCACTTAATTCATTGCAGATTCTAACAACTAAACGAAGATTGCAAGATTAACACAATCAACAATGTAAGAGGAGTGTCTAGGTAGGTAATTGATAAAATTGAATGATTAATCATGCCCTAATAAACCGATTTAGCGACAGCCCATATTTCATACAATAAAATTAACAGGAAACCAGAGGTTAAATATATTGGTCATTGGTTGTTAGTATAGGGATGGCCAATTCAAAATTCCCTTCGTTTCATTCCCTCCCAATCCAAAGTTCCCCAGGGAAGGGAATTTTGGCAAAATTCCCTTCAAAATTCCCAAGTTTTAAAATTCCCTTAAATTCCCAAAATTCCCCAGGGAATTTTGGGAATTTTGGGAGTTTTGGGAACGTGCTTGTAGTTTACACAAAACAGGTGCTGACATTAAATGTATAGATAAATTTAGAATTGACCCAGATAACTCTTTTCTTGAAGGTCGCACGAACGAGGATCCTATTTGATTAAAAAACTGTTGCAAATCATGATTCTCAACCCAGCTAAATGGAATATTTCCGCTAAGAATAGATTTTCCGAACTGTATTTTGAGCTTTTTTGTTTCATTTTTCGTAAACTTCATAACGTCGTCTTCCGTTTTCAAACTACTCTCTGCTTTGAGGTTTTGCAGTTCCTGTTGTGAATGTAGATGATGAGGCTGTTGCAAAAATTGCTCCTTTATTCCTGGAACCTGCTGCATCTATCAGAGTGGCATGTGCAAAAGAATGTGAAGAGCTTAAGTCAGACATACTTTCGCAATCATAAACTGTGTCAACACTATACTATCTGAGCCTTGTATAGAAGATTTTAAATCTTCTGAATTATAAGAAGGGTTGATTTTAGAATTTCCAGGTGTTTTGAAACTTTGTTTGACTTCTGATGGTGCACGAAAGCAAGAGAGAATGTGCTTAACATTTAGAAGCATTTTAAAGTTGAACATTGCTACAAAAGTTGCACTTCACTTTTCCGCTGCCACTTTCAACCCAGTATAACCAAATTTCATCAAAGGTTTTAACCATTTTAGAAATTATTGAACTTAAATTTTTCTCTACTGCTTAGCTGATGGCAACTGAAATCAAATGAAATGAAATTCTATTCTAAATTGTAAATTCTACTACTCAGATGAAATTTGAAAAAAACGGGCATTTCCGTGCCACAGTTGTAGAAAAGAGCGATAAGATGTCATGGCGATATAAACTGTACTTAGTTCATCACGCAAAATTCCCAAAATTCCCAAAATTCCCAATTTCAAAATTCCCGGAATATTGGGAATTCCCTGCAGGGAATTTAATGGGAATTCCCTCAAAATTCCCTCTTTCCAAAATTCCCAAAGTTCTCTCCCTCCCAAAGTTCCCAAATTCCCAGGGAATTTTGAACGGGCCTACCCTAGTCAGTAGTGTAAGTTGTGTATAAGTTTGAAGTTAGTCAGTTCACAGCTAGTTAGTTAGTCAAAACTGATGATGACAAATACTACTGCTAATTATTTTTTACATTAATTAATATATTACTAATTGCATTATCGAAGTACACATACTAATTATTATGTTGTATATTTGTATTAACAGTTTGAAATGAAATAAAGTTTGAGAATGTATTCCGATGAGGGTGTCAGCGTCTGGTTTGGGTGTAAATTGTGCCCCAGCTTTTTCGTTAAAGTCGAAGATATTGTGAATCATAAGAAGAAACTTCATTTTGATGAATATCAAAGAAATAAATTTATAATATTTGAAGAAAGGGATTCGTCCACTTCTAAGCCTGAAAAGTATGGCTGTCAACTTTACAATTTGTCAATTTTGAATGTATTAGTTCAAATAAAAATATTATGCTATACTTGCATGGCGCATTGTGCATTGTGTTATACTTGTTACTTGTTACTAATAATTACTAATGATATGATATGTATTTTGAACTCATATTTGGTTTTGCAGCTGGATTTCAACGTCATCCACGAAGGAAGAGCCCCAATTAAAAATTAAAGCCAATAACAGCAAATCGAATTCGAACAGTAAAACCGCCGGGTCTCACAAAACGTGCGGTCAAGGTGCACTTCAGTCCCCACACAATCCTTATGTCCATCTCAAAAGATTACATCTCCGGGGAACCCAAAGTTCACCCTGCAACAGTAATTTCAATCCTGACGATGATTTTGATCGTGATGAAGACACTGATAAAAACTATGAACATGGCATTGAACTTTCAGAAGAAGAAAATATGGAACAAACTTACAACAACAACACAAATTTATCCGGTGACGACACGTTTTTTACAACCTCCACCTCTGAAAGTACCTTGTCCACCATCATGCCCCCGAAAACGAAGACTTCTACTTCAGGATCATGTCCAGTGTTATTAAAATGCAAATATTGTTGCAAAAAAATAAATTCCGGATTTTTTATGACCCACGTTTCCACTTGTAAGAATAAAAACCACGATTCGAGTACAAACCAACAATTAAATGCTTCCTTTAATTTTAATCCGAATTTGGTTCCGGATCCTGATCCGAGCAGTATTACTCAAGTTAGCTCGAACACCAGTGCAAGTGATCTCGTAGAAATACTGAAGACTGAGTTTACAGATGTAACTGACGATAATGCATTTTTGGATGATGTCGACCTCGATTCCAATGTGACTGCTTCGTCCTTGACATTCGGTGGTGAAGGCTCTAATAAATCCCTTTGCAATTTTGCTAGTATAAACTCAATTTCTCAAAATGAACACTTTGAAACCTCTTCTTCACCTTTTAATTGGGTAATTGTAATAATTAAAATGTACAATTATTAAGGCACGTACAAATTCATTATTATATTTAATTATGTGTCTCGTATTTTTTATGTGTGTAGGATTTCAAAGAAATATTAATAAGTCAATGGAAACGTGAAGGGAGGAATCTCATAAAGTCTGTGGAAGGCTCACAAGTCATAACTGTTTCGCAGCGAAAACTAATTACGAGTGCCGCTGAAAGGTTTTTAACATCAACATTTGGATCCTAGTAAGTTTCAATTTAGATGATTACGATTATGTAAGTAGGTATTCCGGAATTTATTTAATTTTTAACTTACGGTATTTAGGTTTGATTTAAAATTGTTATATTACATGTTTTCAGCCCAAGTGGTGAGGCGAAAGAGTCAATGGCCAGTTCAATTCATGTAGCGTTTCCTTGCGTGCGAAAGGTTTCAATTTTCAATGAGTACATCTATCTAAATACACCTTTCCCTTGGTATCATTATTTGTTATTTAATGAAAGTGTTTTAATACATTTTAACTTGTAACCTAAATTTTGATTTTAATAAATTAGGAAGCCTGGTATTCAAAAACCAAGGGGCACAGTGCAACTGGGTATCTTGAGTACCGAATTGGAAACGTAAGAAATAAAATCAGTGACAAAAAAACAAAAAAACGAGTTCAAGCTAAAGTAACTTCGGAAATTATACAAGCGGATCGTGAGTAATATGAGTAGTATACTTTGTATAGTCATAAGTATAGCTCGAATTATTTTATGGGATAAATGATAAATCAGTGTGTTTGCACAATGAATATGGCAGTAAATTAGCAGATTAAAAATGAAAACATTAAAGAAGGAAGTTAATTAATGCACAGTAATTTAATTTACTAAGGTATATCTCTTGAGGACATCGAAAAAAGACGGAAATGGCTAATGGATTATAATAAGCCCACGGAGACTGTAACGCAGTATTTGGACGAAACATTTTGGTCAAGAAAAAAATCCTTAGAAGATGGTGCAGTGGAAGGCCCGATAGTTAATCGCTGGCCGTGTTTACTTGATTCTGCTCAATCCGTAAATCATAAATAGTGATAGTAAATCAATTCGTAGTACTTACTCCGTCCTTTACAAATAAAATTAATTCATATACTTTTGTTTAATGTACGCAGGTTTCGCTAGAGTACGAACGATACCCAGAGTTCAAGAGTTCGACAGGTCATTTGTATGCCAAGTTTCCAGATCTAGCTCCTAAAATTCTGTTTTATGCAAGTCAAAACAATATCAACATCTTGGAAAAGCTTGGGCTGGATTCTGAAATGTTCAGCGAAAGTACGTTTAACACACATTTACTTTAAAGAACACGCTTTTTTATGTTTCACAGGAATACACCTATTATCGTTATTATTTTAGTATCGTTATCTTGAGTGAAGACTTATAACCCAGTCCAATGTTCAGCTAAAAGCAAAATATTGTATCCACAAAATCTTAAAATTTCTTAATCCTAATAACAGTTACAAAGAATATTTTGCTCTTTTCAAATTTTCAACATGTAAAGTATTTAAAAACATGTTAAAGTAATATTTTGCACTCTTCAAAAACATGCTACAAGAACAATTTGCACTTTTCAACAAACATGCGAATAGAATATTTTACAATTTTCCAAAATGTGCAAATAATAGTTTGTACGTTTCAAAAACTCATTAGTAACATCTCATTAAGTGTGTTTTTCTATAAAGATCGTTCTCGTTTCGTCTCCAGCTTAAGCTAGATATGGACCATTGTGAATCTTCGCTGACATTATGTACCTAATTTTTGTGCTTATGTATAAATTTTATTATAGAAGAACCTGATGGCTTATACCAAGAAATAAATGGCCTGGATATGAACGACCCATGTCGAATATGTGGTAAATCTATTCATACGGAGCAATTTTTCTATTTATTTGTCGTAGCAGGTTTTAAATTTGAAACTGCGAAACATGGGACTATCGTCAAACATTGTTAGTTGATTATTTACTTTGATTCCTTACTACAGGTGATAAAGCTGTTTTAGCTAGTCTGATGATTTTGCCCTATATTTTTAATGCTGGATTTACCATGGTTGAAAAGAAACGCCGTAAAGTTTCAAACTGTGAATCTGTTAAGACTATGATACAATTTTTACCGGTAATTAAATATGTTTAAATATAATGAATTTTTAAATTTAAATTTTACTACTATAAGGACTTACTCTTAATTGAAGTAGAATAAAAAATTCTTGTCCCCGCTCCTAAGTAAACAAGACAGGATTTAAATACCTTGCCTGAATTTACCTATTTTAATTTCGTGTTAAAATTTGCATGTACTTATACTGTAATTACTTATCGTATTTATATTTTTATAGGTGGCTACAAACTTAACCGTATATTCAGAGGAGAAACAGAAGCGCTCTCAGCCGTTCCTGGTTTTTCTCGGTAATAAATCAACCCTGGATGTTCAACAATCATTTGTAATGGCAGAGAGGCGACTAATTGAATGCGGGTCTATTGCTCAGGCCATCGATAGTTGTTTCAAAGTGCACAAAATTCTACATGCGAAATGGTCCACGGAAGTTGCAGCAGTGTGGGAGTTCCTCGAGTCTTTTGTGTACGAACTTGGAGCAGTCAAAAGTTCACACCAATTGCTCCTATCTTTTCTTAAATAAACTTTACTCCTGTTTTTGTTAGACTTTTAATTAAATATTTTGCAATATTTTTAATTTTTAATTTGAAAATGTTACAACTTACGATTAGTTTAGCTATTTAAATACATACATTTTTAAACTGTAACTTTCAAGGAGCTGCTGCTGTCCTTTTTGTGACTGAGCTGATGATGATTAAAGGAAATGTAAATCGAGTAAGATTTCCCACAAACGGGACAAAGGTATTTCTGTCCACTATGCACTATGCACTATGCTCGACGAGCCGAGATTTTAACTTGAACTCCGCACTGCATCCTTCAATCGTGCATTTAAAAGGACACTCCTGAGTGTGAACTAATAAAGTATGGCTTTGCAGATGTTGCTTTATTTTAAACGCCTTCCCGCACAATTCACACAAAAACGTTTGAAGGTCCGACTCTGACCCAATACTGTGTACTGTTATCAAGTGATTTTTCAGTCCATGACGCGTTTCATATTTTTTGCTACAATTTTCCTGGGTGCATGGTAGGAGCTGAAATTTTCGTTTCCCGGCATGTACTCTGAGTGTGTGAGATTTTAGAACTTTACTTTCTTTGAACGCTTTAGTGCAGTTTGGATGCGAGCACTTGAATGGTCGCGAGTTAGAATGAAGCACATTTACATGGATCAGAAGTTTTTCTTTCCGCTTGTATGCTTTGTCGCAATTCGGGAGGTGACACTTGAAAGGTCTGTCGTCTGAATGGGATTTTAAATGCTTTTCCAACTCACTTTTTGTGGTCCAAGAATGACCACAAATTTCACACACGAAAGGTCTATTTCGTTCCGTCTTACTTTTGTGAGACTCGGCGTGGGATCTTAAGGCACCTTTAAGAAGGAACAACTTGGGACACTGGTCGCATTTAAATCGGGCCTCAGCGATTTTTTCCTCCATGGGTAAATGATATCTGAAATTGTGGAGCACCACATTCGAACGACATTTAAAAGATTTATTACAAAGATCACAGTGCAAGGGAATCGGGAGTTTTGTTTTAGCGGTCGTTTTCGGGCATCTTGAGGAAGTATTGAGACGACTGTTGTTAGTAGGATCACTGCCGGATTTATTTTTCATAGAATTTAATTTTCGTCGTTTAGAATGGTAAGTGTCATCCGGTTCGCTGTCACTGCTGGTTCCCGTTGTTGTGTCGCTATTAATGCTGACGTAGTCCATGTCTGAACCCGTCTCATCGATTACTGTTGAAGGTTGATTTATTGGTTCTTTTGAAATACATAGATCACCCTGTAATTCTTTATGTGACAACCGTTTGAGTAGTACAAACGGGTTTTCCTGAAAATCATATTTATCATCGACGACTCCAATAGACGTGTCATAACTTTGCAAATGAGAAACGTCTTCATTTTCTTCTGTGGTGCAAGCGCGGTGCTCAGATGGTTTCACAGTTGCTAAAGATGTTTCAATTTCAACTGTTTTTCCTGCTTGATGGGATTTACTTTGAAAATGGTGACGGTCAGGTCCGGGCTTGACGTAGTCATAATCCGCTGCACATACGTCAAAGGAAGAGATTCCTGAATTAATTTCAACATCTTGACCGAAGTCTAACGGTAGTTCTATAGATTCGGGTGAAAATACAGTTAATTCAGAGTCCGAGTTTTCGTGTAGATCAGGAGAATTTAATGTCTGTTCCTGTTCTTCGGAATCTGAAGAATCCTGGATTTCTTAAAATGTGACTTTTGTGCTTTGCATCGACGCTGGGTCACAAATTCCATTTTCTGGTACATCACATTCTGTATGTGGTATTCGATTAGGGTTAGAAGTAGAATCCACATCGTTCAAAGTCAAAGGTCCTACGTTTATAGTGACGGAATCATTTTCTATTGTAAAACTAACTTCTCTGCTATCGACACTGTTCTGCTCATGATTTGTAAGATGCTTATTTTCTTCTAATACTTCGCAGTCAGAATTTATTATGGTGCTGTTATTATTGTTAAAGGTTAAATTTGGGCTCAGACTATTACGACATACAATATTCACACATATTTAGTCATACAGGTAGTCACAGGTAGTAACATGTATTCTTATATATGTTGAAGTATTGCACGTGTAACGTGTGTAACTTCGTAGGATTAAGAAAGAATTATATTTTATATATCATTCGTCTGGGAATGAGAGATGCATGAGTAATAATATAATAATATACTTTTATGAGTCTAGCTCGCGTCGCATTAAGTAAACAAGAATGTGCTGAAGCGTGCTCAGCTGAGTGATGCATCAACATAATACATGCGGAGTATGTATGATGACTAATGTTTACGTCTGACCGCTGTGTCTGCATTATGAGACAAGCATTCAAGTTGAAGTTTCTATTTACATTATCAATGTCAATAGACGTTTGTAAACAGTAGCGGTATTATTCTTATTTAATTACTGCGACAAAACTCTTTATTCCTTTGATTCTTTATAAACAAATGTGGAAATCACGAAATTCTCTAATTAGATTAATCATTAGGACAATTCGTAAAGTACCAAAAGATATTAAATTAATGTGTCTGGGTAGAACCATTAGTTTAAGGATGTTTTACTTAAAATATATAAATTTGACAATTGTAAGAATGCGGTAGTCTTTGTCTGAGACAAAACACCAATTCATAAATTATACAAAATTATCAATTATCTTTGTCAACCGAGTTTAATTCAGTGAGAATTAGAGTGAATAAATTTAATCGTGAATCTGAGTCTGAGTAAGGAGAACGTCTACTGAAAGAGTCCAGAGTCCTTTTCATTATCCTATTTGCATCCCCATTATCTGCGGTGTCCGCCAAGTACAGTTTGCCCCAGCGAAGCGTATTCACTAGTTTCTTCAAACCTCGTTCAGACCACTGAGTTAATTGGGCCCCCACACCTTACGTGGGCGTTATCAGCACAATCCGACAGGTCTACAGGTTACCTAACTTTTCCCGAGTATTTTATACAAAGTTAAAGTTCAAAACCTTAACACAGACTTTTGCCACTACAACAATCTCCGTCGACGTGATCTTCAACAAATTCTTCTCCTTCAGGTTTCGCAATTATTTCTCCTTCAGCCTCGGCAAAACTATTAGAACAAATAAAAAGATATTAACTGTTTAGTTTAAAAGGGGGTAAAAGTGTATAATTACTTATTGATTGTCAAAGATTTTTATGAAAAATTAATACGCGCTAATGTTAAGTATACTTGAGATCAAGGTGAGGGGACCTTTCTTCGAAAACGATGCACGTAACAGATTTAAACTCATTAAAATGATTGTCGGTTTTGTGCTTGATGAAATTAGTGACTCCTAGAAAAGAGGAACGGCAGGATTTCCATACAAACCATAAACTTATTTGATTCATGTCTTATGATATTTTTAACGCTTCTTGTAGTTGTGAGTAGATGCATTAGCTAGTCATTTTAGGAATTAATTTGCTCAAGTAATCTGTAATGTTCTGCAATTAATTCGTAGTTATAGTGTGTTGGTCAATGAGTCCACGACTGATCATGCGGCAGCTGCAAAGGATTCCTGTCAATTTACAATTCGAATTAGAATTAAAAAGTTATGAAAACAATTACGAACTAGCAACTAGAGGAACCATTGAATATTATATGTTGTGTGAAATACCTTAGGTTCTAAAGAAGTTAATATTACACTACAAACTAAAAAAGTTTACTGAAATATTTCACTAATATTGTAAATGTTAGCTAATTACTAATTATTTGAAGTATTGATTGTAAATCTAACATTAAAATGATATTAGTAACAATATGCTTAAGGATGAACAAGTGTTGTTACGTCAATCACAAACAAGTAGTTATGGCCAGGCTCATACTCATAGAGTACAAAACGAAAACGTAAATTAAAACACAAATTATTAAATTTTGAAATTAAATACGAAGGAGAAGAGTACTATATACTGAAGTTACTGAATCCGACTGAATGATACAAACGAGTGGAACTTACAGTGATTCTTCTGAGTTAAGCTTTTTGATGATGTTCTTATTAGGGTTGTCATAATTCTGAGTGATTTTACTTTACTTGCCAATATGAAATAACTAATTTGCGGGGGTTTTTCTTTAACTACACAATTTTATTATTTTGAAATTTGAAATAATTTCGAAAGTGAAAGGATTAAGTAATTTGAATTTTAGCGCCAATAGAAGGGTATCTAATGTTTAAACTAACGATAAGTAACATGAGAACCAACCATCAGACTAATCAGACATGAACATGAACATCATTACATCAAATAATTAACTGAAAACTGAGAGCTGACAACCATAAAGGGCGCTTGCTTCCTGAAATAAAATAAAAAGTTACTTTTATATATTATTTAATTAGGGTGAGAGTGCCTAAGTAATGTTGACCATCCTCTAATTGTGGCCACCCGCAACCCCGCACTATTTGACGCGCATGTATCAACATAGACGATTTACTGATATCTTAGGGCGTAGAGCCTATTATGTTATTGCATCTTATGATTAGAAGCACTATGATTTGCATTTACGATTATTTTTACCTTCATTAAGCAAGATTCAGCCAACGTTTGTGTGCATCATGTTTTTCTCTGCGAGCTCTGGTTCAGAAGTTACAATTTTTGAAAGTTTAACTTTTACAAACCTGGCCACAATTAGGCACTCTCACTCTATTACATAAGTAGTTATTGCAAGACTAGACCTTATATGCAATAGGATCCAACAAAAGTATTTTAAACAAATTTTCCTTTATAATAATAATAAAAGTTTCCCGGGAAGAATCCAAGAGGATTTGAGACGACGTCTCTTGTAGACCCGGTTGTCACTGTTCGCATACTAAAAAGTTTAAGTTCAAACGGAGATTTCGCCAAAGCTCCATCCTTTCCACTTGTCTAATTTGTTCTTAAAAGAGTTCACTCCACATAATTCTGATTTATCATTTTTTACATCACTTGGAAGATTATTCCATTCTGTCACTACTCGTTGAGTAAAGAAATGAAGTCTTGTGTTGGATTTCACTGGTTTCTTTTTTAGAAACGGAGCATGTCGACTCTGGAGGTCGATATCAAAAAACTTTGAAGCTTCAATAAGTTCAATATCATACTTGTTGTTAATAAGTTTATATGTTTCGATAAGATCACCGCGCCTTCTTCGGTCCTCGAGAGATAGTAGTCGGAGTGTCTTGAGTCTCTCATCATAAGGCAAATTTTTGAGCGACGGGAGAAGTCGAGTTGCCAATCGTTGAACCTTTTCAATCTCATCGCTGTCACTTTTTAAAATAGGGAACCAAATACTGTTGCAGTATTCTAGTAGTGGGCGAATAAAAGTTACAATAAGCGTACGGAGTCCGTACTTGTCTAAATATTTAAAGGATCGTCTGATTTGAAGGCACATTGCTTTAGCTTTCTTGATAGCTTGATGGCAGTGTTGCGAGGACTTAAGTTCGCTGTCAATGTAGACACCTAAATCTCTTTCACAGGAAGAGCTTTGCAGTTCTAAATTATTACAGGTGTAAATCGGGTTTTCCACATTTTTCTTACCACCAAAGTGCACCAGATGTGTATTTCCTTTGAATTTAAAAAATAATCTTACACAGTATAATATGTTGTAATGTAATGAAGTCCACTGTATGATGCAATTAAATGACTATGGAACTTACAGTTATTCTTACGATTAGTTAAATATGAATGCTCTTATTCGGGATATAATTAATTTATTTTATTTCCCTTGGAAATTATTCTTTATTCTACTTTTTTGGAATTCTTGAATAAAATTAAAAGCTATCTGAATTTTATTGTAAATAGCAAAGTATCAGCTTTTTAAAGTAACTACTTCAGCATAAGCTAAGCTTAAGTACAAATGAAATGACATTGACAAATGCTAAACCAACATGAGAATCAAATTATCAATTAACGGTCACTTCCAAAATACGGCAACTGTACCTAATAATTTACACTTACCTAATAAAGTAGGTAAGTAGGTAGGTAGTACTTACTATTTTATTTGTTAAGTGCTGGTATCAAGGTGCCCCATTCAATATACTACTTATACTAACTACATATAAAAGAATAATTAACTTGAAAGAAAAGTAGACGTAGTTGGCAGTTGCAGAAATTTCGATTCTTGGTTCACTCAGCTGCTAATTGCGCACAAACTATAATAATTATAGTTGCGATCATGACAAAAAACAATAGGGCACCTTTTGGTCGCATTTCTGAGAGTTTAAAAGCATTTCAAAAGAAATCACTTAAAAACTGTGACCTGTAGAGCAGGACCAACGGACGGACAGACAGACAGACAGACAGATGGACAAAACCATTTCATTAGTTGCTTGCTTAGCATCTAAAAACGCCGTAAAGTTTCAAACTATGATTCTGTCAAGACACTCCTACAATTTTTATCGGCAAATGTGTTTAAAATAAAAACACCAACTTCTCAGATAACCCACAAATGCACATAATAGTCGGGTAAAAGTAAGGTTATTGCGAAATGATCGGGAAAAGTAAGCATTGGAAAATAAACAAATAAAGTTGTTGTTAATTGGATGGCCCTAAAGCTGAAGTTTACTGTTGGAATATTGTAAGCGTGCACTGTTGAGCCAACGGTATATTATAGTGCATACATTGTTAGTTGAAAAAAAACATGTAGCTAAAACAATATGGTTCGGTTCAACCACAGATAAGCGTCCTTCGCCGACCGATTTGATTTGCACGAGAACCGACTTTGGCCCGACTATTATTTTGTGTATACGTAACACAGCGTGTTCCACTAATGCATTCAAGTAGGATTACAAATTAGATTATTTATTTTGAATGTATACATAAGTATATATTATTTAAGATTTTATTTTATACAATGAAGTCGAACTGCAAATTCAATTTAAATAGAATACCATGCTCATGACCGTGGGTAATAACTTGGCGTTACCAATTTTAATAAGGGCGCGTGCCGTTTGTAAGACCCTTGATCTGCTGCAATAATGCTTGAAAGTTCACATGACGAAACAAAATGATTTATGTTTGTAACTGCAAAGGCGACATCTACCCAACATGCAACGTTGATAGCTAATTTCATTTTTAGTTGAAAGTTATTTTTTAAATGCTGAGCTTTAGCTGCATCTAAGGTCGTGGGTTTGGGACAGCAGTGTGGAATTTGAAGATCTGTATGCCCAGGTCTGGTTATCGTTATCCACTCTTCGAGTACCAGCTCAAATTGTCGGCATTTCCCTTTCTCACAATTTTACAGATTCCTTTTCATTACTACATGTCCTGGACATTCGTACGTAAATGGGTTGTAGTTGGTGACGGACCGTCCATAAACGTCGTCCTTCAAATATCATAGTTTTAAATACTCCCATTTCCAACTTTTACATTTTTTCCAACATAATTTAGCAGTACGTCATGCACACACGTACACGGGTTATAGATTGTGGAGGATCGTCCATAAACGACGTTCTTCAAATACTATAGTTTAGCAATCGCTTATACATTACGTCCTTCAAAATACATACTTGTAAGTACCCCCGTTACAACTTTTAATTTTTTTTTAAATCTTGAAAGGTGAGTTAGGCGCTACCGTAATTTGAGGGTTGCCACAATTGGGTTCTACTCTTTTATTAAAGCTAAATTGGGCTGTAAGTTTAGCATCCACTTCGAGACTGCAACTATTGTTATAGCATAGATAACCTAATTGCAAATAATCTTAACAATTTAAAAAAAAAGCTACAGGTCTTTTTCAATCATGAATTATAGTCGGATTATTGTTGGCCCGTTACAACCCCGTGTTGGATTGTAGTCGGCAGCCTGAGTTTATGCGAACCGGCCGTCGAGCAAGACATAAATTGTTGGGGTTGAGTTGGGCCACTGGGGAATGTTCAGCGAAAATTATTTCTCCAGCTAAAATCGGAGTGACAAAACATTAAAACATACAATCTACCAATTTAAAAACCGAATGCTGGGCTGACTGAAAAATTACTATTTATCATATATCTGTATTATCTAGGTTAGAGCAGTAAAAATCCGGCGCTTCGCGCCGGATTTGTCGACCGTGGGCTGGCCCGAAGTAGATGCTGAGCTTTAACAATGGCGCAAGACAATGTATGTTCCGCTAAAAGATGATATAAGATTTATGGAAGCTCCCAAACAATCAAGAGGACATATACCAATGTGCGTAGCATGTAGTTAAATATAGCTAAAAATTTTTCATAAATTGCACCATTCACAAATGACGTCATTCATGGAGGCTTCCCTACCATCATTAAGCCATGTATAGAAGTACGTAGCATGTAGTTTAAAAACTCTAAAATATTTTTAAGAATTGCAGGATTTACAAATGACGCCATTTATAGTCTCCCTTACTATGAATAAGCCATATACGAGTGTTCGTGGCAAGAAGTTAAAAAAAGGTTAGGATAAATTTTAATATTAAAAATAGGGGCCCAAAAAACTATGATATTTGAATGACGTCATTATAGACAATTCCTGAATATCTATAATGCATATAAGTAAGTACGTGACATGTAGTTAAAATAGGATGAAAACAAATTCAAAGTTGGGACAGGGGACACTAGAAACTATGGTATTTGAAGTACGTTATTATGGACCGCGACATGTAGAAGAAATTTTCACGTGACATCATTTGCGCGTCACCCTTAACCTGCTTACCCAATAAGAAAGCGATTACATCTGGGTGGAATTGTCTAAAAGAAATTTTCACGTGACGTCATTTGCACGTCACCCCTAACCTGCTTACCTAATGTAAATTCGATAGCAGCTGGGTAGGGGTTTCTAAAAAAAATTTTCAGGTGACGTCATTTGTGCGTCAACCCTAACCTGCTTACCTAATGTGAATGCGATTGCAGCTGGGTGAGGTTTTCTAAAAGACATTTTCACGTGACGTCATTAGCGCGTCACCCCTAACTTGCTTACATAATGTGAATGCGATAGCAGCTGGGTGGGGGTGTCTAAAAGAAATTTTCACGTGACGTCATTCGTGCGTCACCCCTAACCTGCTTACCTAATGTGAATGCGATAGCAGCTTGGTGGGGGTGTCTAAAAGAAATTTTTAGGTGATGTCATTCGTGCGTCACCCCTAACCTGCTTACCTAATGTGAATGCGATAGCAGCTTGGTGGGGGTGTCTAAAAGAAATTTTTAGGTGACGTCATTCGTGCGTCACCCCTAACCTGCTTACCTAATGTGAATGTGATAGCAGCTGGGTGGGTGTGTCTAAAATAAATTTTCACGTGACGTCATTTGCGCGTCACCCCTTACCTGCTTACCTAATGTAATTGCGATAGCAGCTGAGTGGGGGTGTCTAAAAGACATTTTCACGTGACTTCATTTGCGCGTCATCATGGACGGTCTCTGAATATCTTAAACCTGTATAGGTACGTCTGTGACACATAGGTGGAACAGTTAGCTAAACATTTTAAATTTAATAATGGGGGTATCTAAAACTATGATATTTGAAGAACGTCATTATGGACGATCCCTTATTATTTAGGTACGTTCGTTTTAAGAAAATCAGCTAAAAACTGTACCCTGTAAGTGAATTCAAAAATTGCCAATTTGCACTATATTTAGAAGCTCCTCACCCACCCTTAACTTCCCCCCCCCCCACACACACAACGACATTCTGCATATCTGACGTAGCGGAGCATCAGACTACAGACCATTGAAAACTGTAGCTGAGATTGATTGGGCATTTACTATATGATATACTTGTACTCGCCGCGCAGAACTTTAAAATTACGTATGTACATGAACATTCAGCAATATTTACACGCCCTCTTGGTTTTTAAGGAAATCACTTCACAAAATTTTGACATGGGTCCATTTAACTATTTACTGTGGCTAACTGGTTGGTTCGATCACCCTCAAAAACAAAAGGGCTCCTCTCGCGCGCATTTGTGAGATTTTAAAAAAAGTTCAAACGAAATCCCTTAAAAACTGTGACCCGTAGAGTACGGCCAACGAACGGACGGACGGACAGACAGACAGACAAAACCATTTCAATAGATGCTCAGCATCTAAAAAGTGCACAACAGTTACTCCTATCTTTTGTAAAATTAAAATTGCTGTTTTTGTTAGACTTTTACAGAAATAATTCACATACTATGTTTAAAGCATATGTTACTATATGTTACACATGTCTTTTGTGAATCTTTTATTACAATATAAATAAAGGTTACATTTTACTTTTACTAAATAAATACATTTTAAACTGTAGCTTCCAAGGAGCTGATTTCCTTCTTGTGACTGCGCTGATGCTTACAAAAGGAATTGTAAAGCGAGTAAGATTTCCCGCACATGGTACAAAGGTAGTTTTGCGCTACTCCATGTGACCGCTCATGCGTGACCAGTCGAGATTCTAACTTGAACGCCGCACTGCATCCTTCAACCGTGCATTTAAAAGGACGTTCTTGAGTGTGAACTTTTAAAGTATGCACCTTGAGCTGTTGCTTTATTTTAAACTCCTTCCCGCACAATTCACACAAAAACGTTTGAAGGTCCGACTCGGACCCTATACTGTGTACTGTTATCAGGTGATATTTCAGTCCTATACGCGTTCCATATGTTTTGTTACAATTTTCCTGGGTACATAGGAAGATTTGAGAACGATGACGAATTTTGGCTCCGTGCACTGCTAAAATGTGACTTTTGAGATTACTGATTTGTTTAAACGTTTTAGTGCAGTTT
Organism: Dicyrtomina minuta; assembly: GCA_949802685.1. Classification (NCBI taxonomy): domain Eukaryota; kingdom Metazoa; phylum Arthropoda; class Collembola; order Symphypleona; family Dicyrtomidae; genus Dicyrtomina; species Dicyrtomina minuta. The sequence continues at coordinate 92,524,444 of OX461808.1, read as the reverse complement.
GGATGCGAGCATTTAAATGGTCGCGAATTAGAGTGAAACACTTTTTCATGGTTCACGAGATGTTTTTTTCGTTTAAATGCTTTGTCGCAACTTGGAAATTGACACTTAAAAGGTCTGATGTCTGAATGCGATATTAAATGCTTTTTCAAACCACTTTTTAAAGTGCAAGAATAATCACAAATTTCACATACAAAAGGTCTAATTTGCTCCGTCTTACTTTTGTGGATCTCCGTGTGGTATACGAAGGCACTCTTGCGTAGGAATACCTTAGGGCACTGGTCGCATTTAAATCTCGCCCCAGCGATTTTCTCCTCCATGGATAAATGATTTACGAAATTGTGGAGCATCAAATCACAATGAAGTTTGAACGATTTATTACAGAGATCGCAATGCGAAGAAAGCGGGAGCTTTTTCTTAGCGGCCATTTTGGGAGCAGTATTGATACAACACGTTTTGGGAGGTTTACCTTCAACTTGCTTTTCCTTCGAATTTAATTTTCGACGACTAGGGTAGTAAGTGTCGCCAATTTCATTATCACTGATAGTTCCCGTTTTTGCGTCGCTATTTATGCTGACGTAGTCGATGTCTGAACCCACGCCATCCGTGGATTTTGATTGCTTTTTTATTGGTTCTTGTAAAATACTTAGAGCACCCTGTAATTCTTTCGCGGTCAGCCGTCTGAGTAGTACAAACGGGTTTTCCAGAAACCCGTGTTTATTATCCACGATTTTAACACAGGTGACATAACTTTGCGAAAAGGAAAAGTCTTTACTTTCGTCTGTTGCGAACAGTTCTACAGTTGCTAAAGGTGTTTCAATTTCGCACATGTTTCCCGCTTGTTCGGATTCCCTCTGAAAAGGGACAGAGTCAGGCCCGGGGTCAACGCCATTACCAACTGTGGCAGCATCTGTACAGACGTCAAACGAAAAGATTACTGAATTAATTTCAACGTCTTGACTAGAGTCTAACGCTAGGTCCACAGATTTGGGTGAAAATACAGTTAATTCAGAATCCAAGTTTTCTTGAATATCAGGAGAAAATAAAGATTGTTTTTCAGAATTTGAAGGATTCAAAATTTCTTGAACTGTGACTTTGGCACTTTCTATAAACGCTTGGTCAAAAATTTCGTTTTCTGGTGCATCAACTTGTGTCAGTGCTATTTGATTAGGATTATGAGCATAATCCGCATCGTTTAATGGTCCAACATTTATAGTGACGGAATCGTTTTCTATTGTGAAACTAACTGCTCGGCTATCCGCGTTGTCCAGCTCATGGTTTGTAAAATGCTCGCTTCCTTCTAATATTTCACAGTCAAAATTGGTAAAGGTGCTTTTATTATTCTTAAGGGGGTTTGGGCTTTGACTTTTTCCGCTGCAACAATCCTCGTCGACGGGATCTTCAACAAATCCTTCAGGTTTCGTATTTATATCTCCTTTGACGTTAGAAAAACTATGAAGCGGAACCAATAGAAGTATAATAATTTTATTATTAGTTTAGAAGACTGTAAAAGTGTATTATTAATTATTATTGATTTTAGCAGGCAGCAGGTGTTTACGAACCTAAATCCTTGTGGAGTTTAGCATAGTTAAAATAAAAGTACCTTTCTTCAAAAACGATGCACGTAACGGATTTAAACTTAGAAAAATGACTGTCAGTCTTGTGCTTGATGAAATTAGTGACTCCTGAAAAAGAGAAGCGGCAGGATTTACAGACAAACCATAAACTTATTTGATCCATGTTTTTTGATATTTTTAACGCTTCTCGAAGTAGTGAGTAGATATGTTAATCATTTTAGAAATTAATTGGTTTAAATTGTTATGTTTTGCAATTAATTCGTTGTTATAGTGTTTGTCAATGAGTCCACGATTGATCATCCGGCAGCTGCAAAGGATTCCTGTCAATTTGAATTAGAATTAAAAAGTTATGAAAACAATAAAATTCAAAATTTACGAACTAAAAGGGACTAATTAATAGCTGTTCTATGAAATACCTCAGGTTTTATAGAAGTTTTTATTACCCTACAATAAACAGCAACATTTTACTGAAATATTGCACTAGTATTGTTAATGTGTGCTAATTACTAATTATTTAAAGTATTGATAGCAAATCTAACATTAAAATGACATATTTCAGTTACTATATGCTTGAGGATGAACAAGTGTTGCAATGCCACAATCACAATTCTAGTACCGAGTATTTATTGCAACACAACCAAAATGTAATTTACACTAATTAATTAATTTTGAAATTAAATCTGAAAAAGAATAGTACCTACTAAGTAGTACTACTTACTTATACTGATGAAGTTAATAAAAAGCCAACTGAATGATACAAACAAACGACTGGGAGTCCCAGTCCCAGTCTGGGACTTACAGTTATTTCGAGTTAAGTCTTTTTTGATGTTCTTTTTTGGTTTGTCTTAATTTTAAGTGACTTTACTTTATTTGCTAATATGAAATAACTAATTCAAGGGGGCTTTATTTTGCTATACAATTTAATATTTTTGGATTTGAAATAATTTCAAAGTGCAAGGGTGAAAGTCTGAAAGGTGAAAGGAATAATAAGAATGAAGTTACCCGAAAGTTGGAATCCCGTTAGTAAATAAAATAATTTATCCGAATGCTTTGATGGGATCAGTAAATAGATAAGTTACCCGAAAGCCGGATGCCAAAATCCCGTCAGTAATAAAATAAATATCTGGAGTAGACTATAACGTAATACGAAAAGATTCGAGACAGATTTGTCGACCATAGGACGTAAGTACATGCTGAGCATACAGCGATTTAGATGTAGTTGGAAATCAATGTTTTTGTAGTAAAGTCCCAGGGAGTTAGCGTCGGTTAAAGTACTGGCAAATTCACTTAAAAGGGATTTGTTTGCTTAAAATATAAAATATTTACTCGGCCAGGATGTTACAATTTTAAAATTATCCGCTTATAAGGGACCCGCTATTAGGGATTACACAGTGAAAAGAGACATATTTGCTAAAACTTTTGGAATTCAAGGTCACTTATAAAGAATTGTTAATGAAAATAAAAATATTACAAAACCGAACGAGAAAAGAACTGCTGACTTCGAGTTGCAAACGTGTGAGGACACGTTCTACAGTTCAAGGCTTCACAATATGCTAAGAAACTCTTTTACTGAGATTAAAATTATTTATTTTTTATAACTGTTTAACAGAAAAATTCCTTAAACAGTTAAAAGAGAAATTCAGTTATAAGGGACGGATTTGGTTAGTCCTGCAGTGTCATTTTAAATTAATTTGGCAGTACAAGTTTTGGTTATAAGGGTTGACAGTGTACGAAAAGTGACAGTACTAGTGTGCTTAGTATCAGCAGCCCAAGTTTCAGTTAGTTAGGAATGAGTTTTGCCGATACAAGTGCGCTTGGTAGTAATAGCACCATCGCAGGTTGGCTTTGTACGAATTTTGCACACGCGTAGACATGGTACGATAGATATTGTTTAAAAATAGCTTAGTAATTAAAGTGTCGATGATATGATTAGGCAGCGTAAGAGCGTTAACAATAGATGTGTACGTGGTGCAAGTGTGAATAATATGAGTGGGTGGGGTACGATCTGCGTATAAAGGAATAATACACAGTATAAATAAATCAAAATGACTTAACGATGAGAATTGATAAGCTCAATGATCAATTCAAGGGACATTGATATTCAAAGTGAATTGAGTTACGGAGGTTCACATATATGATATCATCACATTTGACATTCGGCCACTTTTCTGACCGGCCTACCCCTCGTCACACATGTTAAGCATAGGGCAAGTATTCACTTGCCGTATTATTAAAAATGGCACAGTAAAATCTTTTTCTCTTCCGTCTCCTGGGATTTTTTTTTATTTTTAAGGAATGCGTAAATCAATTAAACGATATGTCAAGAAAGAATTCATATAATGTATATAACGTTTACCTTCTTGTATACAAACTACTGCTGCTTTCACTGCAGACTGATACTTCTACGGGGATTAGACTGAGTTACGGATAGCACTTGACCAGGCACGTAATAGTATCCGGTCACCGGTGGCCTAATGCATAAAGAACAAATAAATGAACAAAATTCGGATGTTTCACGATTTTATGTTTTACTTACAAAATTTTGGTTCATAAAACTAGTACAAAGAGAACTATGCAAGAATTATTGAAAAACAAACCTTCTGTATTTATCTTCAAGTTCTAATAAAACTTTTACGGCAGCAGGGACAAGGTCTTTTGCTCCTTCTGCTGGACTTTATTCCTCGGTTGATTAATCTGGGCTCTAATTTAATCCCCTTTCCTTTTACTTTTACTTCCTACTTACAGTTTGGATGGTATTATTTAATTGAAACAAATTATCTCCTTTAATTAATCTTCGATTAAACTCGCTAGCAAAAACAAATTCAGAGTGAATTGGATAGCGGGGGGTTCGCATACATGATATCATCACATTCGCCCAATTTTCTGACCTGCCTACCCCTCGTCACACATGGTAAACATCGGGCGAGTATTCACTTTTCAGACCCACCTATCTATCCAAGTGCCATCATTTATGAACGCTCCCAATACCATTCGCTCCTTACCAGCATGCCGGAGTAAGAATTCAAAATCGCAAAACTCGTGCCGAAGTTTTTCCCAAGGTTAGAATTCAAGGGCATTTAGTATTATACGTGTATTACATTCGGATCGGCATTCGGCTGGGCAACGGCAGTGACGGCTGACAGGCTGACGGGAAAAGATATTACATCATACAAGCAAAAGATTCGGAATTCTAACTTTCGGATAACTTCATTCTCATAAAGGAATAAAGGATAAAGCAAATTGCATTTTAGCGCCAATAGAAGGATATCTGATGTTTAAACTAGTGCACTGAAATTGTGAATTGTTATTGTTATTGTGAAATTTTGAGAATCACAATAACAATTGATATTGTTATTGTAATCACAATTACAATATCAAATTGTTATTGTAATTTTTTTAATTACAATAACAATACAATTACAATTTGTTATTTTTGAAATGAATAAATTACAGACGGTAGAAAAAAACGCTTATTTTCAAGTAAAGTAGGTTTACTGCTTAGTATAGTTAAATTTACACTATTTCTACGAATTCTTATTTTTCTATCTAAGGCAAAACCCCGATGAAAAGCTTGTTTCTGTCGATCGTATTTTTAACAGTAAATAAGTCCTATATCGTGTAGTATTATTAATTGCAGACTGTCCCGGATCCATTAACGAATGATGCTGCTAGAATTATGAAAATTAAAATGCGAAATTTAGTGAAGATGATTTACCAAGAGCGTACTTTTGTAAAAATAAATATTTCATTTACGTTAAATTTTATTTGTTTTTCCAACAATTTAAAAAGAGCATAGAAAGATTACGTTTACAGTAACAGCAATACTATATTAAATAAAATTAAGCAGACACTTTACACAAACTAATATGCGCTGCTTAAATAAATAATTAGTTCAGATGTATCAAAGACCAGTGCGCGAAAGTGTTCAGACAAAATAGTAAGAAATAGTTTATCACACATTTTTTTCCTAAAAAACTACAAATTAAAACAAAAACAATATTTTAACTTAAGTAGGTACTTACACGGACACTCTTGTAGTACTGTATAGCATTGTTTTGGCTTATAATTTTAAAAGTTCTGTAATACAAGTTAAATAAATATTTTTTGTAAATACAATCTTCATACTTACGTTAAGTAACACACAACAACACAGAATAACAGCGAAAACATTGTATTTAGGTAACTTTTACAAGTTTTTTATTTCTTCGTATGAAAACTTCACGGGAGACATGGTCTCCATCCAAAGCATTTCTCCTTCCATTAGTTGACATTCCGGCATAGGAAAATGAGCGTTCGACTGGAGCTGTGTTCAAGGGAAGAGAGAGAACGTTTAAAGCAATTCTTGCTAAATCTGGCATAGAAGTAAGATTTAATTTCCAGAAATCTATGGGATCGATTTGCGAATTTTCACTGTAGCCAGCACTTGTGATATACAGCTTGATATCTCTATCTAACCTAGATGCTTCAGCTGTAGTATCTACATTTTCCAAAACTCGATGCCCAGCAGGGAGAATATCAAACTTTCGTTTTTTAGGAACTTGAGGGACTTCGATCGTCGATAGCGAAATTGACGAAAATGATGCTGCTAATCTTAGTATCCCTTTCACTGCAATGGATGTCTCAAACTCATCAATATATACTTTGTATCTTGGATCTAATAAAGTTGCAATCAGGTACATCTCCATGGTTCGATACTTAATGTTGATAGTGTTTTCTGTCGTTACAGCATGAAATTCCCCAAATCGTGACTTTAAATCTTTTAACATAAAGTCCGCAACTTCAGCTAATTCACAATCATCTTGAATCATAAATGAAGTGAGATGGTTTTCAAGATGCTTCAAAATCATTGTTGCTTCGGAGAAAGGAGATACACTGTCAGTAGCTGTCATGTTTGTGTAACGGTTAAACGGTTCCAAAAAATCTATTATTAGCACAAGGCGATCCCATTCATTTTCATCTAAGCTTTCCATATTATCATCATCAAGTAAATTCTGAACATGGTCCTTAACTTCAAGAAGTCTTTTAATGACCCTGTATTGAGTATTCCAACGTATCTTAATCATGCTTTCTAAGGTCAGGTTTGATCTTTTAAGCAACTCTGCCGTCCGTACGTGAGAGCGACGAAACGTGCTGACAATTTCGTTAACTTTTGTCATCAGATTATGCAAATCTGCATTGGATGTAAATAATTTCAAGGAAAGCAGCAGCGAATGAATAAAACATGAATATCTTACATAACAGTCATCATTTTGATCTTCAATTTCGATTTCGTCAACACCACCTTCGGAACTGTCACTATTTTCGTCTTCCTCAATAGGAAAAAAACTCAAATCTCTAAATGCAGCTACAACATTTGATCCAGAATCGGTTACCATAAACCAAACCTTCGACTTCGGTATACTGTATATTTCCAGCACAGATTCCATTTCTATCATTAAATTAGCAGCTGTGTGTCTGACTTCCTTAATTTTTTTTACATGAAGGAGGTAAGTTTCTTTCTTTTTGGATTCGGTGTTGTAGAACGTAGCCATTACTCCTAAATAACTGCTACCAAGCCCACGCTTTGTCCATACATCAGCAGAAATTGCGATTTTCTCCGCAGCACTGAGTTTTAATTTTATAACATCACGTATAGATTCTACAATTGCATCGATATTCTTGCTCAGAGTTGGAATAGAAGGAATACGAACTAGTGGGTTTGCTAGGGCAAATGCCCGCTTGAGATCTTCGTGGTTTACAACGTTAAGGGGTATAGTACACTCAGAACCAACCCACATTCCAAACGCAGAGTTTATTTCGGACTGTAAAGACGCTAAATCATCAATACTAGTTGACACTTTAGGCTTTCGCAACCGTTCATTTGTTTAGACGTCGGATAATTCTTTCTTGTGATGCGTTTTTAAATGACTGATGAGATTTGAAGTATAGTTGCCCTTCTTTATTTCCTTTGACTTACATTCTAATATTACGCACGTACTTGTGAGATTTTCCTTGTTTTAAGTGAAGTATTTCCACACAGAATGACGCCTTGTTGGTTCTGATCCTAATAATAATTAAATTAAAGTATAATAATTGATATGCTGTTGTACGCCTTAGCAGAGAAAAGTTATAATAATCAGATTAAAGAATATATAATGCCATTACAACTGAATGTCAGGAAAAAGCACTACTCTTACTTCTTGAATGCAGAGAAAGATCAGAATCTGAATCTGAATCCATGTTTACAGACTTTTTATTGATTATTCAACTGGGAAGGAAGTACAACTCAGCACGTAACTAATGCAGTCCAAATCCAAAGAACAGGTAGGTAGGTCTGAAAATTAAAAAAAACTAGAAATGACTGATTTGCATAGAGATATCTCTCTTTACGCAGATTATTTTTGAATGATATTTAAACCTATATTTCGCATTTAGGGTCTGTTCATTAATGAAATCATCGAAAAATCCTATCTTTTAAGAAATTATGACCCTCCCGTCATCAGCTTAACCATTGCATAAATGGCTATCTTTAACATGGCATGTCATAAATTTCATAAATTTTCGACTTCACCCACTGACCTACCGATGATATTATTTATGGACAGCCCATTATGAAGCTTGACTTATGCTGCCACACTTACAGTTTAATTGTAAATGTAAATACTTTAATTCTTTATCTTATCACATCATAAATTACGTTATATCAGAATCGAATATTGACATTAAAAATCCACAACCCACATGCTCCTACACAACATATACATACTAATAGCAAATACTCGAAACATAACTTACCTCTCTGAATAATAACCTTCAATAGTTTTTTCGACATTGATCAAAATTCGTTTTGCCTGTACCAGTTAATTCACAGAATAATCAGACGTAAATACTTTCTGCAGCTCACTTGAAAATACACGTACTGGAGAATAACGTGTAATGCTAAATGATGAATGACACAAATTATACTCGACACAAGTACGGATTTTCTTTTCCCAACAGACAATTTGAAAACGAAAGTGCAGATCAAGGTCAATTCCAAATTCTGGCGTTAGTTACAGACTCAGCGATCCCACACATCGGAACCAATGACCCTGGTCAGTCAATAACTAGCACTATATATACGGCTACTGCTGGGTTACCCTCAAATTCCAGTTACACTAATAAAAACCAAATTATTTTACCCGTTGTTGCGGTTAAAAATGCAAATACAGGCCCAGAAAATGACAAAACTTTGCATTCTACTGATCATGAGCTTGGTTCTTTAGTATTGTGTCTTGTTTCTAATTTCTAACCACTAACCACTACTACCTATTACTAAAGGTACTAAGGTGAAAAAAACATAAAATCAATATAGATTCGTTGCTCCCAGCAGTACTTAAAGTGATAAACTCGCTTCCGTTTTCCACTTGGAAAAGCGGGTTTAAAAGTTATAGTCATTTGGAGTGGTTTTATTTGCCACGGGCCATGACCATATGACGTTATAACAAAAAAGTGGATTTTGTAACCTCTTTTGTCTTGCCTGTTATTTACCATTTGATTAATACTGCTTGTACCCTCCACCTGCCTAAGCAATGAAGTAATATGCACATACACCCTTGCGCTTTTGACTACCTTTTAGTGTGGTAGAGCATGCGCATACTTCTGTGTTTCAGTATTAAGTGAAATTGACAGCAGAGAGTTGCACCAATTACGTTGTGCAATACTCGATAATAACCTCTAACCCCTACTTAGGTATATGTTATAGGAAAGGGAATCTGGAACTCCCCACCTTTATAACGTTTTTTTCAATCGCCTTACCTTTACTCAATAGGGAACATATGAAACCAAATTGTGAATTGTTATTGTTATTGTTAATGTGGGTAGTTTTGAAATTGTGATTGTTATTGTTATTGTGAATTCGAAGCTTATAGTATTGTGATTGTTATTGTAAATACAATAATTTACAATAATTTACAATTATTACTCTCACAATTTATGTGCACTAGTTTAAACACAGAGGTAAATAGAACTAGAGACCCCGGCAAAGCAAAAATAAAAATAAGCAAAAAGGAAGGCAGCCAGGAGCCAGGAAAAAAGCGCTGTCTGCATTTTTGGTGTGCTTAGCATCAAGGCTGCAGCTCGCTTCCGTATAACTAGGTGTCTCTCAGATGTGCAAGTTAAGACTTGCTAGCTACGAGAGTCTACGGTTGGTAATATTCGATTAGCGGTAAGTGGCAGTTGCAAGGATATCGATGGATGGTTTCCATCCTTAGAAATACTTGGCAGAGGCAATTGAGGGCAAATTTGAAAACACGCAGTTCAGAGGTTAAAATGCTGATGTCGCCACTACTGAGAACTTTTGGTGCAATGATAAAGTGTACTTATAAATTCATCCATAGAGCCGCATCAAAAACCCATAAAGAGATTACAGTAGGGCATCTAGGTATTCTATATCTGTGTGTTTAATTAATATAAGAACGGAAGCTTTAAGTTAACTGACAGTTCGACAGCCGAAAATTGTCATTGTCGCTACAAATGCAAATTAGCGGACAGCCGACAAAATTTATTTTTGAAATTACTCTTAAGGGGTGCTTCGTAAATGAGTTCATTGGTAGGGTGGGTGGGTCCGGGTGTTCATTAATGACATGCTAATTTAAAGAAATACGTCCATGTAATGTTATAGTGATAATGACATGGGTGTGAGTTGGTTCAAAAAGAGTGGTGGTTTGGATGACATCATTTATGGACCGTTTCTGAATTATTTATTTTTAACTACACACTGTAATTTTTTTTTAACACACAAGTAAAAGTAGGCCTGCACGGCAAATCATATCACCTCACATTATGTATTTTATTTAAAATGTAAATTGTAAAAATAATTCTCCGATATAACAAAATCAGATTGAGACAAAATAAAACAACAAATGCACTTGAAAGCATATCACTTTTAATTTTTTGTTTTTATTTTAGACTTGCTTTGCAACATTAAGAATTCGTACGCAAACAACTTTATTTATAATTTTGCTACTTGACTTCTTACGATTTATTCTCAGAATAATCATTGTTATTTTGCAGTATGAAGATTACAAATCGAATGATTTATTTATGCGCATTTAAATGTAAAATTCAGATATTGTTTTTTAGTTAGCACCGCATCCGTACCAGTCAACCTATGTTTTGCTTTTCTAAATTTGCATTTATAACGCTTTTTAACGAATTTCATCCATAATACTAATAACCTATGTTACTAATAACCTACTATTAATTCAATTTTTGTAAGACTTGTATACTATATATATTTTTTTAAGACTTTCATGAAAATAAATGTAACGGTGCTAAATTATTTTGCTTAATAAATAAATTTTAAACCGTAGCTTCCAAGAAGCTGCTGCTGTCCTTATTGTGACTCAGCTGATGCTTATGAAAGGAAGTGTAAATCGAGTAAGATTTCCCACACACGGTACAAAGGTAGATTTCCGACCCGTCATGCTCCCGCTCATGCTTGACCAGCCGGGATTTTACCTTGAACGCCGCACTGCATCCTTCAATCGTGCATTTAAAAGGACGTTCCTGAGTGTGAACTGATAAAGTGTGCACCTGGAGATGTTGTTTCATTTTAAACTCCTTTCCGCACAATTCACACAAACACTTTTGAAGGTCCGACTCGGACCCAATACTGTGTACCATTATCAAGTGGTGTTTCAGTCCTTGGCGCGTTCCATATTTTTTATCACAATTTTCCTGGGTGCATGGAAAGATTTGAGCAGGATAACGTCGTTCCCCTCCGTGCACTCCTAATGTGTGATTTAAAAGAGTTTTCTTGTCTTTAAACGCTTTGGTGCAGTTTGGATGCGAGCACTTAAATGGTCGCGTGTTAGAATGAAACCCAGTCACATGGGCCTGGAGATGTTTTTTTAGTTTAAATGCTGAGTCGCAACTTGGAAATGGACACTTGAGAGGTCTGTTGTCTGAATGTGATGTGAGATGCTTTTCCAAATCACTATTTTTCTTGCAAGAATAACCACAAATTTCACATGTGAAAGGCATATTTCGTTCCGTCTTACTTTTATGGGTCTCGGCGTGGGATCTAAAGCTACCCTTGAGAAGGAATACCTTGGAACACTGGTCACATTTAAATCTCGCCTGAGCGATTTTCTCCTCTATAGGTAAATGATTTCGGAAATTGTGGAGAATCAAAGCAGCACGAAATTTGAAAGATTTATTGCAAAGATCGCAGTGCAAAGAAATCGGGAGCCTATTTTTAGCGGTCGTTTTTGGGGAAGTATTGAGACGACGGTTATTAGTAGGATCACTGCCGAATTGCTTTTTCTTGGCATTTAATTTTCTTCGTTTCGGGTAGTAAGAGTCGTCCGATTCACTATCACTGCTGGTTTCCGTTGTTGTGTCGTTATTTATACTGACGTAGTCCATGTCTGAGCCCGTGTCATCGATGAAATTTGAGTGTTTGTGTATTGGTTTCGAAACAGTTACGCCAGTTGCGGCATTTTGTAATTCTTTAGCGGTCAGCCGTCTAAGTAGTACAAACGGGTTTTCAAGAAAATCGAATTTGTTTTCGACGACTTCAACAGACGTGTCATAACTTTCGAAATGCGAAACTTTGTTATTTTCTTCTGCACTGCAGGTGCGATGCTCAGATACTTCCACAGTTGCTACAGATGTTTCAATTTCGAAGGTGCTCTTATTATTGTTAAGTGTTTTTGGGCTTTGACTTTTTTCGCTACAACAATCTCCGTCGATGTGATCTTCAACAAATCCTTTAGGTCTCGTAATTATATCTCCTTCGACGTTGTAAAAACTATAAAGCGGAACCAACACAAAAATAAAAATTATTAGTTTAAAAGAATGTAATAACTGTGTAATAATCATTATTGATTCGGGTATGCCTTTAAGAAAATAAATCCTCGTGGAGTTTAGTATGCTTAGAATAAAAGTACCTTTCTTCAAAAACGATGCACGTAACGGATTTAAACTCAGAAAAATGACTGTCAGTCTTGTGCTTGATGAAATTAGTGACTCCTGAAAAAGATGAGCGGCAGGATTTACACACAAACCATAAACTTATGTGATCTATGTTTTTTGACATTTTTAACGCTTCTTGTTGTACTTTTAGAGGGTAGATGTATTAGTCATTCTAGGAATTAATTAGATTAATCTGTAATGTTTTGCAATTTATTCGTTGGTGTTGGTATAGTCTGTCAATGAGTCCACGATTGATCATCCGGCAGCTGCAGAGGATTCCTGCCGATTGGAATTACAATTAAAAAGTTATGAAAACAATGATTACGATCAACGATCTAGAGAGGGAGAGACTAATTTTAACAGCTGATGTATAAAATATTTAAGGTTCTGTAGAAGTTAAACTATTTAGTGCATTACAAACTAAAAAAATTTTCTGAAATAAATAATTGCACTATTATTGTAAATTTTAGCTAATTACTAATTATTTAAAGTAATGATTCTAAATCTAACATTATTATATAGGGTCTATCTATCTAGTATGTAGTAAGATAGACTAGATAGTTAGTTACAATCTGCCATCTGCTTAGAGATGAGATGAACAAGCACAAGTGTTGCAATATCACAATCACAATTCTAATAACACATGTAGTTGATGCAAGACTCATATAGGGTACATCGAAAATGTTATTAATAAAAAGTAATTATTAAATTTTGAAATTAAACCTGAAAGAGTAGTACTATTAACTATGCTGAAGCCAACTGAATGATAACATCAAAATGACTGGAAAACTTACAGTGATTCTGGCTTAAACTTTGTATGCGTGCTCTAATTAGGGTTGTCACAATTCTGAGTGATTTTAATTTAATTGCCAATATAAAATTTATAACTTATTTATGAGGGATTTGTTTTACAATATTATATTATAATTAATTTTATTATTTTGGAAGAGTTGAAGAAAATAGAAGAATAGAAGTGAAAGGAGAAACCAAATTGCATGTTAGCGCCAATAGTAGGGTATCTGATCTGATGTTAAAACTAACATGAGAAAATGAGAACCAACAACCATGACAACCATTCCAATAATAATATCAGTAAAAATACATAGATGACAAAAATTGCACATTGCAGCCAGGACATCTGCTTAGTTACATAAAAGAATAATTTACTTTATTTTATTATTCTATATTACATCTAATTATATGTACAGGCATTGTTATTTTATTTCATCTTTTCCTGATTTGTGTTTTGTGTTTTTGTTTTTGGTATTTTTACTTAGTTTTTACTATTTCTATTTTGGGTGCAGGTATATAAAAGACTAACTTCAGGGAAGTCGACATTGATAACATTTTTTGAGAATTGGCGCATCTATTTGAATTGTCTAATTCATTCTTAAAAATAATTTTGGGTTATAATTAGTGCAACGAAATTGTAAATTTTTATTGTTATTGTGATTTATTGTGAAGTCAAAACCTATTGAAAACGATACACTTGGACTGACTTGGAAGTAAAACAATAACAATATTAATTAACAATATTTAACAATTTCAGTGCACTAGTTATAATTATAATATTGTTTTTTATTTGAGCTGTCCTGTCATTCATATTCATCATTCTCATTCTATAATCAGGTATCGTTATCAGAGCAATTTACTGTAGTTTAATAATGTAACTCAATTTAATGTGATTATTAATAATTTTATTACAAAAACTTAGTCTTATTTAGAATCACCAGGAGACTCTATCTTCATTGTTAATTGCTTCTAAGTTTTTGTGATTTTCTGCATTTTGGATTAAGTAAACTCTACAAGTTTTAAATCTGGAATTCAAAACAACCAGCAACCAGGCTGACCAATGCTTAATCAATAATTTAAAAAAACCAATGTTGACATGACAATGATGCATTCTGCTGAATCCAGTAAATTACTTCCTCGAGCTACAATAGGATTGAGAAAAGATGTCAAGTAAGTTATAGGTTACTCAACTTATAGCTATCAGGTAATTGACAGTTTACATGAACCACAAATCATCTTTTCGCTAATTCGTAATTTTGTTTGTATTCTAAATGACAGCAGTAATCATATTGAACACGAAGCCCAGAGAAGCAGCGTTCATCAATTTGAAGGCAGTGAATTAGAAGCGACAATTCAAGTTGAAAGCTACACCGAGACCGAGAGAGACGGGGACCTTGTGGCAAATATTGTAAAATTTGAACTAATTGAATACCAAGACAACACCTCAACAGACATTTTTAATCAAATAAGTGATATTAAACCAGTAACTTTGGAGAAAATAGCCAAAACAGAAACGAAAATCTTGGGCGATGAACTAACCACTTTGGGTGATAAAGAAGATTACATACCCAGTGATCCTGACTCAAACTCTGACCCGGAACGTGACCCCTTTGGAGATGTTGACTGCAACATATCCAATTCATTGTATTTTTTTCAAAATCTTACGAATTGCTCATATTCTGAATATTCTGCAAAACAGCAGCATGAGCTAATTAATTCAGCGGATGTGATTTCCAATTCAAATGTGGAAGCTTCTCTAAAAAATATCCTACCCAGCACAAATACTCGGAAACATTATAACCTTCGGAGTAAAACATTGAGCTCTCAATTTAAATGTGAACTGTGCCTGGAAACTCATATTACAAAAAGGAAGCTAGAATCTCACATAGAAACTTGTACCGCGCTTCACAAAAATCGCTTTCGCTTCTGTGTCCCCTGCACTAAATTATTTTCTAGTGCTCAGAGCTTGAGGCATCATGCTACTATATTTCATGGGATTGAAGAACATACATGTTTTAGCAAATCATTCAAATGTCAAGTTTGCCCAAGATCCTTTTTCTATCGATCATCATTTTTAGCCCATTCGATACTACACCAAGAGAGCAGCTTAACTAATAGAGGTAATTTAAACCCGAAACCGTTTAGCAGCAGACTCGAAGAAATTCAAGAGACGGAACGAGTAAATAATCTGCCCGTTATAACAAACGTATATTCCGTCAATCCCGACACTTTTACTCAAACCGGCAATTTTCTTGAGGTGAATTATAAACAAGAAACATGTTCCGTACAATCCGGCAGTGGGTTTATAAAACTTGCAAATCCTGACATTTACCTTGACCCTGCCTTACGATTAGAACCGGAATTTAGTGCGCGTGATTTTGACCCTAGCAAATACTGTCATGTTAAACTGGAAGACAATTTTATTTTAGGTGATCTTGATCTTGACTCCACATCTAAGTTCACGTCAATCTCAGGCACTGGGTTGCACGCACCATTCAATTCAAAAATAGTTTCATCACTAGCACCAGCAGTACCAGCACCAGCACCAGCAGCACCCCGAAAGCATTTCAAGTGTAAATTGTGTTCCAAGTTATTAACTTCATTGAGCCAACTCAAAGTTCATCTTCAAGTATGCGTGACACAGCCTAAAAATCGAAACCGATTCTGTGTCCCTTGTAATGAAATATTTCCCGACTCCTGGAAATTACGCCATCACAATCGACGACTTCATCCGACTCCGACTCAGGTCGATGAAGCTGATAAGTTAAGTGTCCAAGATTCTAAAGAAAGTAAATTGAAATGTAAGCTCTGCCCGCAGGAGTTTGTGGCTCCGGCTGAATTACGCAAACATGTTGATTTACACAAGAAAATACTGATTGAGCCCGCTAATAAATTATTGCATGTATTCGCATGTCAAGTTTGTTCCATGTTCTTTCGAACTGAAAATCAACTGACTCAACACAAATGTACGATTAACATCTTGGCATTTAGTGCCTGATGATACGGCTTTAACTTTAACGACGTGGCATGAAGTTATACCTACCAGTATAGATATTGGCGATAATATATTGGAAAATAGAAACAATTTTATGTAGCAACTTTGTTTACTGACATTGTGCGATGGTTACATTATAAAAGTTATGTAAGTAGGTATATGTATAACTATGTAGCTAATGTAGCAATAATTAAGGCATATCGTTTATTGCGTAAAATAATGAACACCAGATGATATAGACATAATATGTAACAGCTTCATTTAATAATGTTTGTACATTCCAAATATAATGTAATAAGTTTGCCAGAATAATTATGCTTTAAATAGGGAAAAACCTTTAATTATTCTAAATTACGAATAAAGCTAAAAATAATACAAATTTCACTCATCTAAACAAACAAAGCTTAGTCATTAGTCATTACCATATTATTTTGCAGTTAAAGATTATGTAAACTACCATCTTTTGCTTCTGTTCCTGGCACAACCTAAAAGGTGTGCGTTGTTGCCATGCCCTCCAACCTCCAACCTCCCATGCCGTTAGTACCTAGGGGACCCCTCTAGAAAATTTTATTTAACATTACGGGGTACCACCCTCCCCCCGGACGGCCCGAGGCCTGCAATGTTAAAGCATAGGGCAAGTGGCGCCCCCTGCCGGGGGGGACCCCCTAGCAACATTTGAGGTTGGAGGGTTTGTTGCTACAAGAATATTTCAAAGTTAAATAGTTTATTAAATAGTACTAGTGTAGGTCTTCTGTCTGAATGCGACGAAAATAGCTTTTTTTCTTATCGTTAGATAAGTGCCTAATATTTTAGAGTTAGGTGTGATTGTTAATGCGGTGATTTTGATGTAGGTAGTCATGTGTGTGGTAGGAAATGGTAAAGTGAAGGGCGACTTGGGATTGGGAGCAACCCGAGTTTCTTCGAACAAATTTTAAATACTCCTGTGCTTCTTGTGACTCAGCTGATGCTTATGAAAGGAAATGTAAATCGAGTAAGATTTTCCACACACGGTACAAAGGTATTTTTTCTGCCCACTATGCACTCGCTCATGCTCGACCAGCCGAGATTTTAACTTGAACGCCGCACTACATCCTTCAATCGTACATTTAAAAGGACACTCCTTAGTGTGAACTAATAAAGTATGCACCTGGAGATGTTGCTTTATATTAAAAGCCTTGCCGCACAATTCACACAAAAAAGTTTGAAGGTCCGTCTTCGAACCAACACCGTGCACGGTTCTCAAGTGGCTTTTCAGTCCTTGAGCCGTTTCATACTTTTTGTCACAATTTTCCTGGGTGCATGGTAGGAGTTGAACGGGATATCTTCGTTTCCCGGCATGTACTCCCATTGTGTGAGTTTTTAGAGTTTCCCTGTCTTTAAACGCTTTGGTGCAACTTGGATCCGAGCACTTAAATGGTCGCGAGTTAGAATGAAACACATTCAAATGGAATTGGAGATTATTTTTGAGTTTGAATGCTTTGTCGCAATTTGGAAATTGACACTTGAAAGGTCTGCTGTCTGAATGGGATTTTAAATGGTTTTCCAACTCACTTTTTGTAGTGCAGGAATGAGCACAGATTTCACATACGAAAGGTCTATTTCGCTCTGTCTTACTTTTGTGGGACACGGTGTGGGATCTTAAGGTACCTTTGCTAAGAAATACCTTGGAACACTGGTCACATTTAAATCGGGCCTGAGCGATTTTCTCCTCAATGGGTAAATGATTTCTGAAATTGTGGAGAATCATATTAGAACGAGATTTAAAAGATTTATTGCAAAGATCGCAATGCAAAGAAAGCGGGGGCTTTTTTTTAGCGGTCGTTTTGGGGGCAGTATTGAGACGACGGTTATTAGTAGGATTGCTGCCGAATTGCTTTTTCTTGGAATTTAATTTTCGTCGTTTCGGGTAGTAAGTGTCGTCCAGTTCACAATCACTGCTCGTTCGCGTTGTTGTGTCGCTATTTATGCTGACGTAGTCCATGTCTGAGCCCGTGTCATCGATGAATTGTAAGTGTTCGTGTATTGGTTTCGAAACTGTTGCGGCACTTTGTATTTCCTTAGCGGTCAGCCGTCGGAGTAGTACAAACGGGTTTTCCTGAAAATCGAATTTTTTATTGACGGCTTCAACTGATGTGTCATAACTTTGCGAATGGGAAACGTCTTCATTTTCTTCTGTAATGCAGGTGATATGCTCGGATGGTTCCACAGTTGCTAAAGGTGTTTCAATTTCAACTGTTTTTCCTGCTTGATCGGATTTACTTTGAAGATGGTTCGGGTCAGGCCCGGTGTTGACGTGATCAACATCTGCAACAGCATCTGCACACACGTCAAATGAAGAAACTACTGAATTAATTTCATCGGCTTGACTGGAGTCTAACGATAAATTCACAGATTGGGGGGGAAAAGCGGGTAATTCCAAATCTGAGTTATCTAGATTATCGGGAAAAAATAATTTTTTTTCTTCCGAATCTGAAGAATCCAAAATTTCTTGAACTGTGACTTTCGCGCTTTGCGTCATAGCGTGGTCACAAATTCCGTTTTCTGGTTCTGGTGTATCACGTTCTGTCGGTAGTTTTTGATTAGGGTTACGAGCAGAATCCACATCGTTCAAACGTCCTACGTTTGTAGTGACGGAATCGTTTTCTATTGTGAAACTAACTGCTCTGCTACCGACACTGTCCAGCTCATGATTTGTAAAATGCTTTTCTTCGTCTAATATTTCACAGTCAGAATTCATGAAGGTACTTTTAGTATTGTTGAAAGTAAAATTTGGGCTTTGACTTCTTTCACTACACCGATACTCGTCGATGTGACCTTCAACAAATCCTGCAGGTCTCGTATTTATCTCTTCGTCAGCCTCGGCAAAACTATCAAGTGGAACAAATACAAAGATACGAACTAATTATTAGTTTAAACAGAGGTAAAAGTGTATTATTATTGATTGATTCTGCCAGGTGTTTGCTATCAATATTTGTAAATTTTAAATATAGTATCTAGGTACTTGAATTAAAAATACCTTTCTTCAAAAACGATGCACGTAACTGATTGAAACTCATAAAAATGATTGTCAGTCTTGTGCTTGATGAAAGTAGTGACTCCTGGGAAAGAGGAGCGGCACGATTTACATACAAACCATAAACTTATTTGATCCATGACTCCTGATATTTGTAACGGTGATAAAAGTGAGATGTTTTCTCTATGGAAACAGTTACTCGATTGTTTATGTAATCCTTTCCAATTAATTCGTAGCTATAATTGTTATAAAGTTATAATGTATGTATGTAAAGCTGTCAACGAGTCCACGACAGATTACCTGGCATCTGCAGAGGATTCCTGTGTTGATGAACAACTGCAATTTTACAATTTTCACAATTCTAATAACAAATTACTATAATAATATTAATAATAGGTAGTTATTTAAAGACTTATTGGATAAAATAAAAATAATTTACAAATAAATCTTACAAATATAGTACTGCGCTGAACTGAAGTCAATAGGATAATACAAACAAATGACTGAAACTTACGGTGATTCTGAGTTAAATGTGGAGACTAATTCGTGTTTGTTATTAATTAATTTGTTATTTTAGTTTCCTTGCAAATAATATATAGGATATGGGGGAAGCTTACTAAATTATAATTCGACTATTGTAGATTGTAGAATGTGGATTTTAATTTGGATTGGAGTAAAAGTGAAAGTTCAAAGTAATCTGAATTTTAGCGCCAATAGCAAGGTATTGGCTTTTTAAAGTATTTTACTTAATAAACGACAGTTTCTTCGATAGTGGTGTCTTACGACGGAAGTTTCCTTTTTAATTTCAGGCTTTTGGTGGGAAATCCATCACTATATCTGCTTTCAGATAAATTGACAAGGTCTGAATACTTCTCCCAATGGACAACTGCAGTCATGTAGTCAACAAGTTATGAATAAATATATAAGTAGTCGACAAAATTTCAATATTGAAAGTGCAACAGAAGTGCGTGATTCTAGAGTATTACAATGAGTATGGGTAATACAATATGTCAATAATTGTTTTTTTTGCCATATAGACTGAAAGGCCCTTTCAGGGGAAAGACATTTTGTATGACCTCAAGGCTAAATGTGTACATAAAATAGAAATTTTTAGAGGGCATCAATATGGTATTCGAAAATCATATTGCGCAGAATGAGCAGCGACGTAATGGGGGCGCCATACAGCCTTCAAAAAACGTGTACAAATGCTTAATCCTGTGGTTAAAAGTTGTGTGTTGTGCCTATTTTGTATACGTTCATTCAAAAGATAGTAATATTATGCAGCCCTCACTCGATGCATACACACAGCCCATTACATACACATGCATTATTTGTTTTTATGTTTTGCTTGCTTCACAACATTTAAAATATAAAATACACAATGAACTTAATTTATTATTCCACTATTTGCCTAATGCAGTTTATTTGCGTAACTAGTATATTGTATTTTACCGCATGTATTTTAAACGTTTAGTAGCTGCATACAAATATTTCAAAATAAATTAGGCTTCATGAATCGCATTTATGTTCAATTCGCAGAAGACAACTCGTCAGGTACAAACATAAGCATACAAAATTAAATAGGGAGCGTGCAGAATAACGTCTTAAGGAATAATATGACACTAAGGCTTGAAACTTAAAAAGCAATAGTCTAGGGCCGGTTTTAAGCCCATCTCCTCAAAAGTATTGCAAATTTGGTCATCACAAACCTTGTTTCTCTAATAAGAACAAAATAACCAATCCTCAAGAACGAAAGCCTTGGGCTTCCAGAACATGTATTTATATACAGGCAGATACAGGGGTATAGAATGACTTATCACTAGTTCGAATAAATTCATGAAGCGCCTACGACGAGAACAAGGCGCCTGATTAGTATTTTAATGTTTGGTTTCTCGAGCGTGTTGTCAATTTTAGCACGAATAGAATGCGGATATCTTCAAAACAGAATAAGGCGCCATAGCAGTTTTAAAATGTTAAGCATCGCAGAAGCGCTGCCCCTCGCGTTGCAAATGCAATCTATTAACTAGCGTCCACACGAAGAACAACAGGCTGAAATAGCAATAAGCAATGAGATAATTGTTTAAAAAATTTTGCCTCACAATATTGCATAATTGTTTGACTTCGGATTTACCTTCTCATTATTTTGCATCGCTAAAGTCCTGCGACGTGGAGTATAAATTTACCAAAAGGCGCATATGTAATAAGTATTTCGTTTGTTTATTAATTCTACAAAACCAATGCTATCTGTATGTATTAGAATACAAAAGCATATTACGAATTACAGAAGTTATAGGGCGCCCTCAGTATATTATTATTATCATTGGCATAAGTATTAGGTTCTACAAATTGTATGATAAAGTTGCCATGCAAGTGAATTTTGTATTATGATGTTTGGCTTCAAAATTTAACCGTTTAAATGTACAGTATGAGTTTTTAATATTACTTTGAATCACTAAAAGCAATAATTAATTAAGTATATAGTAGAAACAATGTTACGGGTATATATAATATGGCCATTAACTTGAAGTAGCTTTTGAATATGGAATTTGTTCAAACAGTATGAAAGCAGAATTCCCTTCAAAAGTACTAGAATACAAAAACGGTAAAAACTTTTGAGCTACCTATTTGGTTTAGTTTATGAGGTAAACTAACTATTTTTGCTTTGCAGAATTATTGAAGAGTCTTATAAAATTAGGCTTTGTGCCACTTACACCTCAGTGTCAACTCTAACTCTCTTTGAAAACTGGCAAAATGAGCCATCTAATTCAATTTACTTAGTGCGATTATAAAAATTATAAACATTTCCCATAAACCAGCTCGTTTTTCAGAGTCATAATACTGCTAAATATAAACCCAGCAGATTCGTATAAACCGCTGTTTATTATTAAAAGCATTCCCATTAATTCCCAATACCTATACATGCAGTAATAAAGGTCGTGCTACAAAATAAAACTAAGAAACGTCCTACTATAAAATCGAACCTATTAAATTTATAATATTCAAGCAAAATTAAAAACGTCCTGCTATACATGCAAAATAAAATACGTCGGCTATACAAGCAAAATGAAAAACGACCTGGTAAACAAACAAAGAGAAAACTTCCTGCGATACAAGCTGAATTTCCGGCCTTCAAGCAAACTAATAGATGTCCTGCCTTTGAGCATACTGATTAATTCTTGGCCTTCGAGCAAATTGATGGATGTCCTGCCTTCAAGCAAACTGATAAGAGTCCAGGCTTCAAACAAACTGATAGGTGCCACCCTTCAATCAAACTGATAAATGTACGGCATTGTACGGCCTTCAGGAAAACTAATATATGTCCTGCCTTCAAGCATACTGATTAATATTTGGCCTTCAAGCATATTGATAGATGTCCTGCATTCAAGCGTACTGATTAGTGTTTTCCCTTTAAGCAAACTGGTAGATGTCCTGCCTTTTAAGCATACTGATTATTATTTGGCCTTTAAGCATATTGATAGCGTACTGATTAATGTTTGGCCTTTGAGCAAACTGATGGATGCCCATCCTTCAAGCAAACCGATAGATGTCTGGCCTTTAAGCAAACTGATAGATGTCCGGCGTTCAAGTAAACTGATAAATGTACGGCCTTCTGGCAAACTGGTAAATGTCCTGCCTTTAGGCAAACTGAATAACGTTTGGCTTTCAAGGAAACTGATAGATGTCTGACTTTTATTGCAAACTGATATTTATCTAGTCCACACATGCTTTATAAAATTTAAAAATCGTAGGGCGCTGGAAATTAACTTGCATGGGGTGCCAAATACCCTAGAACCGGCCCTGAATGTACTAGGAGCTTAAGATTTAATTTCATCCCGAGTGTCGAGTGGTATTCATGAGATCATTCGTAGCTTGTTGTTCTACTTCTTTTTGAAAACAATAAGACCATATCCTTTGTCCTAATCACTACCACTAATTTCCTCTTTGCCCAATTTCTTATAGGCTTCCTGCAGCTCCATTCTCTGACGCATAGTTATTTTAATTTTTGCCTGAAACTTTCGACTACCTTTTCCAGGCTGCCCACAATAACAACAAAAATTATTTCCAAATTTTCTTGGGGCAATTTTGCACTTAGTACAGTACTTTCAACCTTAAGGCAAAGTCGGAAGGTCGGTATCGTTAGTCAGTGCAGTAGAACATGCTAGTTGATTGCATCTCACTATGTCGACAAACAAATAATAACTGTTAGAGTACTGATACTGTTTCTGTATTAGTACTTGTAACAAAAATTAATTGTTTTAGTATATCAGGCAAACAGGGGAAAAACAATACCCTAACTTACACATATGACATTTAACAGGAGAACCACAGCGAAAACAATATCTATCTGCACGATTTTCAATCTCAGACAAGGAAAATCCTGAATGTAGACTTCCAACACCATTCCCATCCCCACTGAAAACTGCGGCCATCACTATACACAAAGTAAATTTTAATTTAAATAATAAAACAAAAATAAAATCAAATATTTTAGACTTTAATAAAGGTGTAAATAGAATATTTTGTGCTTTCAAAAACTATTTAAAAACTCTATTTCTACAGATTCACGGCAATTTGCGCAGTTTGCTCACAATCACGCGCAAAAGTTCGAAAAAATAAAATTCTTGCAACCCTATAGCCCCAACAATTTTTGGTCAATTTAAAACAAAATCAAAGTTTTGTGATCTCTTAAATATCACCTAAACGTCTATATAAAGGTAACAAGATTAGACAGATTTCATGTTTCCCATTTTAGTTCTATTTTTAGATTATGATTTATTGTAGTTCTATCCCTTATCTCTGGGCCCACTTCAGCTACCAAGTAAATCCCTTGAAAATTTATTTGAATAGCTATAGTTTGTGGGGCCCGCTTTTCGATTAATTGAGAAGGTCTAAATATTTTTCAAAGAAGACAGATGTAGTCCATGTTGTCAACACGCTTGGTAAGGAATTACCCACAAATAAGCTCATCGGTAGGTTCAATCAGTTTGTTAAGCTAGTAATAACACCATATGTTACAGATAGTCTTTTAATAGTTAAGTTAATGACATATGGGTCATTATATCCTAAATATTGAAATTTTTAGATGACCTAATTTATGGACGATCCCAAATACTCTACTGTGAAAATAAGGTGAGTGGTTATGCTCCGTTTTGTACGCCCTTGGCAATACAAATGTCCATATTCGACGTGCTACGTGTGTACATTTCTCTTACTGGGCAAATACAAATCACGTAGTCAACACATTAGGCAGAGCAATGTCCATAAATGACGTCATTGGTTGGGTCAATATGCTACTGATGAAATCCTATGTTAAACATAGCCATTTACGAAGTAGCTAACCTGATGACAATATCATTCTAAATATTGGAATATTTAGAAGTCGTCATTTATAGACTATCCCTCATGGTCTATTTTCAAAATGAGGTGAGTGGAGTTTTACACCCTCAAATATAATATAATGTCCATATTTTAAGCGCAACAGAAATTCTAGTGTATTGCAAAGTGATGAGAAATGTCAATAATTGTTTTTTTCATATTAGGTAGGTCAACAACAAGCTACGTTAATTGGATCTGGTTCTAGAAACCCTATACTATTGCGCTTTATTAAAAATTGTTTTCCCTACGAAAAATTTGGAAATCAATCATTCCTGGGCTAGTTCGTACCTTTACTTGTATTCTGTAGATTGCATGCAATTTCTTGTTTTAAAGTGTTTGTAATGTGATTGTTCACACTCCAAATATACATTTGTATATATTGGAAAGTCGTTCAAGCTGTATCGTTAAACTACAATACACGCTCATGCAAAATAAAATGCATTGACGTTTACCTATTTGTATTTGCATGAATAAACGTTGAAGCCATTCTTTTGGTGTACGCAACTTTTGACAGTTATTACTTTTCAATTTAAAAAAAATCCTTATAATTTGTGTGTAGTTCTTAATTTGTATAAATAAAATTAAAATAATGTATTATGCACTATGCAGCCACCTTGTTTTTTACACGTTTGCATCATTTTTTTTTTATTTTTGACTTGATTTACAACATTAAGAATATATAATTACGCATAGAATTTAATGTAATATTCTACTTATGGCATGCTGCAATTTATTTGCATAATTGTTATTGTAATTAACAGTATGTAAATAAACGTGCAAAATTTAGATAACGTAGATAATTTAATAACGCAACTCTAATAGAAGGAAATCCTGGGCCCATACTTTGTTTAGTGACGGATAAAATCAATGCCCTTTCATTCTTTGCCAGAACCGAATCCGACAAACTTCGAACTGTCTCTAAAATCAAAACTATTTTCTGCATTAGAGGAATATATCGATAAGAGAAAAAAAATTTGCTTTTAAAAAAAACTGAACCAATACGAATTTGCATAATTACTTTACAGACTACATCTAGTTACACAATATGTCATTTCCAATTCCAACCTTTTCTGAAGACTTTCAAAAAACAAAATTTCTACAGATGATAAATAAAAAGAATACGCACCTTAATAACATTACGAATGAATTTTCTATAACTTGGTTTTTAGTATTAAAAATTAAATAAAAATAAATCAAGCACATGATAGACCGCATGCGAGGAAAAAATATATGTGAATTTGAATAAAGTTCACTTGGTACGTAAATAGCCAGTTGCGTGATTTAAAGACCTACGTTGAATTTATCCATGCGAAAAAAAATAGCTAATTGCAAGTTTTACATTCAGTTTAAATCGTTAATATCCTAGTCATAGTCTTTATCTTCCGTATACTTCAGTTTCACGCACTCTAAATCCATGTCTTCAATCTTGCTATCACGTTCTTCCTTCAACTCGTCTATCTCTTCATTAGCTAACTCGCCTGCTTCCTCTAACTCTTGAATTTTCCTATTTGCTTTGGCAAATTTAGCAAACAAATCAACTAGCATAATGTCAATTTCTTGAAATAAACCCCTTACAACGCCAGCCATTTCGTCGATAATTTTTTCTAGCGTAAATTATTTTTGATTTATTTTTTTAATTCCTTCAACCTGGATTCGCTGTAGGAAAAATTTAAAAAAAAGATGATGTCTCCAGATTCAGATTAACTAAACGAAACACTAAAATGCAATAACGACAACGGACATGTATTTAATTATTATATTTAGATTTAAAATAAAATGAGGCAAAAACCATGTATTACCAGAAAGTACTAGTGAGAGAAATCAGTGAAATCAGGAGATATACAAACTAGACGTTTGCAACTGGAGGCCTAAAGTTGAGAACTACGGTTTCTTAAAGACATTTCCTACAAGTTTGAGGCTACTAGGCATTAGGTATGTAAAATGTATAATACACGGAGTGCCTTGGTACCTTAAATTAGAAAAAAAACATATTCTGCAGACTGACCAGGGGCGGGCTGGGAATACGGCCTCCGGAAAACGTGGATAATTTGCGTCGTTACACGACGGATAAATAGCATCTTGAAAAACCGTATTATATAAGATTACACCTACTTGTACATCTAAATTAAAAAAACCAAGACCATACCAAAATTTCCTCTCGGGGGCATTTCCGATTTTCCTATATTGCCAGTCCGCCGCTGAGTTAAGAATGACAACGCAAGGTGGTTTTTGTTAGTACTACTTGGCCTCATAACAAGGATTTTATGCGGCCTTCTAAATCCGAGTTAGGAAAGGGCGACGAAGTCAGTGTAAATTCAGGGAAACTACACGACTTCGGGACCGGCCCTGCGAGATACTGTATAGTAAGCACGACTATGAGGAGGGATTTATGGAGCATATATGGCGAGCACTACACTTTGCAAATATGAACCTATGGGTGGGGAGGGCTGATGCGTTTTCCCAACAATGACTATGACTAAATATAATATTAAATTAATTCTAACTATCTATAATATAAATTATATATTTATATATGAATATCAACTCGTGCGCCAAGATGCAATCATATATGAAACTATATAATATGGTTTGGTTTTAAGGGTCTTATACAGCCCTGTATTTATTTACCAATAATTCTACCTTTTACTTTTACTGGCTCGTAGCCAAAATGAAAATAGACTTTGAAATCAATAGAAACTCAAATCTTTCAACAAAACCAAAAGGGAGCGTTTCCCAATTTCGCCGTACGAATATTTTAACAAACAAATATATTTTTACCTCGTAGGTTATGACAGAGCCGGACGGATTGAGACTTCCTTCGTAAGGGTATTTCTGGGTGACCGTGTCTTCCCTAAATTCGCTCCGTGAGCGTTATTAAACTTCCTGTTCTTCGCTCCGTAAGCGGTAATTATATTCCTCGTAGGAATGACCCAGGGTCACAAATATGTCTTTCCCTAATGCTCGCCGTGGCGGCGTGAGATTTATTTCTCCGTAAGAATATCTCGGGTCCTAAACTTGCACGTGGCAAATGGCTCGTGGCCAGGGCTTCTTCCTCGTAGGCAAGAGCTTCGGATCGTGTCCTTCCTTCTGAGCTGTCCGTAACAAACTGGTAAGTGATGGGGTGACGGGATAGAAGATCCATGCCACACCATCCCAGTTACTATCTTTTCTCAGTGCTTCCAAAGCACAGCTTTTTGCTGCAGATCTCTACGCTATAGAGATCTGTCATGGTTATGGTCTATGACCATTTTGGCATCATCTGTATCTACGTGTAAAGTATAGGACAGTACCAACTACTTACTACTACTGCCTATCTAAACTACAGGTACTATTTCTATGGGGTTACTTTCCGTCCGTCTCAGTCATAACACACGCTCACATATATTTTTAATTATTACTATAAATATAAATATTTTTGAGCGTAATAATTTTATCTCATCAAACTTTTCTCTCTCACTCAATTGGTCCATCTGCTTATATAACATTCTTGACAGAGTAAAGGTAAAGTATTGAAAAACCTTTTTCCCTCTCAACCCGTTACTATCCCTGCTTTTAGATAAATTTACTTAGTAAGCGTGTATATGTATTTCTCGAATGGGCAACTGCAACTCACATTGTACATAAAGGACGTCTTTGGTGGGGTCAATCGGTCTACTTGGCTACGGATGAAATCCGATGTTAAATATTGCAATTTACACAGTAGCTATAAGCTGATAATAATAGGGTCCTAAATATCTTTATATTTACGAGGCGTCATTTATGGACGATCCGTCCTGATCTATTTTAAAAATGAAGCGAGTAGTGTTTCACACCCTTAAAAATAATAATGTCCATATTTGTAGTGCAACAGAAATTTTAGAGTATTACAGTAAGTGGTGCAAAATGTCAATAGAGCTGCTGTGTTTTACTATATTAAATATGTGAGTTAACAAGGTAACCCTATACTACTGCGTATTCTTTAAAGTTGTTTTCCCTTGGTACGAATTCACAAATCAATCATTTCAATGTTATTTCTTACTATTTCATTCTGTGAATTGTATGCAATTTCTTGTGTTGAAGTGTTCATAATGTAATTGTTTATATTCAAAATGTAGGTACAAACTTATACACTTATGTTATTATTGTCAATAATATCGCCTTGGACGCTCTTTAAATTTAAAATGTGTTGACGTTTACTTATTTGTATTTGTTTGTATAAATTTTGTAGTCGTTACCTCGGAACACTCAAGAAATGTTTGCTGTTATTGCATCTGAATTTCGAACAAAGACAAAACGTGACCATACAATGCATGCAATAACTGTAATTGTATTGTGGGGTTTCAAATTGCATTGTTCTTATTTTTAGTATGCAAACAAGTAACTTAAAGTCGAGGAAGGTAAAATGCAGGGCACAGGTTACAATGCATGCGGTTTATTTTGTAATAAATATTAAATATATTATATATATTTTGTATTCTTCACTAACAAGGAAGGGTCAACACATGTGCGAGGACTTTTAACTCAAGTTTATGCACGTTAGGCGCATCAACCGCAGCTTTTTAACGTGCGCTTAATCATTTTTGTCGCAGGTCGGAGATTTGCTCACAGTTGCCACCAAAGTTTAAAAAATTCGAATTTATTATTTTTTGCAACCCTGCAGATCCTACAATTTGCATCCGATTTTCATCAAATTTGAAGTTTTGTGATCTCTGAAACATTATCTACAAAGCTTATTCTGGATTTTTGAAAATTCGAAAATTCTTAATTTTTTCAAAAAAAATATTTCTAAACCTGGCTTTTGGATGCCTTTTTATTAAACTTATTTTTCAAGGATATTAAAAATTTTCGAATTTTGAAAAATCCAGAATTTACTTTGTAGATAGTGTTTCAGAGATCACAAAACTTCAAATTTGATGAAAATCGGATGCAAATTGTAGGATCTACAGGGTTGCAGAAAATAAAAAAAACTTTAAACTTCGGCGGGCAACTGTGAGCAAATCTGAGACCTGCGACAAAAATGATTAAGCGCACGTTTAATAGTTGCGGTTGACGCGCCTAACGCGCATAAACTTAAAAGTCGTCGCACATGTGTTGACCCTTCCTTGTAAGATAAATAATGTTCAAGTGATGACATTGGGGTGGGGCGGTCTTTAAAGTTTGACGACTGGGTTGAAATCATTTATGGCCCATCCCAAATAACCGTAAGATATGCATTTAGTCAGTGAAGAATCATTTTGACAAAAGTCCAAAGTTTGTCCAAAGTTTGACAAAACTGGTCAGCCCAATTAACCCCAAAACCAAGAGGGCACTTTCCCTTCCATTTTTGGTCGTTTAAAAGTTGTTTGAAGAAACTCAGTTTAACACTGACCTGTAGAACATGACCAACAGACAAACAGACAGAATGACCATTTTAATGGATTCCTACGCTTAACATCTAAAAAGGAATGCGTCTTCAGTCAGAGGCAGTTAGGGAATTACCAGTGCACTGTCGCCTATCGCCTAATGTTACCGTGCATAGTTGCTGTAGACGACCGAACAGTTTACCATACAAAAAATGTCCACAGAATTTTCGTTTCTCTATTTTTATTTTCTACAGATTAAAAATATTCAAAATTTATAAAAAACTAATAATAGGTTGCAATAATATAATATCATAAAATATAAATAACAAAAAAATTTAAATCAGAATGCAGTAAACCCCTTGACAATTATAATTTGTACGCTTGTAGTTATAATAATTTTTAATAATAATTTTATTCTTAATAAAATAAAGAAAAAATGCACATTTAAAAAATTAAAAAACGTATGAAAAAAACAGTTACCAGCAAAACTACTGTTCAAACATATTGTACTTAAATTATCCTTCATGCTCGACACCTACTATATTTAAAATAAAATTTTAAATTGAAGTTGAGCTAAGCTGATCTCTAGATAACAGCACATTTACACAAGCACATACAGTCAGAACGACGCCAAATGAGAGCCTTAAACTGGTAAGGTGCTTTTTTATTTTGAGCCCACGACTGAAAAAACATTAACAAAACGTCGAGAAGTTTTTTGAATTGTGTTGCATACACAATTCAAAAAAAAAAAAATGTATTAATCGGCCCCGCATAATCTTGACCCCGACGTACTCGGCCCTCAAAAAAATTAATCATTTATTTTATTGCACTTAAAGTGCACTCACAAATGATTCCACTGTCTAGTACTTTCTACTAACTGTAAGTGTAGGAAGTCTGGAGTTAGAGCTGACGAAAGTAGATGTCTACGTGGAAGTTTGAGATGGAAATGTAGAGGTGAGACGTGTCCTTCTGTTACTTCTCCAGTCGTGATTTATCTGCTCATTCCTCCGAGTACTTTTAATTCATTCCACACAACGTAAGTTCACGCAAACAGACCACCATTCAACTAATAATAAACGACGAAAATTTCGCGAGTTATTAACTCAGAAATGCTAGAATCACTTTTTTTAACGGTATATTTTGTTGTGACACCCTGGCATTGCATTTAATTCCATTTTCTTTTTTCAATTTTATAATAAACTGACGACGGTTAACCAAATCGGATTAAACATACGCATAACCAAAATTGACATTATTTATGGCATACTTAATCTGATGCATATAAAATATAATTAACGTTAAATGGGGGGAATTCAATGGCCAAATACATCGGAGCCGAAAGGAGCGGAACCTACTAATAACCGAACCCACAATACATACTTGCGAAACTCATAATGTAAAAAACTCATTCAAAAATATTTTTAAGTTAAAAAAGTGAGAATTTTCACACTTTACTTACATCTTTTAAAGCTGACAAAGCTCAGTGCACCAGAAGTCATTGGCGTTATTAATTAATATTTAAATAACAAATAATACTCAAGCAAGGCTGAAAAAATATGCGGCAGCCTCATATCTCCTGACTCACAGTGATAAAGAGTCTGTATGAACTTCGCTTAAATCGATGAATATTTATTTTATTTTAAATTGCTCACGCAAGAGTTTTTAATTACATTCAATAAAACTACTTCTGACAGTTTGTGTAAATTCGAAAATCAAAATGCAGCGAAATTAATATTCTTAACTGTCTCAACGATTAAATTAATAAAATTTTCTTCGAAGTACTATAATCGTAAGTTAAGAGAAAATCACATATTACTTTCGCTGCATTTGGCTCATGGAATTTATGGAATTTATACAAACTGTCGGAATTAGTTTTATTAAATGTAATAATTAAATTCAACTCTTGCAATGAGCAATTTAAAATAAAATAGATATTCAGTATATTCAATATATAACTGAAGTTCATACAGACTCTTTATCATTGTGGGTCAGGAGATATGAGGCAGCCGCATACTTTTTCTCTGCCTTGCATGAGTATTATTCGTTTTTAGATGCTG
This sequence comes from Dicyrtomina minuta, assembly GCA_949802685.1. NCBI lineage: Eukaryota > Metazoa > Arthropoda > Collembola > Symphypleona > Dicyrtomidae > Dicyrtomina > Dicyrtomina minuta. The sequence goes on along the minus strand of OX461808.1, from coordinate 92,492,378 downwards.
AGCAAGCATCTACTGATATGCTGTTGGCCCGTCCGTTGGCCGTGCTCTACGGTTGTAGGATGTATCCTACCCGGAGTTTTCCTACCCATTTGGTTTCTGCGCGGATTTTTCCTACCCAGACTTTTCCTACCCACGACCAAACCTAGGATTTTTCCTACCCATGTACAAAAAAGAAACTACACATTGCGCAAAGATATGCCCACAACTTTTGCATTTTATTATAACCTGGAGTTAATTTACGGTACACTCATAAATAGTTGTGTTTCTGTATTACTTCTACATGAGTAATAGTCTCGGGTAGGAAAAGTCCTAGGTTTGGTCTTGGGTAGGAAAAGTCCGGGTAGGAAAAATCCGCGCAGAAACCAAATCGGTAGGAAAAGTCCGGGTAGGAAAAATCCGTTTACCGTGCTCTACAGGTCACATTAGTTAACTGATCACTTGCAAACTACTTTTCAACTCTTACAAATGCGAGCAAGAGGTGACCTTTTGTTTTTGAAGATGATCGGGCTAAACAGTTTTCTACAAGTAACAGTTGATTTGACCCTTGTCAAAACTCAGAAGTTAACTGCACAAAAACCGATAAAATGCGTGTCAACACAGACAAAACAAATGCACAAAATACATGTACAAACCATTTTTTTAAAATTCTGCCGGTCAAATACAAGTACCGTATTTCCTCTAATAGTACGCGGGTCTCTAATAATGCGCGGGTCTCTAATAGTACGCGGGGGGTAGCCGCCTCAGTTTGGATAGTACGCGGGTCTATTTACCACACGATTAAATGCCAGTGCGCGGGTCTCTATTAATGCGCGGGTCTCTAATTGTACGCGGGGGGTCGAAGCTCGAGTTTCGATAGTACGCGGGGCGTACTATCAGAGGAAATACGGTATTCCATAAAGTGTAAGTACAAACCCAACCAATCTTAGATACAGTGGCTTCAGAGAAGACCAATGTGAGGTATAGGTATACCTCACATTGGTCTTCTCTGCAGTGGCTTCAGGCCTGCTACGGCGCAATGGAATGCCTTTGTTAGGGGGAAGGGGAGGAAGATGGGGTAATAAATATAGTGCAAATCGGGAATTTTTGAATCCACTTACAGATCACAGTGTTTAACTGATTTTATTACAAATTATCACAAAATTTTACGACTGCCCCCTTTAACATTACGTAAATAGCTATTATTACCATACAGTGTGATCAATCCTTAAGTAGTGCCACCACCACTATCCATTACATCATGTAATGCCACGAGTTGCATTACATGATGTAATAGATAGTGTCAGAGTCCACTCTGAGGTGTTCCACAAGTGATGTCAACAGAATTTTTACTTTTTCATTACATACCCAATCCAATTCTATTACTTTAACTCCAGGGTTGGTCCACAAAGGTGCCAATAAAATTTTTACTTATTTATTAAAACCCCAATATTAAGCTGTCATTTCAACTCCGGTAAGGTCCATAAATAATGTCAACAAAATTAAAACTTTGCCTGTCTGTCTTTCAGCCCGTAAGTTAAAGGCTCGTATAGGAAATGTTAAGAAACAACTTTACGATTAGCCTTTAATTTAACATTAGGAATAGCCTTGCTGTTTCGATGAAATACCGCTGCTCCATTTATCATCTTTTATGGTTGCAAAAATAAGGTTCAAAGTAGGGTCTCAAGTAGATGCTGAGCTATCAGCGCAGTGCCACATGTGCTGTAGTAAAACTAACATGCCAACCTTGCAGTAAAAGTAACTAAGGTACAAGTTTTGTTAGTACAAACCAGCAGGGTACGATTGTTGCCATTAGAAGTGGGGTGGGGACTAGTGAGCTCTGCAACAGCAAGAATAGCGCCGATATGACTGCGCTAGCTACAAAATTTTCTACAAATGAGGGGTGATAAGTACATCACTTACACGAGTGGGCGAGGTACAAGTTTCTAAAATTTAGAAACCCACTTACGCATATTGCACTTGTCAGTACCTTGTATCAATGACCAGGTTTAACCAGGCAAATCTTTAGTGTGAAGAAATAACCACCGTTTCTAGTAAGTTATGGGTGTACTAAATGACAGTTGACATGACATTATGTAGGCCTAACCGTGCGTCGTGCGCAAATGGTGAGTACAATAGAATAATTTACGTGACATCATTTATGCCCAACAACTAAATCTTTTGCAGTACCTAAAAAACGTCCCCTAAAGTACGGAAACAAAATTTGAAGGTTGGTTCATTCTCAAACTGTAGGAATGCGGCTTGCCCGGCCACACGTAACAAGCCTTAGTAGCTCAGTGTGTAAACAGGAATTTGGTTAGTGTTTGTACGTGTGTGCAACAAACTGGATGTGTTTGAGAATTTTAAATGTGTTACTTACTTCCACCTACCCCGACATACATCCAATTTCAATAAAACTTTCATAGTATCCTCTTACTGTTTAATAACCCTAAAGATTATTTTAACTTATTAAAAACCTTATTATGCAAATTTTTAAAACGTACGACGGAATATGCATAAGGTGAAACCAAATTCTTTTAAAAATTCAACAGATTAGTTACGTTATTTAATTTATGCAGGTAAATGTTAAGACCATAATGGAAGAAGAGAAAAGTAGTAACGCAGAACAGCAAATAGGTGCAAATAAAATTCAACATTTTAGTGACACAGATTACCTTGGAGATGAAGTTATCCACGCCTATCAATCTTATTTAAGTGAGCGCTACCAACGAGAAATTGGTGATAAAAAAATTGAAGTTCTGCCTTGGTATTTCTGCCACAGACAGGATCCAGTGCATAACTATGATGGAGGGGGGCAGTGGATGATAGGTTCAGAATTATTAGGAAAAGTTAATCGTAACAAATCCTCATACGTTGGCATTCTGGGAGATAACACTCACTGGATATTTTACAGAATTAGTATTACGTAAGTTCAGAAATGAAATTACAAAGATTTTGAAATACAAACTTAATAGTTGCAACAATAGAAATTTTTAGGGAGAAAATACTGCATGTATACGACTCATTTGGAAGCAGAACCTTATGTAAAACAATGGAAGAAGGCCTTAACATCTTGCTAATTGAATTGTTGAGCTTCCTAGATGTCGTTTTAACACACTTTACAACAATTATTCAAAAACCTTACATTCAACAGACTGATGGTGCTTAGAGCAGCTTAGTTTCTACAGAATATCAAGTATTTATTATATTTTACATATCTTTTTATATTTATTCATCATGTATGCAGTGTATATTCAATTTCAAGGGTTTAATTGTGGAGTGGCAAGCTTACTGGAAATGGAAAAGTGTTTTGCGGGTAAAATTGATGGTAGAGTACGTACTCTTAATGATTACAGACACAAAATCCGAAGTGTTTTGAGTAAACCAACCTTCCCAGTCTTGAAAGACGTAAGTACATAATAGGCAACAATTTCATTTATATGATAGTTTTGTATACTAAACATATATAATTACATACATCTTAGATAAAGCTTAACATTTGCGGATTTGATTAAAATATTTCCATACATCACAATTAATACAGTTAATGTATAGACAGTTTAAAAACTCATCGCAACTTTTAAAATGGTCTAATAAATTACAATGATTTTAAATCGCTAGTTTAAACAATATTTGGGAACGCAATACAGCTAAACATTAAACTTTAGTATTTAATAATATTTAAATGAAAAATTGAATTTCAACTAGCAAAATTTCTGTACTGAGATGAATGATTTGGTGCTTACCTCGTCCACCATTCTTTGTTTGCTCAAAAATCGCTTTAAAGAAACTATTAAAGCCCACTCAATTGGAATATTAACAACACCGTTTCTTGTGGAGTGTACTCTTAATAACGTTTCAAAGTGGGCCGTCAATTACCAGTGTTTTGACACGGAGAACATTAATAGCAACTCATTCATTGGCGCTTTAGGAACTAATTCAAAGTTTCTAATCTATCACGTCTTAAAAAAGTATGTTCCGGAACACTTTATTATACGTTGTTTTCAACAGTTAAAACCTAATATTTGTAACTATAGAGCAACAAAAGGGAAAATATTTGACCCTCTCCAATACCTTAGCTATGACGAAAATGCAAAAAGTGGATTACAAATTCTTCTTAGTAGTTTTCAAAAGGTTTTTGGATTACAACACAACTCTAAGTGGTCATTAGAAAACATTTTGTGCATACCAGGAGGTAACTTCATCGGAAATTTAAAATAAAATAAAATTACTGCTACCTGTTTTTAATTAATTTTACAAACTAATAGTTATTATTCATCTCACTTAAGACTTCAATCGCAATTTGAACAAGATTTTTGAAGATGTTATTGATCAAGATAATGTTAACCTAAACCTGCAACCTCATGAAAATGAAAAAACTTCAAGCACCAGTCAATTGGATAAAGCTAGTAAATCAGATATATTTCATGGTTATATCAAATGCAAAGTTGGTAATTTAAATATAATAATATTTGTTTTAGCATCTAAATGGGACAAGCCCGTAGCATGCGGTTACTGTAACATTAAGTTCCGACAAAGCAAAAATTTAAAAGCTCACACAGCTTCAAAGCACAAAGGAAGACCATTATTTGGAGTTCCAATAATTTCTAGCACTGAGCAGGTTTGTAAGCTGCATGCCTACACAAGTTTACACTTACATTAAACCACAACATGATTTTGAAAATTATATCTCACATTTAAATCGCAGGACAACAAAATTGAACTACCTATAACCAAAGTGATTCCAAATTCATCGACTAATCAATCGTTATCTAACTTAAAACGAAAGCGTTATAATGCCTCCGAAAGCGTTGATAACTATGACGAAGTTCAGGTTTCAAGATCTTACATTGAGTATAAAGTGAACGAAGTACAAGAAATTATTGCTAAACTCAAAGACAATCAAGACGTACGTAAGAGTGTGAGAGATGAATATTCTGAGATGTGCAGAAAAAAGTTGAAGGAATCCAAAAGCATTCAACAATTACTAGCAAATTTTCCATGGCTGGAACTATGTTACGGATCTGACGGCGATTTTTCTAGAAATGCGTTTAATGCAGTCAAGTGTAATCAATGCAATAAACATAGGCCTGGGTGTGGATTATTTAGCTACAACAGTGACGTTGGAGTTAACTTTGACCGCTAACAATATCCTGGAACTTCTCAGCATCCTGATTTTCGCCATCTGAAAGAAAAAATTTTAGACCATGTGGATACAAAAACTCATCGTGCTATATTTGGGTTACAGCCGTTGCCTGTAGCTAGTCAAGTAAATCTAAACGGTTGTGAAGTTATTTCCAAAACATTTATAGATAGAATGTTTCACGAAATTACTAGCTCACTTTTACCTCTACTACCACGTAAAGAAGCTAATTTGACCGATGTTGAAGTCCTATTAACTCCACGAAGAGAAGTAGAAATAAAAATTATGGAATCAAAAACAGTTGAAGAGCTTATTATTGAAATTCCCCTACTGTTTTTGTACCCAACCATTGGTGACAGCATAGCCAATGCTCATTACGAAGGCATTGCATGTAGTTCGTGTTTTTCTGGAGGTAAATCGGGGTATTTTGAGTACAACTACAACAATACTAATGCAAGGAAATTCGACAGGCTAAAAACTAATATTAAGCTCCACTTACGGACTAAGACTCATTGTCAACAACATCCGGAAATGAAGTGTAGCACTGATAAAAACGTTGTTTTAAAAGAGAAAAATAAAAACATTGGACTTTTATTGGGTAGGTTAGCCTATAAATCAATTGTATCGAATCAGAGCTATCAAAGTTTTGAAGGAGAAATTGCATCAATGGCAGATGCAGGAGTTGAAGTCGGGGAGCTAAATCATTCAAAAGATTTTGCAAGAAACCTAAGGCCGTTTTTTTACATAGCGCTTAAAGATCGTCTCAAGGAACTTTTAATAACCTGTTCTAAATCAACTCAACGTCCTTCTCCTTTTACACTCTTTGCTGACAAGATGTCCCCCCATGGAACAACGTACCAGATAATTGGGGTTGTAGTAATGATTTCAGGTGTTAATAAAGCTGTTGTACTGGCTGTAAAGAAAGTGTTAGAGCATACTGGGAAGGCCATAGCCAAAGATTTAGTTGAAACATTAAATGATTTCTATCCTCCAAATATTGCAAAAACTTTGCTGGTTTCCCAGGCTTACGATGGTCAGTATCTTCATTTAGGCGTTCCTCAAGAAGTAGTAAAGCAGTTGGAAATCCCTACTGAAGATTTTGGATTACATGATGATCGCGAAATTGAAAGCTGGGTTACAAAATCATGGGATCTTATGCATTTGATAGAGCTGGGTAATTACAATTCAAACTCCTTTATTTTCGTTAAATATCAATATTTCATATTTTACTGCAAAAAAGTACTTTATCGAAACGTTAATTAATCTGATCATCCTATTACATTTTAGGAACACAGGACGTTGAAAAGCTTGGCGAATTTAGTTGGATTAAGGATGTGCAAAAGACTATTGTAGATATAAATAGTCTTCATCAATATGGGAAAAATTGGAATACAATCCAAGAATGTGCACAGACACTTTCCATTAATGCTGTTAGGCCTGGCTCCTTTTCAACGACAAGATTTGCAGCCTATAAGTACAGAGTTCTGGAAAAATTTCTACATATGTATCCAGCAATTTACTTGAGACTATCTAACGATAACAAAGATGACAAATTAAATAGAATCAAGAACATTAGATTTTGTCTGATGTTATCAGGATTAGTTGATGCATCTAATGTTTTGTCCACTATGTCAAAAAAAGTACAAAAATCAGGTGCCTTTTGTTGGCAGTCGGATGAAGCTATGGAAGAAGGACTTAAAAGTCTAGTGAATATGTCTGAGTTCTTAGTTGCACCGGAGTTTGAGCCGACGTGTTTACATCTACCAAAATTTAATCAAGCTGCAACTGAAATGCTTGAAAACGGGTCCTTCAGAAACGTAGTAATATCCAATCAAATGCAACTTGGACGCATTACACGATCTCATGCTGACGATGAAGAATTAGACTTGAGTGGCAATATCGACTATGTTCGTAAACAGTTAGATAAATACGTAAAAGCTTTAAAAAATGCAATTGAAAAACGGTATCGAAAACATCATTCTCAGAGAGCGTTTTTGCTGGCTAGAGAACTGTTCAGTAGAGACAAGATTTTAGAAAGGCCTGCTGGATTTGTGCCTGATTGTTTTTCTGACTACTGTCAAATGGCAGAAGCTTCCAACTTCTTGAATATTCCTAAAGAGAAGCTAGCAATAGAGTACTCCGTATTCACTGATGTTGTACAAACTAAATTCAACTCAATTTTTCAAGACGAAGGAGAGTGTGTGACTGAGGCTGCGTTTTATTCTCAGCTTTTAGAATCTGAAGATTATTTGAAAGATTGTAGAAATGTTGGGCATTTGCTGGCAAGTGGTATGGCTAGATGCAAGTCTGAAGCGATTGCAGAGAGCATAGGATCCCAGTTAAGTCGACATTTAGATCATAGGTGTAAGCTGAAAGATGATTCTATTGACGAAGAAATTTTCCTGCATCATAATGCAAATCAATATCACCGATCTTCTAATTGGATAGTACAAAAAGCTTTAGATTTATACTGTGATCACACAAAAAGAGAACTGCATTTTATAAGAACGTCTGGAAAATCTCAGCTCAAACTGATAGAACACTCCGTAGTAGTTGATAAGGTTCATGGATTCTGCTCCATAATTCCACCTCCTCCGTCTGATAGTTCAAAAGAATAATTAATATCATCTGGATATTATGGTAACGTTAAATTTGTACAAATTAGATGTAATGAAAATTGTTTAAAAGGTTATTGCTACACTAAGTTAATGAATTAACTTAATTTTACAAACAGAATAGTTGTGATATTTTTTTTAAATCGTATTTTTGCAGTCATGGTCACAAAACTCATTTTAAATATAATATTTCAAAATTACCATTTCATTAGTAGCACGATAGCATAGTTTTATTAGCTGCAAGAATTTTCAGTTCAACCATGACTAAACTACTTCACACGCGTACATTTTCCCAAAGTTCAGGCAAACCATAACTGTGGAAGTATTTTAGCTATTAGAACAACATCTTAGGTAAAGTAACTGATTACGGTTATATTAGAATTAAATTCTAATAAATTAAATTGACTTCTAAAAATTGTGTGAACTTTGGAAAAATGTAAGCGTGTGAAGTAGTTCAGTCGTGGTTTTATAGAAAATGCTTGCAGCTAATAAAAGTATGCCTTACAGTAAGGCAGACGTGGAGTATGTGGTTATTATACTGCACGGGCGGTGCTGCCATGTCGTGTGATTACTATCCTAACGGGTAGTAAAGTAACCACAAACACAACTTGAAATTAACCACAAGAGAGATATGAATAGTAATCACACATAAGGGATGGCATAGTAACCATACATAAGAGATAACATAGTAACCACATATAAGGGATATCATAGTAACCACACATACGGGATAGCATAGTAACCACACATAAGGGATAGCATAGTAACCACACATAAGAGATAACATAGTAACCACATATAAGGGATATCATAGTAACCACACATACGGGATAGCATAGTAACCACACATAAGGGATAGCATAGTAACCACACATAAGGGATAGCATAGTAACCACACATAAGGGATAGCATAGTAACCACACATTAGGGATAGCATAGTAACCACACATAAGGGATTGCATAGTAACCACACATAAGGGATAGCATAGTAACCACAAATAAGGGATTGCATAGTAATTACATATAAGGGATAGCATAGTAATTACATATAAGGGATAGCATAGTAACCACACATAAGGGATTGTAAAGTAGCTAACACAAAATTCGTATCTTCGTTGACCCTAAAATCTGCATCTTCAAAGCCAGGGGGTTTAGCGCGTGTTATAGGTCAATACCACACAATGGCATTGGCAATCCAAACATTGATTCTTTATGTGGTTACTATAAAATCCCTTGTGTGTGGTGATTATTCATCTCTTTCTTGTGGTTGCTTCAAAAAATTTTGAGTGTGGTTACTACGCTACCTGTTAGTACTATTATATAGTACCCACGTATTCTCTCCATCTGCCTTACACTTAAAAAATACGGGTGAAGTTACTACTTTACTGTTAATTTGTAACTGCTTTCACTGTTACTCCGACATCCACAGTGAATCCTGATAACCGCGGTCAACAGGATTATGGTTAGTGATTTATCGATAATCCTGTTATATTGGGCTTACCAATTTCACTGTTAGATCACCCAACAGCTAATCCTGTTGATTTTATTGGTTGAAAAATATTATCAAAAGTTGGATTCGAACCAACAAACTTCCAAACCATCCAGCCTTAACCACAGGGCTGCCGCAACGCAGTTAGTAATGGGCCATTAGATTAGCATACATATACAGTGACATAAAATCATTAGCAGTCACTGTAGATTTCAACAGATTTGCTGTTGGGTGTTATAACACGAGCGCTGTTACACGTGGCTGACCATTTCCCTACTCTCGAATATTTTAAAATTCACTAGTAAACCTGTTGAAGTTAACGTCTTATCCTGTTAGCCCCATCGTACAAGATTCTTGTTAAGATCCTTTCTAAATGTGTACCGTACGACCGTTCCTTAAATGTAGCCACATCGGGTTGCTACCTTGCTAGTAATATTATATTTTTGGAGTTAACAACAGCAAGAAATTACAAATTGAACTAGGAAAAGTCCTAGGTTTGGTCGTGGTCGTGGGTAGGAAAAGTCTGGGTAGGAAAAATCCGCTCAGAAACCAAATGGGTAGGAAAATTCGGGTAGGAAAAATCCTACAACCGGGCTGTGCAACTGAAAGAGAGCGATGTATTTTTACGATTTCTGTGGTTGTAGGATTTTCCTTTTCCATTGCATAGCCCTTCAGTCCTTTCCTTTTTCTCTCTCAGCCAATACTTTCTAATACCGCGCAGAAACCAAATGGGTAGGAAAATTCCGGGTAGGAAACATCCTACAACCACAGAAATCGTAAAAATACATCGCTCCCTTTCAGTTGCACAGCCCTTCAGCCCTTTCCTTTTTCTCTCTCAGCCAATACTTTCCAATGTTAAGATTCTGGTCTTTCCTCCTGGTCTCTCGTCGAGAAACATTAATGCACACGCACGGCCTAAGTATTTAATTTGAACTAAACGAGGGGAAATGTAAAGAGACAGATATTATGTAATTTTTGCTAAATACTTGAATATATGTTATACTTACTATGCGAACATAAAATCGTAAAAATACATTACATCTCTCCCTTTCCGCTGCACTGCCTTTTCCTTTTTCTCTCTCAACCAATATTTTCCAATCTTGAGATTCTGTTCTTTCCTCCTGGTCGAGAAACATTAATGTACTGAATGTAAATATGAACTGAACTAATGTGAAATATTAATGTATATTGGTTTGGTGGAGACGTCTTGGACACAAACAAGTATAACTCAATAAACTTACACTAAAATGATATATCATTGGAACGACAATTATTAGACACAAATGAACACAAAATGAAACTGAATGTGAAATCGTGAATGTATTATATCATATATGATGTCGTTTACAGACAAATAGTTACCTCACTTCAATCTGAATCAAACTGTAGTACCGTATTAGGGATTTGATTGTTTCCTAATTTAGCTCTGCCATGACATGCAGGACTATTACTAACACAACTAACATTGTTGACACAATTCGACACAAATTAATACTAAAATATATTATAAATAAGAAAAAAAAATAAAGTGAATCACATTCGCGAATATAAAAGAAGAAATGGGAGCATACATCTATTACGTCTTAAAAAAGGGGGGGAAGGGGGTTCAAGGTGCCTATCCTTTAACATAGGCGTACATACCAAAAAGGGGGGAGGTATGGGGGTTCAAGATTTCGGTATTTTGAAGACGCAATAGTTACATCGTCCCAAACACGTGTGACGAGAGAACTTGGTTTTCCTAATGGCGACTGGCGACGCCATGAATTTCTGAAATTCTGAAAAATGACGTTATGAAAAAATCGGTCATTTTAACCCCGTACCCCTATTTTTTCTACTGTACGTATATGTAAAAGGCTACTGCAGCTTGCCCCATACCTCCCCCATCATGCATAACGTAAGGGTTGCAACATCCCCCAACTTTGGTAGCAGGCCGTTGTCAGTCTGTCAGTTTGAGTGAGAAATGCAGTTTGAGGCAGAAAATCCTTTTTCGTAGGGGAGGTGGGCTGTCGCGTTTTCTGCTCCAATCAGAGTCATATCATTGGGCGGAATATATTTTGAATATCAAAATTCGTTCATAGTTCACAGTAGTGTCAGGCTGACTGTAAACTATGAACGAATTTTGATGTTCAAAATATATTACACTCAGTGCAGGATGAGGATATCAAAGCCCACTCATATGTAACTATAAAATATGTAGTCACTATTTCTCGCCCACACGGATATTTCCTTGTATGTTGTTAGTATCGCAATCATATCTTTCTGTGGCTGTTAAAATAGGAAAAGAATCCGTGAATCCGCGTAAACGAGTGTTCAGTTGGGAAGATTAAGTGAAGAGGTTTCAAAGTTTAATTTTAGTGAACAAATGTGGAAATTGGGGAAACGTTAAACGCTCAAAGTTGGTAAACTACGAGAAAACATAGATTTCTTTTTATTATTTTGTCGTTCCCCGCAACTCTGAAAAAGCCGTCCAAACTTCTGCAAATCCGAAATGCAAAGTGCAGAATCTCAAGATTGGAAAGTATTTGACAGCCAGCTATCTGATGTATAATATCACTTGTAAAGTACGACGAGATGCCCGTCAAGAAAGTATTGGTTGAGCGAGAAAAAGGAAAAGGCAGTGCAGCGGAAAGGGAGAGATGTAATGTATTTTTACGATTTAATTTGTGTTCGCATAGTAAATTATAACTTGTACATATATTCAAGTATTTAGCCAAAATTACATAATATCTGTCTCTTTACATTTCCCCTCGTTTAGTTCAAATTAAATACTTGGGCCGTGCGTGTTTGTGTTCAAGACGTCCCCACCAAACCAACATACATTAATATTTCACATTAGTCCAGTTCGGTTCATATTCACATTCAGTGCATTAATGTTTTTCGACGATAGACCACCCAGGAGGAAAGACCAGAATCTTAACATTGAAAAGTATTGGCTGAGAGAAGGGCTGAAGGGCTGTTGGCTGTGCAACTGAAAGGGAGCGATGTATTTTTACGATTTCTGTGGTTGTAGGATTTTTCCTACCCGGACCTTTCCTACCCATTTGGTTTCTGCGCGGATTTTTCCTACCCAGACTTTTCCTACCCACGACCAAACCTAGGATTTTTCCTACCCATGTACTAAAAACAAACTACACATTGCGCAAAGATATGCCCACAAATTTTGCATTTTATTATAACCTGGAGTTAATTTACGGTCCACTCATAAATAGTTGTGTTTCTGTTTTACTTCTACATGAGTAATAGTCTCGGGTAGGAAAAGTCCTAGGTTTGGTCTCGAGTAGGAAAAGTCCTAGGTTTGGTCTTGAGTAGGAAACGTCCGGGTAGGGAAAATCCTACAACCCTCAACTCAACCCGCAATTCCCAGTTTCCCACTTTCCTCGCAAGCCCAAGTAAAATGGCATAAGTCCACCTAAAACATGCAGTTGTGATTTGATTTAAAGGTTTTTAGCGTTTTCGTAGTCTGCAGAAGACAATTTAGTGCTGATATTTTTTTATGCAAGAAAATTATTTTAAAGTTTGATTTCACTTAAAAGCCTGGCCTGGCCTGGCCATCACTTATCAAAGAACAGCCAAAACTTCTAGATTCCATCTAGAATTATGAGACTACTTGTAATAGCGCTTCATCAGGTACTGTATCAGTAGAAAAAATTTAGTTCGAAAAACTATATGTCACCATTTATTCATTATTCATTGTTCCTGCTTTTTATTTGATGGACTTATCCTGCTTTACCAAAAAACTCTTCAATTTATTGCGTAATAAATAAACCATTAAACTGTTTAGTGCTGTGTAACTTAAAATGAAGTGATTTGTATATCATACATGTTGATAGATTCGTCGCGACTCATTTTGTCAATGAAACAAAGGCAGAGGCATTGTATATCTATTTCAATATTTTAGATTCCATTGGAATCTATTGACAATCGCAATGTGCTGTTTTCGTCCAAGTGATAACTATATTTTATTTCAGGTCCAACATTATTTTTGGCACGAATATTCGTTTTAGTTACAATCCCAACACAATATAATGCAGCTCAAGTAATAAGTAACGAATATCATTAATAATTACAAGTACTAATTCAATAATATTGTTACTCTTGTAGACCTCATCGAACCTTTAAATACATTAATGTACTATATGCTGTTTTAAATTCATCACTGTAGGAAGTGTAAAATTAACCTCCTCATCAGATAATGAATTCGCCGAAAAAGGTAGAAAACCTCTTGCAGTCAGCTAGAATATCAGCTTTTCTCATGCGTTAGCTGCCGATCATCTGGAGATTCTTACAAAAAGCCTGATTAAAAATTTGATTGATTTAGATGCAGTAAGTTTCTGAATACGTATAAAACAATAATTATTGTTGTCAGACTTCACTTGTGATTATTTTAAAATCTATATTTTATTCAGTGACATTTTGTGTTTGTTTTCACTGTAATCAATCAGAGGCTGTAAATCTAGAGAAGAAAGGAATTTATGACCCATGCATCCCCTACTGCAAACAGAAATTGGGGCTTACTGAAATCCATGTGATAGGACTGTACTTTGGGGCACATAGAACGATTTCAAAAATTTTCGTTTCAAATCGTCGTCGACTCGACAGTGTCAAATATATTAATAAAGTTGTCTCTATCTCACTTTATTTTATTATATAGTATTATATAATTAAATCAAAAAGCTTTAAAACTGTCGTTTCACTTACCTAAAACATAATTACGATACTTCCAAACGTTACAATATAAACGCGGGTTTTACCAAGCTCGCACTGCATTAAATACTCGTATTGGCATAATGAATCATATTTGAGTGTAATTTTGTGCAAAATACAAAATCTCCATGGTGTTTGTCCGATTTCCTGGATTTCAAACTATTCAAAAAATTACGGAGTTGAACAAAATATGCAAAATTTAATCTGATAATCTTTTTATTTTATTTATTTTTTTTTTCCGGTTATCAAAAATATTAAATTCTAAAACTTCATTTCTGTGAGTAAATTTGAAGTCATAAACTTTTCGATGGTCTTTTTGGCACTATGCGCAGTATCGACAGCTCGAGCTCATAATTAATAGTCATAATTCATGGTTGACCTGAGCCGAGATATTTTAGGAGAATCACAAACAAGCTTTGATTGTGTTTGTAGTAATTACATTAGAATGTAATAATTATTCAGATAACTTCAAATTAGTATCTTCCCAGTAATAATGCATAACCGTATCATTTTTAATCGCAGTGAAATTCGCTGGAATGGTAACTAATTTTATTTTAATAATACTAAATAAATTATTTGAAATTCAATTATCAATTTAATGAAAAATAAAGAATTAATGTTAACAAAATAAATTAATGTAACAGAAAAGTGTTCTATCCATTTCTGCTACACTACAAATAATATAAGACGTTCAAAAATTTGAAGCAGTCCAAATAGAGAATGAAATGCTAAATGTTTAATGTCAGTAATGATTATTGATGATATTATTATTTGATATTATTTGATAATTTTACATTTAAATTTTGCTTTTTGTTATATTGCAAGTAGTTACATTACGGTATATCCTTGAACATACCTTTCATTTGCGCGAATTTTCTAATGCTTAATTCACATTCCAAAAGCCAAAAACTTATAAGTAAAACTTTCATCAAACTGCTATTTTTAACTGAAAAATGTTCAAAATAGTTATCAATTCAATCGTAAAACATTCTGTAAATAATTTAATTCCAAAATTTTAAAGTTCGAGTGCACGATCATCATCAAAATGGGCCCAATTAGAGTAAGGGTTTTTTTTCTTTGCAAATTGTGCGGACGCACGTTTCCAAAAGTTGAAAAGTACATTATTCATAAAAAATGCGAACATTCCTACGAATTTCAAAGTTCAAACTGCATTGTATTTTGTGAGGGGCCAACTCCTAATCGCCCTAACTCGACCTCGACTACACCTTCCAATGATCAACACAGCTGTGTCCATGTGTAAGTATCAACATTTTAAAAATCGTTATTAGGATAGTTGTATGTTCTAGGGAAATGTCATGTGGGAAGCTTACTGAGAAATACTAGACATCATGACGTTAGAACTATTATTGCTAATCATTTGAAAACGCTTGATTGGATTGTGCATGAAGAAGTGACTGATGGTGCTTCAAAAAGGGTGGACATCATCTGCTGGCGAAAAGATCTACTGTCAGGGTACATTCTGGATCCCACAATTCGTATGGAGCAGTCATGTAGTCAAGCTGAAGAAGTTAATATAGAAAAGCAGGCGCATTATAACCCATGCATTCCTTACTTTTTGGACAAGTACAAACTGAAGAAGTTGGAAGTGGTTGGACTTCTCGTTGGAGCTCGGGGCACTATAACTGAGTTCTTTGAATCATTTCGCAAAGAATTGCGTCTTCCATCAAAAATGATTGAAGAAATCGTAGTTGCTACAATTCGAGGCTCATGCCGAATCGCCCACAATCATTTATATAATATGAATTTATCCCATAGTTGATTTTAATTTGATCATTTAAATTAATGTTATTGTTTGATATACAAAAATCATATTTAACTTGTAAATAATGTGTTTTGTTTTTACTGTGTCTTAATGGCAAGCGTAATAGTGCGCCAGTTGTAAATAAAATTTTACTATCTCACTAACAATAAGCAATTTATGTACAATGTACTATAGTTTTACTTTAAATTACAAAAATGTAAACGTTACTGGATTTATTTTCTGCTAACCACTAAACCTGACAGTGAGCAAATTTCATTTTTACAAGTGTAAGAAGTAATTATGTTCCTTTTTGGTTGTAGTTCAACTCCATTGCCTCAACCACATTCGCACAGCAGTACCCGTTCCAAGGAAAAGCCAGAAACGGAGCGAGTAAATAATCTCCCAGTAATAACAAACGTATATTCACTCAACCCCGATACTTTTACGCAAACCGAGGATGTCCATGAGATGGAGGATAAACAAGAAACTTGCTCCGTTCAATCCGACAGTGGGCTAATACGTCTTGCAAATCCTGACGTTTACCTTGATCCTGCCTTACGATTAGAACCAGAAGAATGTCATGTGAATGACCTTGGCCCTAGCAAATACTGTCATGTTAAACTCGAAGACAATTTTATTTTGAGTGATCTTCCTTCCACATCCAAGTTCAGCTCAATCTCAGACACTGGATTACACGCACCATTCAATTCAAAAATAGTTTCATCAGTAGTACCAGCACCAACAGCACCAACAGTCCAAATTCATTTCCAGCAGTGTAAATTATGTTTCAAGGTATTAGCTTCATCGAGTCAACTCAAAACACATCTTAAGGTATGTGTGATGCACCATAAAAATCGGAGCCGATTCTGTGTTCCTTGCAATCAAGTATTTCTCGACTCGTGGAAATTACGAAATCACAATCGAAGACTGCATCCGACTCAGCAAGATAAAGCTAATGAGTTAAGTGTCCAACAATCTAAAGAATGTATTAAAATGAAATGTAAGTTCTGTCCACATGAATTCGTGGATGAAGCTGAATTATGCAAACACGTTAATTTACACAAGAAAAACAAAATACCGATTGATCCTGCTATTAAATCATTATTGCAGCTATTCACATGTGAATTTTGTTCCCTGTTCTTTCAAACAGCGAATCAACTGACTGAACACTTAAGCTATCATTTTGATGATTTCCCTTTTAGGTGCCCACACTTAGGGTGCTTAAAAGCCTACAAACTAAAAAGTGATTTTCAAAGACATTTAGCAACACACTAACTGTGTAGAGTTGTGGTTGCACATAGTACCAAATAGAAACGATTGTATGTGGTAAATAATATTTGTTTACAGACATTGTGCCTTGGTTACGTAATAAATACTATGAACATATATTTATAATTATATAGTAATACCTATGGTATTTTCCCACATTGCGTAAAATAATGTACACCAGCAAATGATAACCAGAATTTGTAACAGCTTCATTTATTAATTTTTTACATTGCAATAAATATTCTTACATTCAATAAGTGAGCCAGAATAATTAAAGTTTTAATAGGGAAAAATCCTTAATTATTCACAATTACGAATTAAGCTAAATAAAAATAAAAAATTCATTCATCTGAAAAAACTTACAGTGATAAGCGTATGATACGCCTTTAATGCCTACATTCTTGTAGGCATTTTATATTTAGTTTGCAGGCAGTTGTATGCGTAGATAAAACGTCCGATAAAAAAGCAATACTGTCAGCAATATGAAACAAGTATTAATCTTGACGTGACAACGTATTTCAATAAAAAATACAGTAAATTAAAAAAACAATTACTACCGTTTGGTAGCTGCGTAATAAGTATCTTACCTAGCAACAAGTTAAATTAGGTTAGTTATCTTGCTCTTGATAATTTTGGTTCAGAGCCAATTCGAATCTAATGAATAAAAACCCTTCAAGTTAAGGTACTACAGAAATAGTTAAAATTTTCATAAGAGGTTACTAATGATGTATTGTATAATTATATTGCAATTCAAAGCTTTTAGTTTCGAAGTATTCCTTTAAACTTGCCAAAACTTCTCTGCATTTTATAAAACAGAATTATTATATAATTTTTGTAATTATTTTACGTCCCAAAATTTCACAAAAAGGAAATTCAATTAGTTATTTATGACAAGGACAATATAATGCCGCTGAATCCAAGTGTTACTTTGATAAAAACAAATTTCATTAAGTTTTGCAATCAAGTTCCTGATTTACAAGCACTACAGCACTACAACAATTATAATTAATTACTTATCGTTAGAGGTTTCCATACTTCATATATTCTGCATCCAAGGTGGAACATTTTAATTCATAATCTATCATTACTAATAGTCATACCTTTGCCGCGGATCATACAACATAGTGTCAAAATTTTGCTACAATCTTTAAATTTTTGTTTTTAAAAATCCATTGAAATACAAACTCAAAAATGAGGTGCAAAATTCATAGAATATTCTCTACTTTAATTTCGTTGTTATTCTGGCTCACCTCTTGCAATGCAGGATTAGTTCTTACGTCTGATAAATCAAGCGTATATTCAGATGTTCACAGAATAATGAAACCCCTAAGAACGTGCCACATTTTACTAATGGCCGGGCACCAAACTGAAGAATTTGCGATGATGAGAACCAGAGAATTTGTGGAAACTATTTCAAAATTAAAAGCAATTTTTCAAATACATTACTTTACAAACTACACAGTCAACCTACGGAGCATTCAGATCAAGACTTTAATTCACAAATATAAACAAGAAAGCTGCATTGTCCACATTGCAATTCAAGCTGGAAGAAAATACAATTCAACAGAATATAATTTTCATAAGCCCTTTTACCCAAACTCAACCCTTGGAACAGACCAAATAAACCACCAGAATGATATTTGTCTATTTGTAATGGATCCTTTTGAGTGGCTCCACATCCTCAGTCTTGGGATTTACTACTGGAAAATACCTGTCAACTTTTTAATTTTAAAATTTTGGCAAGAAAACCAAATTGATTTCTCAGGAAGTGCCATCTCCTCGTCTTTGGAAGTTTATCAATTCAAACCCCGATGTGAGCATTCGCCTTGGTGTGAGGAATACATTGAAGTGAAAGAGCAAAAAAACCACTGGACCTCTCCCAGACGAATCAAAAACTATTTAAAAATTTCAAGACAAAATTTTCATGGGTCTCGAGTTGCAGTATATTACGGTCACAAAACACATCCTTCTTATTTTGATGTTATTCGAAAAATGGATATTAGGAAGCTGAGAAATTGCCCACAACATTTTAGTCTCATAAAAATGCTGCTTATTATTTCTGATCACCTAAACTTCACTCTTCTGCCCGTATCCGTTATGGATTTCAAATCTAATACTGTATATAATTGGACACAGCAGGAAGGATTCTTGTCAATCTTGTCATATTTATTTTACAAACAAAAGGACACTTCAGTTATTTTCAATAGAATGAGGACAAAACAGCTAATTTATGGTACAAATCCTGAGGTAGACGCTCCATACTGTTTAAATGACTTCCTGGAACCGTTTGAATTCAAAGTCTGGCTGTGCTTTACTGTAGCCATAGCTGGTGCCTTTGTCGTTTTCAAGACAACCTTTGACCTGAAATGCCAGAGATCTCTGTCACTCGCACTTTTACCGATTATTAATCAACCCTCAGTTGAAATTGTGTCAGCTCAGCAAAACCGATTTTTTTATGCAATTTGGGTTTTTTCAGCTCTTTACCTATCAAATCTTTTTGTTGCAAAGATACACAGCTTTTTAATTGCACCAGGAATAAAGGAACCTGCTAAAGCATTTTCAGATTTAATACAGGAAAATTACAGCTTTGCTCTTAGTAAAGGTGGAATTAAACACTTTAGTTATTTGTTAGACAATATGGGGCTCGATGTCGGTGTACAAAATGATTTGAGTGTCATTCGTAAGCATTGGCAACTCTTGAATCATTCAGTTGAAAGTTACACAGCATATACCAAAGAGGGTTTGAGGCAAGTTTATGCATCAGACAGGTCAAGTGTACTTGTTGGGATGAGAGATATCAAGTTTTTGTGTCCACTACTGCCCTATATATTTCAGAGGGATTTCCACTTTGCCAAAGATGAATTCTTTGTATTACCATGGATTTGGTCGTTGAGTATGTCAAATGTGGACTTGGCCACAGATGCAGTAAAAAATATTATTTCGACAGGAATTTTTAAATACATGTGGGAATTGGCTGTAAGCATTGTTGATTCTCGACAATTAAAAACGTTGAAGAGCTTGTTCAGGCATGAGCCTGAAGGAAAATATTGGGAAATGTATTTACGTGGAGTAGTGCCGTCCCCAACTGTTAGGCTGAGCGATTCTCTTATTAAAGCAATTAATGTTACATATTTATTTGGAACTGGGTTGTCTATTCTGGTGTTTATTTTCGAATTCTCTAGCACACAAATTTTAGTTTTGAGATACAAAATTGCATTTGCTTGCGTGTTAAAATATTATTTTTAAAGCATTGGCGTGTGATCTGGTTTAAAAGTAACAGTAAAGTCTTTAAATATGGTCATTTAATAGTAGCAGTTTAAAGAAGGCATTAAAATATCGAAATATAAATAAATTTTGGGTTTCAAATTCTAGGAAAAACAAAAAGTAAATTTTCTTGAATATTCGGGGAATTTTTCAGAATTAAATTCTGTCCTGACACTCTACGCGCTTAATTATACCTAAATGCTTTACAATTTGAGCGCAATTTTTTAGAAAAAAAAATCCAACCACGTTTAAGTTTATTGCACGGGCTTAATATTTTTAGAAACGGTTTGAAGAAGCCAGTTATGGGATTTGGAAATTTTCTTTAATTTTAACGAGTAGGATATCATTTTAAAGCTCTTATACAGTCCACTCTCTACATAGTGTACCTACTTCAGCGGACCAGCAAGATTAGTACACTATGAGGATAGTTCACTATGTAGAAAGTACGGATTTCAAAAAAAAATAGTATTATAGACGAAAACAATAAAAATCCTGCTGTTTAAATTAATATCAGTTCTAAACAAATCAATCAAAGAATATGTTTAGTAATTTTGATTGAATAAGTTTGCAAAATCAGTTACATCAAGAAAAAAATAGTAACTTTTTTAACTGGGCGCTAAAATGTTTTAAATTTCTGAAAGTACACTATGTAGCGACGAAAATTACAACTAAACGCTATTTTGGGCCTCTAAAATTAGTACACTATGAGGAGGTTTCCACTATGTAGAGGTGCACTATGTAGAAGTATTATAACATAAAAAGCATAGGAGTTTAGCCAGGGATACAAAGAATACAAACTCAGTACGCTATGTATCCACTATGAGGAGGTACACTATGTAGAGAGTGGACTAGTTTAATATCAGCAAAAATATATATGTTGCTGATTTCACTGCATTGTTTGTTTGTTGTATTGTTTTAAATCGTAGTGATCGGAATAGTCCTGGATCCTGGAACTCCAGAACAGAAAAATCTAGTCTGGTCAGGTCGGGTTTGGTCTAATCCGAGGATTTCGGACCAGGCCAGATTGTTTCGGACCAGACCAGACCAGCCCACATTTTCCTGGTCCGACTATTTGAAAAAGTTTAAGGAAATTGAGTTGAATAATTTGTTTTCCACACTATTATTTCAATTAAGTATATATATATGTATCTTTTTATATTATTAAATAATACAATTTTATAATTATTTTTTGAATTGCGCAATATTTGTTTTTATGAAATCCGCGCCAAAAAAAAATGTTAAAAAATGTACATGTCTACGGTATTTTTTTTCCAAAAATGTTCTGTCCAAAATGGTCTGGTCTGGTCCGGTATGTTTGGACCAGACCAGACCATGAAATCAGGACTAGTGCAGATCATTTCGATCACTAACATACTATTTTCCTGCCTTAGGCAGGTTTTTACTCTCTAGAATATATTGTCGGAGTAGAAATCTAGAATTATGTGTGTTCGTACAACATTAAATGTGTTATGAGTAATGCTTTATTTTATTAATAATCGGTTTGACAGCCCACAATTTTAAACTATTTGCATATTATTATTAATTTTTTTTCTTATGATTATTGTATTATCCTGCAAAATAAAAAAAGGTTAATAATGCCGAACACAATGTTTTAAAGCTCGGTTTTTGATTTAATTTTATGCACTTAATGTGTTGCGAGTTTGAATTGAGGCGAACTTCAAAATTGTTCAAACTTGCAAAAGTTGCGAATAGAACCAGAACTAAGTCAAATTAAATGTACTTGGTACCTATTCAGTTCGAAAAGCAATATTTTCACTTAAAATATTCATATTAGAGGAACCTGTTTAAGTTTAGCCTATATAAAAAATCTGCAAACAATACATGCAAGACAAAATGGACTTTAATATACTATGATGATATCTAGTAGCAACAGCTACACCGCACGCCACTTGGTTTGGAGGCCATAGCAAAATGAGTCACCTTGTCACAAGAATGTTGGAGATTAGCGTGTTCGGGAAAACATGTAACCTAGAGAACTAAAGATGCTGATTGGAAGCCCCTGGATTCACCAGTACTTTGCAAGAGTACCTCTGTACATTCTGGTTAGGCAAGCTGGTTTGAAGCTAAATAAAAAGAATACCTTAATTTCAGAAACAACAAAAAAGAAATTTTGATTATTAGGGTAGTTTCAGATTGCCTCTACAATTTTGTTTGCTTAGAATATTTATTAGATGAAAACATTGCAGTCCAACCCAATCAAATGTTTTTTGATGCATTTTATTGTTAAAATTACTACACCTAATTAATAAGTAAACTAAGGTAGGTGATGAAACTGATAAAACATAAATGAATACAATAATTGACTGTGAAACCAACACACCTAAAAAATTTAGCACGATAGGTTAAGTCATGTATAATAAGGTACAGCAAGTGATTTGCAACACAAAACAATTCTTAGCTCCAGTTAATTTCATTTAAGTTGCTACTTTTATTTTATTATGCAAAAATCATCATTATTTAATTTAGGTCAAAAGCAACTTTAAAAATTTTTGGGAACCCTTAGTTCTTCATTATCGCGAGTAAAGCAAAACAAATTAGAAATAACTGAAATTAAAAATAAACTATTAGCTAATAATTATTACAAACGTTTTAATAAATAAAAATAATAAAATTATTAAATATTCACTGAATTGATTTAACCAAAGTTCATACAACCTGTCACTGTGGGTCAGGAAATCAGAGGTTACTGCAATAATGTTGCCGCGGTCATTTTACTCTTTTGCCTATCCTCGTCCCGGATAGCGGTTAATAAGGAGCACCTAAGGAGACTGGGTTTCAATTATCTATCCAGTGGCGTTTACCGTACAACACAGAGCCGTAAATGATTACCAGTAACCGAGGATTGAAGCTATATAGGCCTCCAAATGGAAATTTCTCTCCAACTTGCAGTCCTTACCGCTAACCCTAGCACACTTTCAACCATATTTGATTTAAAGTTGAATGAAGCTTGAACTATAGCATAATAGTCTTCAGAATTTTAGAGCGTAGAAGTTACTAGCAACGTTTTGTATATTGAACAGTAAATTATTGCGTTAAGTAGCTCAAGTGCAAACACAAACAAGGACAGTGTAGCTCCAAGTAAGAGAGTTAACATGATAGCCCTAATAAGAGAGTCATTTAGCGTAACAGCTGGAGATTCTAATTTGCGAACCAAAAAAATATTTAAGTTTTCCCCTTCCGGTTCATTCTCAAATAATTTCTTGAGAAGCCCAATATTCGCATTATTTTCAATATTTGAATATATATCTATCCAATATTTAAATATCCCTGTAGACATAATATCCCAGATGACCTCCACAGCCAAGTCTGCATTAGATATGCTTACGAACCAACTCCATGACAATACAAAGAATTCATCTTTTGCAATGTAAAAGCTCCTCTGAAATATTGTTGGCAATACTCAGTCAGTGGACAACATTTAGATTTAAATGCTTTGGTATATCAACTACGATTTATAAGTTACATCTACATCGGAACGATGACGACTTTATGACTCGATTTTCATAAAAAGTTAACTTGACCCATCAGTTCCCTGATTGGCCCGCTGGTTTGAAAGATACAGCATTTAAAAGTAAATGCCGGAGATTTAAAACTAATTCCTGGGCAATTAAAATAATAAATTAAGGCATTTAAATCTAATTGCCGGGCAATTAAAATTAGTGAATGTCCACAGACTGATACTGGACAGAGGAACTGCATCTCACCTTTTCCAACGAGTATGCTGGACCGACCTGAGGTGTAAATTTTTCTTAAGCCCTCTTTTGACTTGTTGTACTCTACTGACTTATCAAGGAGCAACCGATGCCTCTGTATGACACTAGAATTAGTTTGTAGTCCAGCTTCCGACTGTCAAACTTCCAGCATATACCTGCCGTTCTCTATGTCCCCAGGTGGAAGAGCCACTTGGTAATTTTCTTTAATTAAATCTGCAAATGATTTACTAGACTTTTGAGTACCTGGGGCAACTCTAAAACTTTGCAATCTGGCTAAAAAATAATTTCCTATTACAAATGCCACCAGGACCCATATAGTATAAAATATTCTTTTCCTATGGGTTTTAATAGCACAAGTTTCCGCCGGAGGCTGATTTATGATTGGAGTCAATGTGAGTTCCAGAGATCTGCATAGACTAATGCAAAAAATTGCTTTGAACAGAAGGGAGCTACAAGTTATTGAAATAACGAACAGGGCCCAAACTGTCAAGGTAAATGGTAAAAAAAAGTCGTGGAAACAAGACGGGACATCTAAGTCAGGATTCGTACCGTAAATCAGCTGAGTCCAGTCAAACTGAATAGGGACCAATACCTGACCTTTGAGTTTAATTGTTTTAAACGACACAGGCGATATGACTCCTACTTGGCTGGTAGAAAATGAATCTATTAGGTACTCATGTCGAGACATGGGGAAAATAGTTAAATTTAAATGATCACCAATCAGAAGTGACAATTTTATAAGAGCTGTAGCTTCCGAGAGATGTAGAAGTAAAATTGTCCTCGTTTCCAGGTTTCGTATGATTTGAATCTTATCCAACGCTGTCGTTTCTCCATAGTAAAATCTAACATGGGACTCATAAAAATTCCTTCTAGTATTCTTCAGATAGCTTCGTATTTCGCTCAGAGATGTCCAGTGCTTCTCTACGACTTGGTGAGATATGCGCTGTTCGCAGTAGGTCGATTTCTGGCATC
Organism: Dicyrtomina minuta; assembly: GCA_949802685.1. Classification (NCBI taxonomy): domain Eukaryota; kingdom Metazoa; phylum Arthropoda; class Collembola; order Symphypleona; family Dicyrtomidae; genus Dicyrtomina; species Dicyrtomina minuta. The sequence continues at coordinate 92,467,450 of OX461808.1, read as the reverse complement.
GTAGTTTGAATTGAAAAATTCTGACAGTTCCAATGTGTTTTGTCGCTCCTATTTGCGTTTGTGCCATCTTAAATATTAAAAAGTTGAGGGGTATTTTCCAGTAGAAGAGGTCGTAGTGACGGATGTGGAGCCATTGTTGGGGATCCATTACAAATATGAAGAAATCCATATGATGGTTTACATGGTTTGTGCCACTGCCAGTGGTCGGATCTAGGAAAAAGGGATTGTTGAAATTCAAAGTGGTAGAATGATATTTACTTGCGGATGGGATTACAATGTTGACAACGCAGTTTTCAAGATTTTTTGAAGCTAGTGTTGTTTGAATTTTACTGCTGTTTTTGTAGTTGCGGGTATGAAACTCGTGCAGTTGTAAAATAGTGGCTGATTTTACAAGATTTTCTAAAAACCCTTGGGTGTGTATTGCTGTAAATGTATCAGTTTGGTCTCCGGTTAGTATTATTGTTTCACAGGTTTTCAAGTACTTCATTATCTGGGGTACGATGGAATCGGCATGAATTGTTCTTGTTTGAAGCGTTATTTGTGCCACGCATAAAACAGTTAGTCGTAGTACTAAAAATAAAAGAAAAAGCTGTGCGGGAGGCGGGAATTGGTTTCCACATTTTACAGTTTTTGAACTTGTACACTTTAAAAATATGCATGTATTAAAACAAACAACAATTTATTGAAACTGGTAAGATTTACTGTTAATTATTTTGACTAAATTAATCCAACTATTCTTAGAGCCACTAAAAGTTGTAATAAACTTTTTACAGTCACATACTAAATTGAAAATTGTGACTTTCAAGTTATACTAGAGTTGAATCTTCAAAATAAATTATGTTACTAACAGTGAGTGAACAATACAGGTACTGTCGGTGCTTTAGTCTCTAAACTAAAGCACCTTACTACAGTAGGTCCGTTTTATAGAATGGGTACTTTCCAGGTCCGGATAAAGGAATTACTTTTAGGCAGCAATTTGTTTCTATACAAAAACCACCATTTTGGTTTTATTAACGGCTTTCTTTGATACAGCGAAATTTTGCATTTACATGTTTTAGAAAAATGCAAAATGGTCTTTTTACTTGATTCAAAAAATGCAAAATGTTGCATTTACTTGTTTTAGAAAAATGCAAAATGATGCATTTATATACATGTTTTAGAAAAATGCAAAATGATGCATTTACATGTTTTAGAAAATTGCAACATGATGCATTTACATGTTTTAGAAAAATGCAAAATGTTGCATTTACTTGTTTTAGAAAAATGCAAAATGATGCATTTACATGTTTTAGAAAAATGCAAAATGATGCATTTATATACATGTTTTAGAAAAATGCAAAATGATGCATTTACATGTTTTAGAAAAATGCAACATGATGCATTTACATGTTTTAGAAAAATGCAAAATGTTGCATTTACTTGTTTTAGAAAAATGCAAAATGATGCATTTAAATGTTTTAGAAATATGCAAAATGATGCATTTACATGTTTTAGAAAAATGCAAAATGTTGCATTTACTTGTTTTAGAAAAATGCAAAATGTTGCATTTACTTGTTTTAGAAAAATGCAAAATTGCCTTTTTACGTGATTCAGAAAAGTGCAAAATGTTTAGTTCACAATTTTTAAGAAAAGTGTTAAATGTTGTATTTGCATGTCTTTGAAAATTCAAAATATTCCATTTGCATGTTTTTTTGAAAATTCAAGCAGCGGGGGCTGCCTGCGCTGGCCGCCGCATTATCCGACCCTGCAATTTGGGTTCACGACTTGGCGAGGTTCTCTTGTAGTAATATTAACACGTAAAATAAAGCAATATGAGCAGAATATTTGAAATGACAGGAAATGAGTGACAACTATTTAATAAATTACACAAGTGACATACAATACATGATAAGAACGGCACATTCTTGGTCAACTTCACATGCTTTCTCACTTTCTGACAGCTTTGAACACTTATGCTGTTGTATATCTGTTAGCATTCTAAACTGAGTAGCTCATCACTCGTTGATTACGTAAAACTACATTTTGTGAAACCCGTTAACAATTTATTGATGCAGCGCATGCCACTCACGCTACATCATTAGTGGCGATATCAAATTTCTCACTTCAGTTACTTATTCATGATTCTAACATATTTTACCTAACTAATAAGAAACACATTTAAAGTGTAAAATGTAAAGTTACCAAATGGTAGTTGAATACTTCAGTTAAAATGCTGACTATACCAGCTACAGCTCGTAACAATTAAATTACACTGTGTGAAGATAAAGATATATGAAATAAATTATGCAACTCCGAGTACTGTATAATTACTTTTTAATTATATATGGACCTGACATTGACATATACTCCATCCACAATAATGGAATCGGAATGACAAAGCTTAAAATACTTGTTTTGGTTTTGAAGCTCTTGTCTGCTCACCTTAGTAACTCAGCATAGAAAATAACACATTTAGACACTACGAACGTACAACTTCATTAACTTATACTTAGCGCTTATACTTGACTTTCAGCTCATAAACATCTATTGAAATGGGTTTTTCTGTCTGTTTGTCTGTGGGTCGCACGCTACAGGTCACAGCTTTGACCTGATCTCCTTGAAATAACTTTTAAACGCTCACAAAAGCGCTCGCATTGTGCTGTATAGTTTTTGGTCAGAATCGAATTAATAGGTTTTCCGCAGTCAGCAGTTGAATGGATTGCATACTCATCTTTATTTCAATAAATGGACATACAGTTGACTTCCTTTCGGGGCCAGACGAAAATGACTTCATTTAAGTTGAGGGTGGGGCAGTTTAAAAAGTTGCTCAACACAAATCTGTCATTTACACATTGCTTAACAGGGTAACATAAAAATCAGGAAAAAGAATGATCTTTGATGTGTTTGTTTACAAGGAATTCCGGTTACGAGGGACAGAATTTGCCAGTCCCGCAAAGTCTCTTATATTTAATTTTGTCTGTCTCTGTCTGTACTTTGGGATAACTTTTCTCACGACAAATGTATTGCGGATTTCGTCCACTCAAAATGTGACGACAAAGTCAATTAAACTATTAGCCATTGTCGTCAACCCATTGACAGTAAGATTATCGTCAAAGCAGTACAACATTCCTGGATTATATTGAATTTTTTGAAACGATTTTTGATTTTTGTCCATCCATTTTCTTCCATGTTCAGAAATTCGTGCTTTATAGCTTGTTCTTTGTGTAATAATTTTGTAATTACAATTTTGGTTTAGCTTATTAGTAAACACTAACTCCTGTTCCGGAAGTGGCCAATCTTCTAAAAATTTACTTGAATTTATTTTGACTCCGTCAAATAAAAACGCCTGCATGCACCAGATCATAAGGTTGTTCATTGCAAAGTTTGCAGCGTAATACCTTAAAGAATTATCATTAGAGCAAATACATAGGTAAAGTGAAACCACCACAACTGCGCGTAATGATATTTGTGAAATGAGGAGAGACGCAGAGCCGACATCGTTTGCCATTTTAACAAGAATTTGAAGTTCTCGGTAGGATTTAACTCTTGCAGATGGATAGCGGAGAATTTCTAGTGTCCAATAGCCTGACTCTTTTTTATTATTTTTACAAGTTGTACGAGAAGGTTTGCTATTACGAAACAATAATTGCATTTAGATTAAACTTTGACCAAACAAATGCCATATAATAACAATTTAAATCACTATTTTTTTAAGAGCTGTATTAGTAAAATACTAATTAGTTGTTTTCATTCCTTGAAACAATAGTGCAAGCAGTAAATGTATAACGCAATTTAAAAAAAAAGTAATTCAACGGTTTAATGTGGGCTGTTTAATAAAGCTTACCTAATTTCAGTAAGGATTGTGTTCACAATAACGATGACGTTTACATGAAACGTAGCCCAAAGCCACACTTGACCAATAAGATTACAAGCTATAATGTAGATTACTCCTATATTGACACAAAATCTAGGCAAGTTCAACAAGGAACGTGTAAGGTCTCCGCTCCACACAAAAATGCAAACTAGGGACTCCTGATTTGTGTACGCAGAAAGGATGTTAAAAAATGAAAATGTATGGATCGAATAGTACCAAAATGAGAAAAGATGGCCAAGGATATCCTTTTGACCTCTTCTCTCTATTATACTAGTCTTAGATGTGTACCGTTCACAAAAGTACTTTTCATAATTTGAAATCTGCTCAAAACATCTTGGAAGGTGCTTGTAAAGCAACGCTATGGCACAATGCAAGTATAAGATTAAATATACGCAAAAACACGGAAACCCTAGGACTAGAATATCTCTAAATTCATTTTGGTCCATTGTTCTCCATGTCTTTAATAGATTAATTGTGAAGCATTTCTGTGTAAGTAGTCGTTTGGTAAACACTATTGCTGTCCAAGCAATAAGTACAATGTTAAAAATCCAAAAAATGAAATGAAACTTTGAAGGGGTTAAAATGTATTTTCCATTAACATAATCCACTCTGAATGGGAGACAAGTGCTCATTATGGGTGACGAGAGGAACTTAAGAAAATACTTTCTTGTTCTTGGCGGAATTAACAACATCATAAATTTTAATAACAAAATTTGTATTGACTTAAAAGGTTAATTTTAATTAATGCAACGTGCAAACATTTTAATACAACAATGTTCTTACGCACCTAGTTATTATAAGATTGTTTTATAATAAATAACAGTGTAAATATTTTAAATTGTAATCTTAAGACTTAGAATCGTCAAGATGTGTATAACTTAGGGACTTTTTGGAAACTTGCTGTCAGTATAACTAAGCATGGTCTGAGCAAATGAAGTGAGCTAAAGGAGTTTAGGATAGAAATCAGTTTGTAAATTTCATTTCTGAATAGTGCGTCATAGAAATATTGTAAGAGAAAGATTTAATTTTAATACATTTTTGGTTAAACCCGAATTTAATTTTAAACCCAAAATTGGATTAAAATTTATTTTTTGCCATTATATTTCATTTAAAATAATACGTATTACATGAAATAAACGTCTAACTGCGCAAAGGTATCATGCTCATTTAAAATAATTATAATATAATGTTGGATATTTTATGCTACTAGAAAATATAATTCACTTATAAATCCATCATAAATAGCAAAACGCCACCGATTCAAGTAAATTAAAACTGATGTCAAAACTACTGTACATGATAAAGACTATGCTATATGCAATCTAGTTTGAGTTTTATTCATATTAACCTGGAGTTTTAAGCAAAAATACCTATAATAGTATTATAAACCATCAAAAATGATTATGTCCAAGTTAAAAAAATATTCGACCTTTGACAATATTAGAACGATCGAAATACATAAAGCTTACATAAGAGCTTCAGTTAAAATTATATTAGACTAAAAAACAGTAAAAACTATTTTTAGCTATAACACAACATTGATTTTGACCTAATTGTGAAATACAAATGCCAAAAAATCGCGTATTTTGATGATACAATTTTACATATCATTTCCTTATTTAAAAATCAATGATAAAAGTGCATACGCTAAAGTTAAAACTGTATTTTGTATTTATGTAAGTGTGCTGAATGAAATAAAAAGTTAAAATGTTAAAGCGTAGCCAACTTGATTTACCAGGCCTACCGTTGCATTTTCTGATGCTTTTTTTTTGTCGCCACGCATTTACATATGCAACTGAATTGGCAGCAGGTTTATTTTTTTTTACTTTACGGACATTTCAAGAATACTTGTAGCACTGAATGTTAACCACATCGCTTTTAACCCATTTAACTAACTGTAAATATATATTACCGGCTAAATAATAATATACGGTTAAATAGGACATCAACGCAATATTAACATAGCTAAATAATACTGCATAGTGTAGATAAGCCAACACAAAGTAAGTACGGAGATGAATGCATTTACTCAAAGTACACTCAAAGCTATGTTATTAATCATAAGCTTAATAACGTAATTATTACAAAAAATTTAATTTAAATAATTCTACATAGCACCTCTAAACAATCAACTCATTTATCAACAATTTTAAAACAAACTTTAAGATTAATCAGCATTTGTGTACTTAATATTGTGCTGATTGCTCAAAAAACAGCTGAAGAGAGGCACCTGCTGGCGTTTATGAGCTAAACTCAATTTGGAAAACCTTTTCAGGTAAAGCGGAAGGCCTTGTGTATCTAGTTGGGTATCGTTAAGGTTAAAACTTGACTTTATAATACTAGAAGCATTAAAAAATATCGACGTTGGGCCCATTAAGTTAATATTGTTATTTTCAAGAAACATGGTCTTGAGTTTTAACGTTTCCTAACATAATTATATGTAATATAATATGATATAAGTAAACATATCTTAGCAACGAATAGGGCATAGGTTCACAATGTATCTAATGAATGGTGGGCCACTTTTAGGAAACCAGACACCCCACGTTATAGATAGCCATTTACGCAATGCTTACGAAGGCAACAAGGCAAGAGAGTGTGTCCAACGTTTTAGTTAATTTGAATGGCGCCATTGATATCGGGCTTCAACTAGCAAAATATAATGTAATAGAACAAAAGAAATTTACTAATAATATAGCATTACGAACTAACAAATGTACCTACGTAAAAACCTAGGGATGGTCTGTAAATGACGTAACCCAAATCACCACCCATTCATTACCCTTCCCCCCTCCCCACACAATACCGACTAAAACCACATATCACATAGATGGGATTATACATATACGATCCTTATATGCACTAATTACAGAGCAATATGTGACGTTTTTTGAGGGAAAGCTTTTAAATGCTGAGTTTAATTATTTATTAAAGTAGTCACGTTCGTTCGTTCGTCTGTATGTCCGTCTGTTGGTCATGCTCCACAGATCACAGTTTTTAACTGATTTTCTTCAAACAATTTTGTAACGACCCGTATGTCAAGTATGAAATTTCCAAGGCATGTACGAGCTTGCTTCACAACCTGGGTAAGTAGATACGTCGAATTTACGTTTCACGTTGTTGTCACTCTGTATTTAAATATTACTGCTTATAGGGACAGATTTAAAATATTCGGTTGGCCAGCCCATGTTTCGATGTTAAAAATATCCGATTTTAAGGGAAACGATATAAGGGAAAATCCAGTTAGGATAAGTTAAGAGATATTCAGAGGCAAGTATGTGTATGCAATGAAAATTTTAAACCCAGCACATGTATTCATTCACCGCTATCAAACAAAAATTTAATCCATTTAACAATTCCTAATCATGTGTGTTGCAGCTTCACAAGACTACTATTTTAATTATCTATTCCAGCCAATGTTAATATTTTGACGTACAAGTTTGATCTTAAATAATTAGCCGTTAAAGTTTATCTAATACAATTTAAAATTCTATATAACATAACGCATTTTTGCAAAGTTAATTTTGGTGAAATCAGCAATGTTAAGAAGTAATATCATTAGTTATGGAACAATTAAAGTGTGCTATTCATTACCACATATTGATTTCTAACTGGCATGACAACATTTACATTTTATATGACAAGGTTTAATTAAATAAAATTATCATAAAATTAGCTACAAACTACAAAATAAAATCAATATTACTTTTTGCCTAACATTGATTTTTACGACGATGATGTTTTCTACTCACAGCCAATCAAGCATTACAGTGTTATAGCGTTAGTCCATAATTCTAACTTGTAGACCCTTCATTTAAAATGTGACAAAAAAGTCAAATAAACTAATAAATATTGTCATTAATCCATTAACAGTGAGATCATTGTCACAGCTGTACAACATTCCGAGATTACACTGAATTTTTTTGAACGATTTATGATTCTTCTTTATCCATTTTCTTGCAGGGTCTAAGATTTGTGCTTTACACCCTGGTTGTTGTGTAACTACTCTTCTATTTTCATTATGGTGTTGCCTATTTTCAGTAAATAATTCTTGTTTAGGAAGAAGCCAATTTTCTAAAAATTTACTTGAGATTATTTGGACTCCATCGAATCAAAACGCCTGCATGCACCAGATTAAAAAATTATTTACTGCAAAATTTGCAGCATACAGCCTTAAAGTTATCATCTGAGCGAATGCATAAGTAAACTGCGACCAAAACCACTGCGTGTAATGACACTTAAGAAATTAGGAGAGACGCAGAGCCAACATCATTTGCCATTTTTACAAGAATTTGAAGTTGTCGGTAGGATTTGACTATTGCAAAAGGGTACCGGAGCATTTCTCGCGTCCAATACCTTGACTCGCGTGTATACCTTTTGATAGTTGCACGAGTAGGTTTGCTAATATAAAAAGATATTTAAAAGATTAAAAATTTGACCAAAATAATTGCTGTTCTAACAGTCTTAATAGTTATGTTTTCGACAGCTGCGTCAATGTAAGACCCTTAGTTTTAAAATCTCTAAAAACCGTTGTGCCTTATATATTGATTTTTATATTCATAATATTATTTCATATATTATTTTTTAATTAACTAACCCGGAATAAAATTTCCCAGGATATATGTGTTTAGAATTGCTTAACTAATTTCAATGAGGACTGTGTTGACAATACCAATAATGGTAAAATAAAATAAAACCCAAAACGCTACCTGACCTATAAGGTTACAAGCTACAATAGAAATTATTCCTATATTGACACAAAATCTAGAAAAGTTGAAGAAGGAACGTGTAAGGTCTCCACTCCACACAAAAAACCTAACAAGGGACTCTAGATAAATATATGAAAAAATTGTGTTGACTAATACGAATATACAGATCGAATAGTACAAAATTGCAAAAATAAGTTTAAGGATATCCTTTTGACCTTTCCTTTCTTTCATACTGTCCTTGGATGTGTACGTTTTATAAAAGTACTTTTCATTATTATAAATTTGCTCAAAACATCTTAGAAGTTGCTTGTAAACTAAAGCTCCTACGAAATGTGAGTACAAGATCAAATATACGCAAAACAAGGAGGAGCCTAGGACTAAAATTTCTCTAAACTGATTTTGGTCTACTGTCCTCCATGTCATTAATATTTTAATTGTGAAGCATCGCTTGGTATACAGTCGACTTTTTAAAACAATTGTAAACCACATGATGAGTACAATAATAAGGATCCAAAAAATTAACCGAAATTTTGAAGGCGTTAAAATACATTTTCCTTGAATAAAATCCACTCTGTATGGCAAACAATTGCTCATCATGGGTGACGTAATAGCTATGGTGACGTTATGAACTTTATAAAAATACTTTCGTGTTCTTGGCGCAACCAGCAACATTAAAAAAATTCTTAAATATGTTTTAACTCAAAGGGTAAATTTTAAGTAATGCAAGGCGCTAGGCTTTAGCTATTGCAAACGTTTTAATACAATAATGATTCTTAAAAGTTGGTAATGAAAAATTTGTTTAATAATAAATTTAAGCTAACAACATTTAAATTATAACCTTACGATTAGGATTCTCTCGCTCTATATAACTTTAAGACTTTAAAGACAACTATTGCCAGTATATTCACCATAGTTCTTGGCAAACAAAGTAAAGTCAAAAATAAAAACCAGTTTATGACTATCATTTCCTAATAGTACGTCATAGAAATATTAAAAGAGAAATATTAACTTTAAACACATTTTTAGTGAAACATGAATATGATTTCAAAAGTTGCTAAACCAATAACAGGAAATTAAATTAATGTTGAGCCATCATTTAGTTTAATACATTTAATTTATATTCAATAATACAATTGAAAATAATAAAATTCCTGAAATTATTGTCTAACCACGCGAAGGTATATAGCGGTCCACTGAAAATAATTATTATAATAAGAGACATTTTATGCTACGGGAAAATGTAATTTAATTATAGATGAATCAACAATTATGTACATTGCTAGAAAATTGATGCTGATTTCAAAACTAGTGTACATATTAAACTAAAGGCTATGCAACGGAATCATTAAATTTTGTTTAATACAAACCTTCAGCTTTAAAACCAAAAAAATTACTTAAAATATTATAAACTATCAAAAATGCGTGCTGAAAGAAAATGTCCAAGTTAAAAAAGAAATTAGTTTTGACAAAATATTTGAAGGATCGAAACAATGCTTACATTAGAGCTTAACTTAAATTATATTTATATATTTATATTAAATATTTATTCATAAAGTAAAATCAACTGAGAAGAAATTTCACGGACAAAATCAGTCCCTTACAACTGAATTCTTTTTTTCTAAATATGTCCCTTTCATCTAGATAATACCTTTTAGCAGCTCCCTTATTACCGGATAATGTTAACAATTAAACATAGGATGGCCAATCAAATATTTTAAAAATAATCACTAAAAGATGATCCTTAGAGAAGCAGTATTTCATCAAAACATCAAAGGCTATTTATAATGTCAAATTAAAATTAAAGGTTATTTGTAAAGTTAAACTTAACATTTTACCTGGAAGCGTGCAACTTACAAACAGACAGACTGACTCACAGACAAAGGTATGATTGTGTTAACATCAATTATTGACCTTTCAGAGTTAAAATTATTGGGATTGGGGATATAATAAAGATGTCAGTAAAAAAAATTGTGACGTCGTTTATAGGCCTCCATGGAGTTTAGTAGTCGCATAGGAGTGGGGGTATAATAAATAGGTTATAATTTGTTACACTTCATTTATGGAACCCCCTCCCAAGGTGAACTGAACGCATGGGAGTAGAGATATATTAAACAAGGGATGATTTTCGTTTGCATCTTGTATGGACAACCCCGGAGTTAAAGTCATAGCTTGGGGGTGGGGATGTAATAAATAAGTTGAACGTTTGTTTTCGTCCTTCACGGACCACTCCGGAGTTAAAGCAATAGCATGGGATTGGGTATGTAATGAATCAGTGAAAATTGTGTTGACATCGCTCCAAAGTTGCATAACATGATGCAAATTGTAGTGGCACTATTTAAGCATTGATTACACTGTATGTTAATAGTATTCAATTGCGTAGTGATACAGTTTTGACGTTGAAGTGGGTAATCGTGAAATTGCCTTAAATTGTGATAATTTGTAAGAAAATCGGGTAAATATTGTGACCTGTAAATGGGTTCAAAAACTCCTGATTTGCTCTATACTATGTGCATACCCCCTCTCCTTCCTCCCCCCCCCTTCCGCCTAAAAAAGACATTCCCTGCGTGTGTGACGTAGCAGCCTTGAAACGACTGTAGCTATGATTGGTTGTACTTGTACCTTATATCAAAATTTAAATGTACCTACATATATATTTTTAATTTGTTTTGCATGTGTTTATACGTATTTTACCTGGTTTTGCTGTCGTTCGTTTGTTTTCCAAAAGCAGATTCATTCAAGCGGTAATTGTGGAAAACTGGTTAGTTTAAAAATACCTTGAAAGAAATCGATTAAGAACTGTGACCTGTAGAGCACAGCCAACGAGCAGACAGGCATCACCATGTCACCATTTCATTAGATGCAGCTAAAGCTTAGCATCTAAAAAACATTTGGCTCATAATATTTCTGAGCTGTTCACGTGCAAAGCATATCGTATATGTATATTACTTTCTAATATCGTAATATCGCTAATTTGTATAATCTTATATTAATTCAAGCCAAAGGAGTTGTACAGTATTCTCGATTGAGGAAATACAATGAGGATTTTACCTTTTACTGTTTTAATCATCATTACACAGCAAAAATACTACAGAAATGGTTAAAAATATTTATTGAACTATTTTGTTAAAAAATTATCTGTTTCGTAAATAACTATGCATTATTATTTGCATATAAACTGACACAAAAATGACAAGATTGGGTTAGCTAACTTCCAAGGCTTTCTTATTCTAGCATATAAAAGCAGAAAGAGTTATTTGAATTAATAAAATATATAGATTATTATGAATACGAAAAACCTAAAGCACTATATTGCATGTTAATAATCTTACTTCAACTCTTCTATTTGTCGTGAAAGTTTTTTATGCTGGCTTCTAGTGTACCCATAAACAGAAAATTAAACGTTTTTTTTTGTTGAACAAGCTTGTTGTCGTCAACTTTTAGCAAAAGGTTTTATTACATACAATTAGCTTTACTACCAACCATAGAATGAAATCTATACTATTTCTCGACTAAAAATATTTGATTTTTTTAAGTCGACGTTGCTTACTGACCACTATTCTTAAATTACAATTATTATCAGTTACCATTTATTATGTGCAATACAAATTATTATACTTGATTTTAGTTAAATAGAACAAGCTTAAAATGGTTAAGCAAAAAAAGAGATTTTTTGTAGTTTTTACCAATCAACAAACACTCATGTGCTTCCTTAATAAAACCATTTCTTTATTATGGCGTTGCTCCGACTAAATTAAGTGTGTAGTTGCTTTACTTAAAATGTTACGACTAAGTCAATTAAACTATTGCCCATTGTGGTCAACCCATTGACAGTGAGATCATCGTCAAAGCAGTACAAAATTCCTAGATTAAATTGAATCTTTTGGAACGATTTATGATTTTTCTCCATCAATTTTTTTGCATGTTTTGAAATATGTGCTTCACCGGCTGTTTTTAGTCTAAACGTGTTTTTACATACGTTTCTGTGTTGCTCATTAGTAGGCAGCAGTGCAAGTTCCGGACAAAGCCAATTCGCTAAAAATTTATTCGAGTTAATTTTCACTCCGTCAAATAAGTACGCCTGCATGTACCAGATTGAAAGGTTATTTAATGCAAAGTTTGCAGCGTAAAACCTTACAGAGTTATCATCTGAGCGAATACATAGGTAAAGTGCGACCACAACCACTGCGCGTAATGATACTTGAGAAATTAAAAGAGACGCAGAGCCGACATCATTTGCCATTTTTACCAGAATTTGAAGTTGTCGATAGGTTTTGATCGTTGCAGAAGGATAGCGCAAAATTGCGAGCGTCCAATAGTTTGAATTACGTTTACAACTTTTAGTAGTAGTTTGTGTAGGTTTGCTACGACCGAAAGACATTTAAATTATATATTAGTGGTTCAATAACCTTGAATATGCGTTTACAGGTGACGTGTGCTTAAAATACTTACCCAATTTCAACGAGGATTGCGTTAGCAATAACGATAATGGTCCCATGAAACGATACCCAAAACCACACTTGACCAATAAGTGTAAACGCTACAATGGTGATTATTCCTATATTGACGCAAAATCTAGGGAAATTTAAGCAGGAACGTGAAAGGTCTCCACTCCACATAAAAATACAAACAAGGGATTCCTGATTCATGTATGCAAAAATAATGTTCACAAATGAAAATGAATAGATTGAATAGTACCAAACTGAAAATATAATTCCAAGGACATCCTTTTGACCTCTCCTCTCTCTCATGCTGTCCTTGGATGTGAACATTTTACAAAAGTACTTTTCGTAATTAAAAATAAGCTCAAAACACCCTGGGAGGTACTTGTAAACTAACGCTACTACGAAATGTAAGTACAAAATTAAATATGTGCAAAAGCAGGGGAAGCCTAAGACTAAAATTTCCCTAAACTCATTTAGGTCTATTTCTCTCCATTTCTTTAATAATTGAATTGTGAAGCATTTTTTTGTAAGGAGTCTACTTGTCGATAAAATTGCAACACACAAGTTGAGCACAATGTTAAAAATCCAAACAAGTAAACGAAACCTTGAAGGAATTAAAACGCATTTTTCTTGAATAGAATCCACTTTAAACGGGAGACAAGTGCTCATGATGGTTGACGAGAGGAACTTAAGAAAATACTTTCGTGTTCTTGGCGCAATCAACAACATTATGTTCTAAAGAGTAAACTTTTGAATTTCTACAAGGATTTTGACTATAACAAATTTGAAACTTTTGAATGCAAGTAAATACTTTTTTAGTATTGAATTTAAATTCAAAAATTTTAAATTTTAATATTTTAAACTTAGAATAGTCTCGCTATATATACTTTAAGGACTATATGGACACCTTCTCTCAGCATATCTGACTAGTGAGCGTACTTTGACTAAATGACATTAGTTAGAAGAAAATAGAAACCAGCTCGTAACTGTCATTTCTGAATTTTACGTCATTGCAATGTTAATAGCGTAAAATAATAACTTGAAAAATATTCTTAGAGAAACCTAAAAATATGATTTTTAAAATTGTTTGAATTTATAACAAGAATATAAAATTAAATTTTTGCCATCAGTAAACTAAACATTCAAAAATATTATCATGCTTTAAATTATGGCCTTACGACGCTAATGCAGCAGTTCCACTTTAAAAATACATTAAACTATGTTTTTTGATATAATATAATACTAGAATATATATTTTAAATTATGCGCTCATCATTATTAACAATTTGCGCATATAATATTAGTAAATTGAAGCTAATGCCAAGCCTATTGTGATAATCTACATTTAGTATTTAGGCTATGCGACTAAATCCAATAGGAGTTTTTATCATATATAATCCTTTATTTTAATATTTTAAACAAACATACTTGTATTAAGAACCATGCAAAAAGGCAAACAATGTTAACTTGTGAAAGTTAAAAGAGTAATGGACATTTTTGGCATGTTAGAAGGATCAAAACAGGGCTTGAAAATAAGTTTGAATTATATTTGACATTTACTTAATTATATTAAAAACTATAAAACTAACTTGTTATCTGGAAGCTAAAATTGTTCCTGATATTTACCTATCTAAGAAACATTTTTTAAAAATACCAAAATACTTGTATTTGAAGTATTTTGTGTTGTCTACTTCCATTGACTTTTTTGTCGTGTTAGATGCTGTTGATATGTAATAAAAATGCCCGTCACATCTATGGCTTGATTTAATAGCAAGCTTTATTACAGTTATTGCTTACATTTATTGGCAAACCGCCTGCATTATTCCAGGAAAACAACTATACAAACACTAGGTTACGGCCATTGTTTGTTTTTTCTACGACACAACTCGGGCGCAGCACGGGTAGTCACAAATATAACGCTATAACCACGATGGCACGAAGAGTAACGTTTTTCCTGGAGTTAAAACGTTAGGGCTTTATGAGTGCAATTTGCCCAGATTTCTTTTATGAGCCGCCTGTCAGATGTTTTCCTGAATGTTCAAAATTTACACGTGAAATTCTTCCTAGGACTTGTCAACACTTCTGATTCGAATAGTTTTTCATTGTGGCTCCAGTGTCCTTCTGTGGATTTGATTCTAATCTATGAAATTTGTATCCCCATCCCCATGACAGAAGACCTGACTTCTACTTTCGACTCTTTTTTCACGGGGTTTTCTATTGTAATGTGCCAGAAGCTACGACGAAAAAACCTTCCACGGGTCATGGATAATCCAGAGACGTTAGAATTTCTCCAAATTACACCATCTGTCTGTGAATTGAAATGTAATAAATTTTGTTGGCAACTCTGCTTAAATAAGTAGTTTTTGAAACATTCTATACTCTCACGCATTAGTCATTAGTATTATGTACCTAGGAAATTTAAAATACTATTCCCGAATATGCACTATGAGCTTTGTATTTTGAAACATTACCTTAAAAAATGTAAATTGTTAGTTGTTGTTTAATTGACAGATTTAAAGAAATTGAGAATGCAGTTTTCATCGACATTCTCGAGTGAATTTGCATCTGAAGTGACTGGGGTCTACGCATTTTCAAAAATAGAAAATGCAGAATTTGTTGTTTCGTACAATCCAATCTTGTTGGAACGAAATATGCAACGCCGAAGTAATTTATTATTTTTTTAAAGATAATTTACAATTAAAGGTTACAGATTTTATTTTATGAGTTACCGCAACAAGCAAATCGATTTTTAGTTTATTGACATTTTACATTTTTTAGACTACAGTCAAGTACCGGCTTATGATGATGATGATGGAGATGAAGTTGCTGCTGCTGCTGGTGATGAAGCTGCTGCTGCTGATGATGAAGTTGCGGATGCTGCTGCTGATTCTGCTGCTGATGTTGTTGATAAGAATGAGGACCTGGATATCGATGTATTGTGCTTCGGATCCCTCACGTCATACGTTTACATCTAACACCACACTCTGAATGTTTGATTTAAAGCTTGAAAACAACTGTGCAAATAATATCTGCTGGAAAAAAAGGGGGGATAGGGGTAATTTAAGGATTTTGGTTACTTGTATACTGGCGACAGAACAGATCAGCTATGACCATAATTTTCAAGACCAGTCAAAAAGTTTGATTGGTGGAAATCTTGATTTTAAGAAACATTTCTTTAAAGCAAAATATTCTTACTTTAGAGCCAAAACATTTAATTTCCCCGAATTTCCAAAATGTGAGTCAAGGTTCTTGATTCTTTCAAGATTTTAAGATGTCTTGATTTTAAGGTTCTTGAATTTCCAAGATTTATTTTAGTTATTTTATATTATACTTTATCAATTAAACATAATTCATTTAATTTAATACATGTCGTCGATATGACGAAATTAAAATGTCCCACTGAATAATAATGGTCAAATGATGCATTTAGTATTAAAAATATTCAAACATAGAAATTAATTCTATGAATTACACCAATATAAAGATGTAAATAAATAAGTAACATATTTTGCCTCAAAGTATACTATTTTATTAAGTGAAATTACTGATCACAACAACAACAACGATGATTGTGCTGAATACAGTAGAGTACAGTAGTGTAGTAAAGGAAAATTGTACAAGTTCTAAGTATATACAATTTAGTTCTAGTAAAATTAGTCGTATAGTAAACAATAAAGTTAACTATATAGGAACAAAAAACCAGAAGGATTATTACACGTTATAGTTAAGTCAGTATAGTCTTAAATTATTAATATAAAAAATAGCATTACATCTTATTACAAGCTTCCCTGCGACAAACAAAACTTTAATACTAGCTGATTACAATAATTAAATAATTTTTCATCATAATCATTACCAAATATATACTCTGGAGTCATTTGAAAGCGTGAAAACCAAGTCTTGTACTCAGATTTTGTGTGTGTGCAGGACCTATCTGAAGCGTAAGCTTGCCTATAACTTCATCTTTGTTTGTGTTGTTGTACTCCAACCACTCCAACGACTTATGTAGGAGTACTCGATGTTTCTGCATGACATTTAAGTTATTGCATAGCTTAACAGTTGACTCGCAAATTCTCAAATGTCCAACTATGGGAATTGTAAAATTCTTTCTCACCTTCTACAAGAGCCACATGTTAATTTTCTCTCAATAAATCTGCAAAGCAAACTTACTAAGTAGTAGCCTTTCGAGTTCTTGGGGGAACTCGTTAACTTGGTAGAAGCTATATGCATTTTGCGGATGTAACCTATACGTATGTCTACAGTTCTGCAGTGCGGGAAGGCTATTAGGTGTACAGCTTTCTAAATGTTTTGAAGTGAGCGTTGTTTGAATTTTTCTGATCTTGCTGTAGTTGTTGTAAGTATAACTGAATTCTTGTAGTATTAAAACAGTTTTTGATTTAGCAAGAATATTAATCCACTCTGTTTCTCTGGCTTTAGCAAATTCTTCAGTTTGGTCACCTATAGTTATTATTGTTTCACAAGATTTCGAATGTCCCATAATTCAGGACAAAGCTGGATCAGGGACTTTTGTCGGAATTATTGAGAGTTATTCGCGCTAGGCAGAAAATTGCTTTTCTAAGGTGCAAAATAAAGCAACTGTTTCTGAATTCTGTACCACATTTTTAAGCTATTGTATTAGCATTTAAATACTACTAAAACTAAAATGTTATTGCAAATAAGTAAATTCGATAGAAAATTTGCTTACAACGTGAAGAACTATTTCACTGAAGTTTTTGTTTTCTTTTTTACTGAAAGCTAAGAAACCTTAAACTATAAGTGAATTTTGTCTTGTCAAAATTGTTCAAGACCTCTATTATTAGATTTGGGGAGACTTGCGACTGCACATTGAAGCATCATATGCAAATATCATATCTTAACGGGTCTTAACCTTATCATTTTGAAACTCACAAATTTAATTTGCGATTTATTATTAAAAAACTTGTAACTTGGCTACTAAACAACGTGTTTCATATACCTAAAAAGTTACATACTTGTTTTATTTTGAGTTGTTATATTTGAGGCAGCAGTACGCTCTGATTACTTCAGAATAGTTTTGACAAATCCCTATACTTTTGCGGAATGTCAAATTGTCAAATCTTCAAATAAATAGACTGTAACTATACAAGTGACAATTGTCAGTATAAATAATTAATAATGTAGGTAATTATGATCATGCCCAATAGTCACTACCCGCATAATGAAAAGCATAACAATAAAATTTTATGTCTAACTGACTACCAAGCATGGAACGTAGGAATAGGGCTGTTCCCACAAGCATCTCTTATCAATCAAAATAGATAGAAAAGTCAGAAAAGATGTTAAATAAAAATACGAATAACATGCTTAAAATGAAATGCTTGAATTAATTTAATTTGAAATTGCTTTTTAATTTTAATTTCAATTTTTAATACCCATACGCACCGTGTATTTGGTTTTGTAGAGTAACTTGCCAGCCGCGCGAAGTTTTAACACGTCATTCTCCACTGAATATGTCGAGTTTCAGACGTTTTAGTATTTTTAATTTCGGTTTAGCTTGAATTGTAAGCACACTTTATTCTGCACTGTATTTTCTCTAAACATAACACTCAATTTTTAAGAGACAAGAATTCGATCTTGCATATAAAGTACAATTTGGGCTGCAGCTGCATTAAGGTAACCTTAAAGTTAGTTATTATAGGACTGTCAGGTTTTGTCGTTGTGTGCCATGGAGAGATAATATCTTATTTACTTTACTTACCACTTATAAACGTAAACTTTGAACTTGTGAAGCATTCGATTTTTCATTTTAGGCTGGGTACACGCTATTATTCTATTAACTATACATAGGTATTAACAATATAACTAAAAGTAAAATAAATTTAATTAAATATCAAACTTACCGTAAAACTGCAAATTATAGCCTGCCTCGTTTTCTATTCCATTCTAGGGTGTATTTCAAGAATAAAGCCACTGTTTTTGAGATTTCTATGGATTCCTTAATAGAAGACGGTGCGTGTCTTGAGTTACAAGATAGTAAGAAAAGAAAAGCTAACAATCTGCAACCTGAAGATGCAAATGGGAGTGTTCCACTCAGCCCAGCCAATAAGCTATGTAAAGATGTAAGTTTTGAGTTAGCTATGTTAAACATTATGCGATCTTCTAAACTACTATAGTCAAATCCTACAACATATTTACATAATTTAATACTTTTTGCAAAATCTTATTTGGAATAAGTGATTATAACGATTGTCATTGAGCTAAAATTAAGTCTGATCGAAATCATGCTAATTTCTCATTGTAGGAACTATCGATAATCTTCCGGAATTGTTGCATCACTTCAAAAGTCTTGGTAAATTTTCGACTCGTGAATAAATGTTGGCAGGACGCTGCGACGACAACTCTACTCCAGAGAGATGTGTGTTCTATTCATGTGTCTTTAAACAGAACTCAACGAAACACAAATAGAGATTTCCCGTATTACCGAGACAAACTAAACGTAGGGAACGATAAAGACAAACAAATATTGCTCACGGAGTTTGTTAAACTAGCAATAGTAATAAAGAACTCTCCGAAATTCCCATCGTCTAGATTGTGCATTCATTCCTCCTACTCCTCTTCCACGAACTACCACGACTATCTGGACCTAAGCTTGTTCTTTGCGCATCATAGGGACATCATTAAAACAATTTGTCCTCATGGCGGCGTCACCAAGAAAAATCTACATGGCATTCTGTTTCTTTTTACCCCTCAGTTGGAATGTCTGGACTTAAGTGAAGCAGTACTCATTTCATCTGATTTAGATGATAAAGATGACAACTATTTGAATTGGGACTCAAAACTGCTCCCATTTAAATCTCTGACCTTGGGCAAGACATATAATACTGAAACTAGTCATGAAATTATGCGCCTACTCCTCGCTTTGCCTTCGAACTTACGCTGTATCAAGGGGGTGGATTTAATTAATTTATCAGACGTTCTCGAGGCAGGAAAGGGTCTTTTTACAAGTAGTTTCACTTTCACATATAGTAGCGATGAAATTTTTTTGAATCATTTAAATCTTGTTGCTCAGTCCGTCCCTTGAATGAAGGAGTTTTCGGAAACAAATCCTAAACTGTCCAAATTAAAGCTAGACCTTGAATCTTTTGATTTGTATTTCGATACGGTACTCTCTCTGAGTCAAATAATTAAATTGTCAAAAAAAACTTTGAAGGATTTAATTATTTCTCTAAAAAAATTTCATTTGGACGAAGATCCTGACACATTATTGCATATCCCACCAATGCTCAACTTAGAATCAATTACTTTGAGTATAGGCCTAAATTACGAGTCCCACCCACTTAATGATCTGAGAATTGGACTGAATATAGCCAGAAATCTTTTTTTATTTGAAGATCAAAATTTTGGAGACAAATACTTTCCCAGCTTGACCAAAGTTGTCCTTATAAAGCATCAAGGAGGCCAAGACCCATATGTTGAGCAGAATATTTTTTGTTTCTTTCGTAAATTAGAGGATGAGAATGGTGATAGTACGAAGGGTAATTTTCCCAAAGTAACAACATTAGTGCTTCACAACTGCAATTTGCCCCATATTTCTTTCATGAACCGCCTGTCCGATGTTTTCCCGAATATTCGGGATTTACACGTTAAATTCTTCCTGGGACTTGTCAACACTTCTGATTCGAATAGTGGTTCATTGTGGCTCCAGTGTCCTTCTGTGGAGTTGATTGAAATCTATGATATTTGTATTCCCATCGACATAAGAGATGACTTAGCTTCTATTTTCGACGCTTTTTTCACGGGCTTTTTTCTTGTAATGTGCCAAAAGCTACGAAAAAAAGATCTCCCACAAGTCATGGATAATCCAGAGACATTAGAATTCCACCGAATTACACCATCTGTCTGTGAATTGGAATGTAAGAAATATTTTTTAGCAACTTCTGCTAAAATAAATAGTGTTTGTAACATTCTATACTTATGCATTAGTCATTAGTAATAATCGACTATTGTAAACACTATTCCATATGCACTATGAGCCTTGTATTGTGAAAAATTACCTTTAAAAATGTAAATTCTTGCTTGTTGTTTAATTTATAGATTTAAAGGAATTAAGAATGAAGTTTCCATCGACATTTTTGAGTGAATTTGCATCTGACGTGACTGGGGTCTACGCATTTTCAAAAATGGAGAATACAAAATTTGTTGTTATGTACAATCCAATCTTTTGGAAACGAAATATGCAACGCCGAAGTAATTTTTTAATATTTTTTAAAATATAATTTACAATTAGTGAATAAAGATTTTATTTAAAGACGAACCACAACAAGCAAATGGTGTTTTAGGTTATTAACATATTACATTTTTTCAGACTACAGCCAAGTGAGCCAAAATATGGATTATGATGACGATGATGATGAAGCGGCTGCTGCTGATGATGACGATGAAGTTGCTGCTGCTGCTGATGATGCTGCTGCTGCTGCTGATGATGATGCTGCTGATGATGCTGCTGATGATGATGAAACTGCTGCTGCTGCTGATGATGCTGCTGATGATGAAGCTGCTGCTGCTGATGATGAAGCTGCTGCTGCTGATAGTGAAGCTGCTGCTGCTGATAGTGAAGCTGCTGCTGCTGCTGCTGATGATGGTGATGATAAGAATGAGTACGAAGATATCGATGTATTGTGCTTTGGGTCCCTCAAGCCATATGTTTGCATCGTGTACGACATCCGGAATTTTTGATTTCAAGCTTGAAGGCAACTGTGCAAATAAAGTCTGCTGGAAAAGAAGGAGGAAAAGGGGCAGTGATTACAGTTACTTGTTTACTGGTGATAGAACAGATCAGCCATGACACTAATTCACTCTGACGACTTTACTTTAAATCTAAAATTTTAAAAATTAATATATTTGTTCCTAAATATTTTAGTCATGTTATTCATGTTCCTTATTAATTTTTATTTAAATAGGCATTTTGTTTGGTAATTTGTATTTTTCAAAAGTGCAATACAAATTTTGTAATATAATAATATTAAAATATTTTGAATATATTAATGAAAAATATATCACACAGACTGATAGCTAAGCAGCTGAGTTGTGCATGCAAAACCAAGACGAAGACTTTAAAAATTTGTAATACCAATAAAAAATGTCGATTCGGCGCAAGTCTTGATTTTCAAGAAACACTTTTTTAAAATAAAATATCTTTTACATTAGATCCAAAAATTTTAATTATGGCAAAATACCAAAATGTGAGAGAGACAATTTAAGGTTCTTGATTCTTTCAAGATTCTTAGAAGTTTTGATTTTAAGAGTCTTAAATTTTTACGAGTTATTATTCTAGTTATTTTGTATGCTGAATCAATAAAACATAATTAGTTTAATGTACTTAATGCATGTCGTCCATATGAGGTTGAAATTTTGAACTGAATAATAAGTTACAAATGATGCATTTAGTGTAGAAAATAGTTATAAATGAAAATTGGCTCTATGAATTATATTATGATGTAAAGATGCAATAAACGAGCAACATATTTGTTTCTTAAAGCACAGTATTTTGTTAATTGAAATTACTGATCGCAAAAACAAGGATGTTTGTGCTGAACTGCTGAATACAGTATAGTACAGCAGTTCTATATATTAAGTTCTAGTAAAATTAATAGTAATAAAGTTTACTATGTAAGAACAACAAACCAGAAGGATTCTTACATGGTTATAGTTTTAAGTAAGTATGCTCTAAAATTATTACTAAAAACATACTATTACAATAATCTACAAGCTTCCCTGCGACTTACAAAAGTAATACTATTTAGAACTACTAACAATGCAATGACGCGGCATAATCGAGCCAGAAATTAGAAAGACTATTTAAAAAAATCAGGCTACTTCTAAATAGTATAGAATCGAAGTAACTCGAGTGCGTTTTGCGTCGTTTGCCTAGAATAGTGCGGCAAAGTTTTAAAAAATTGAAATTTTAAAACTTTGCTGCCCTGCCCTGTAGCTTCTACAGTTCTTAACTGATTTTGATGTTTGGTTTTTCCTGATTCTGAGGCCTTAATCTACAAAGATTTTTCAGATTTTTTGAAATTTCGAAAATTTTAATTTTTTCCAAAAAATTGAATTAAAAAACCGGGCTTCAAAAATATGGGTTTCCCAGATTTTTTTCAAAAAATGTCTAGCTTAAATTGGATATGGGTCATTTTAGTTCGTGACACACAAAATGGTTTTTCAGTTTATTGGCATTTTACGTTTTTTTAGAATACAGCCAAGGCCAAGGTACGGATTATGACGATGAACCTACTGCTGCTGCTGCTGCTGATGAAGCTGCAACTGATGATGAAGCTGTTGCTGCTGCAGATGATGATAAAAATGAGGACCTGAATACCGATGTATTATCCTTCGGATCCCTTAAGCCATACGTTGACGTTTACATCGTACACAACACTCAGAATGTTTGATTCAAAGTTTGAAAACAACTGTACGAATAATATCTGGGAAAAAGGGTAAACAGGGGCAACTAAAGGATTACGGTTACTTGTTTACTGGTGACAGAACAGATCAGCCATGACCCTAATTCACTATCTGACGAGATTACATTTTTAGAATTTTCAAAATTCAAACATTTGTTCTTAAATATTTTAGTCATTTTATTCATGCTGTTTATTAATATTTATTTAAATAGGCATTTTGTTTGGTAATTTACGTTTTTTATAAGGGTGATACAAATTTTGTAATTTTATAAACTTAATTAATGAAAAATATACCAGTGTAAGACACGGAGCCGGTGACCGGTAGGACCGATCGCACTGACCGAAGCTCCGGTCAGTAAAATCAAAAACATAGCAGGCACGCGCGGGCTCATTTTTTTTTCTTGAAGCTCATCGATGCTCAAAAAGCACTAAAAGCTCATAGAGCTTTTAGAGTCCTGAAATTTGATATCCGTAGTGGGGTATTTGAGCCCAAAAGTGTAAGAGTGACCGATATGTCGTAAAGGTTGTTTTGGACTCATACTGTCATAAAAAAAATATCAGAGATACTGTGTAATGTAAAAGTATGATGAAATATAAATATATTATATTATTGTATACGATAGTAATAATATATGAATCACACGGGATATAAGATAAAAGTAATAGTCAGCGGTACGAGTGAGTGATGATTACTAGTAATAATAGTAATAGTAATATTTGTTTAATATTAGTTAATTAATTAATTAATATACTGATACCTATACCCATACCCTGTGTTGTGGTGTGGCGGACTGTGGCGGCAATGGCGGGGACGGTGTCAGGTGTCGGTGTCAGTGGTGTCACAGTGAATTAAGTATAAGTTTTCTGGCTGATGGCTACTGTGCTACAGTAGTAATGTATGTACTGTATCTTTATATATACATGAAGTTAGGTTGATTTATTATGGGCTTGAGAATAAAATTTGTAATTTCAACTATAAAACTTCTCTTGAATTTAATTACAAGAAAATTAAAATAACTGTTTTTGGTGAAACTGAGCCCGAGCGGGATAAAAATTGCAATAATTAAATGTCGATAAATGTGAGTCTTTACTAAACTCTACTCTACACCTCACCACGGAGACGGAGCACCAGATGAAGAGTCGACTTTTTCTGGATGTTGTTACATTTGACACATGTATTAATTACTGTAGGTATTATTTAGTTGTTTGAGCACCATGTAATTTAAATTATTTTAAATATTAAAAATTTGCATTTTGGGCGAACGTTTAATCACGAATTTCCACCATTAATTAAACCACTGCCAAAGTTGCTAAAGCTAAAGCTTGAGCAAACACCAAAGCCCACACACTAACACTAAAACCTGCGGACTAACACCAGTTTAGAATTTATCTGGTATGATTTTTCAAGTTTTCAGTTGTTCAGTTAACCAGTTTTGGAGGATTTGAGGACATTCTTATGCCAGTATTGCTGCCAATAGTGACGACACGTCCCCCAATTTAAGGTTTTAGGTTAAGTTAAAAAAATTAAAATTCAACAGAAGTCAGGCCAGAACTGAAATATAAAAGGTGCAAGCTGTGAACAAACAGAAACTGAAATGAGTTGCAACTCCAATAACGACCTGCCACTAAATTTGTGCATGAAAGATGGACCACAAATTAATACTAAAGAAAGCCAGTCAAAGTCAAGTTCCATCCTTTTCTTCAGTTTCAGCTTCTAAAGAAACAGCTCCCAGTGGTACTACAGATGGACCATACATAGCAGTACTAAAAACTAAGCGATGCCTCCTTATTAGCATAGCTGCATCGGATGAAAATGGTGAGGCAGCAGACTTGGACCTTGACCTGGAGGAAATAAATAAGCGGTTGACCATTCGCACCAATTCGGGTACTTCTACGGGTGCACCTGCTGCTAATGCTGGTTCTAATTCTAGCTCTGCATCCACACAAAAGAAAGGTACGTATTGTCTAGATACAAAGTCGAGATACCTGGGCAAGGTGTCAAAACAGTTTCATATGCATGCAATCAAATGAAAGAGGCAGGGTTTGGACACCATTGATCAATAAACATAAAGATAAACATACACGAACAAGCAACCAGGGTATACATTTTTATAAAATAATAAGTGCAATAATATCAAAATTATTTTATCCTTGCTTTATTCTATTTCATTCTTACAGAATTTTTAGGAGGGCTAATAAGAACTGGAGATAATAATAAAAATCCTACAAAAAAAGATTTGACACCATCTCAAACATGTTCAAGTCGGTTTCAAAATGGATTGCCGAGTGAGCCTAATCCAACTAAAAGGGGGCCAAAGCCAAATGGTAATTTAATGTCATCTAAAAAATCTAAATGTAAATCCAAGTCTTTAAGTTTATCATTCCCTAATGAGATGTCGGCAACTGATACGGCAACGTCGTCTACTGCAGCTGTTGGTGTTAGTGTTGGTGTATCATCTGTATCTTAATCTGAATCATTGTTCTCAACTGTAGCAAATACACCATATTCAAACGGCAAGAGCACTACCCTTTCAGAAAAGGAAAACCAAATAATTGGTACTAGATCAGTTGTAGATTTAGATTCTAATGAAATAAGTAGACAGATTTTACTGGCTTCAGAAAGCCCTAATAGTAATGACGATCTGTTTTTAGAATATCTTAAATCCCATCACTCTTATGAAGCAGATCATACAAACCCATCTGACTCTGGTCTTAACCCTAGCGGCCCTAGCCTTGACCTTGACTGCCTTGATGAAGGCAAAGGCGAATCAGACCTTTGTAGAAGTAAACGTAGAGGGAATAATCAAGTAAAAATAAAACAATATTCAGACTGCGCCAAGAAATTTAAGAGTGTGAAAAATATTCCTATGAGAATAATTAAACAGCAATTTGACTTTTCAAAAAACGGTGCATTTGTTTGCAAAATACGAAATTGTTTTAGTGTTGTAAAACACTCACAGTCTCTGCGTAGACACTGGTCTACTCATGTAAGTAAACAAGAAGAAGACAACGTAGATCTATATAAATACTAAAATTTCCGAAATGAATTTGATGACGACAGTGACAGTGACAGTGCCAACAATGATCAGGGCAATCAGGATCAGACTAATCATAGTAGTCTTACTAGTGTTATTACTGTTAGTGATTCAGTTTACAACGCCGAAACTCCAGATATTTCTATGCCAAGGCCAGTGTCCCCAGTCACTCCAGTGACTATAGTGACTCCAGACCCAGTTTTAGACTTTTCAGACTCAGATAGGCAAAGTATTACTCATACTTAAAAGCCTAGTAAAGTTAATGGTAAGCTTAAGAAAGTATATCAGTGTTCGATTTGTAACGTAACTATTACTAGAAAGGATAATTACAAGCGCCATGTAATGACACATAATAGGCGTAGGCATCAGACTGGTGAAAGCAAAAATAAGGACACACAAACTTATTACGGCTACGATATCAGCAGTGAAAGTGAAGGCGAAGGATCCTTAGACTCTGGATCTGACTTTTCTGATTTTAGTTTTGGTTCTGGATCTGAGCCGTCTGAGTCTGATTTAGAGACAGAGATGTCAAATGTTGTGCATAAACAAGGTGTAAAGCGAAAAAAAGGCAAAGGAAAATTATTGTCATAGAAGAAACTACTTCTTGACGAGGATTGACGAAATTTATATTGTTGTATATTACGGAATATTACTTTTTTGTCCATTGTCCAATTTAAGATTTTATTTAATATTTTTATTTTATTTTAATTCCGTTGGTAAATATTGAGTGAGATAATGCAGAATTAAGTTAAGTTTAATTTTTAATTAATAATTTTAATTTTAAGTTATTATTAATTAAATATTTTTTTCCATTAAAAGTTATCAAATTGTTAATAATTGTAACTAGAAACACAAAAACCTAATAATAATAAAAAATTAAAAATAAAATGTCCTTTGGTGTTTGTGTGTATTATATATTATTTATGCATTTATTGATTTATTTTCATTTTTATGGTGTTACGCCAAGTAGTATTAGTATTAGTCATATTAGTATTAGTATTGAACATTTTTTGTAGGTAGGTACAATTTACTTCCAGTACCTAGGGGGTTGGCTCAGATTGGGGGAGATTGAGGTAAAAGCTCAATGAGGTGGAAAAAATTTTCCCTCAAAAAAGGAAGCGGGACCGGAGGAGGTAAAATCGATAAAAAGAACGGTGTTGAACGATTTCCCTCCTCCGGGCTCAGCCGGGCTCAAATTGAGGTAGTTTTTTCAAGAAAAAGGGACCCTCGGTCAATTTTTTTTAAGGGCTTCGTAGGGACCGATTGGCTTGCACTGAAATATACTATACAGACTGATAGCTAAGCAGTTGAGTTGTGCACGAAAAACCAGTACCAAGCATTTTTTAAATTTTCAAGACCAGTCAAGCATTAATTTTAATCGGTTAAAATCTTGATTTTCAAGAAACATTTTTTTGAAAGACAATATTTTTATACATTAGAGCGAAAACATTGAATTTGGGCGAATTTCTTAAATGTACGTCAAAGTTCTTGATTCTTTCTTTAATATTTTAAGAAATCTTAAATTTAAGTTTGTTGAATTTTTAAGAGCTATTCTAAGTAATTTTGTTATACTGTATATATTATTACTATACATATCTTTAAACACATAATTTAGAATCGAACTTATCAATTTTTGAATTTTTACACAAATTACAGTCCACTCGCTACATAGCGTACTTCAGCGGACCAGTCAAATAAGTACGCTATAAGGAGAGTACTTACACCATGTAGAAAGAACAGGTTTAAAACAAAATCAGTATTTTACATGAAAACTATAAAAATGCTACTGTTTAAAGTAATTATTAATTCTAAACAAATCAATCAAAGAATATTTTTAGTAATTTCGATTGTATAAGTTTGCAAAATCAGTTAGATGAAGAAAAAAAATAGTAACTTTTTGAAATAGGCGCTGAAAAATTTTAAATTTCTGAAAGTACACTATGAAGCGACAAAATTTACACTTAAATGGTACTTTGGGCCTCTGAAATTAGTACGTTATGAGGAGGTTTCCACTATGTGGAGGTACACTATATAGAGGTATTATTGCATGGCTGCATGGGAATTGGCAGTTAGGGGGGGGGGGAGAATAGGCAGTGAATTACGTCGTAGGAAATAGGCAGTCCTGGTTTTGAGACAATTGGCAGTGGTCACTTTTTGTATGGAATAGGCAGTTTTTATTTTATTTTGAAAAAAGTTTTGTAAACACAAAAATGAAAATTTGAAACCAAGATATTGTGTTTTACATTAAAAGCACCATTGAAAAATTGCAATTATATAAAATAAGATGTAGTCGTCCATCGAAATTAAATAAATTGGAATAAAAAAATAAATTGAAATTAAATAAGTTAAAATTAAATTCTATTGTCGAACTAGTGGCTGACGACTAGCTTTTGTAGGTCTTCCTCTCTTGAATCGTTGGATGTTGATTTTGGCAACTTTTGCGGCTATTGGGAACTCAATTAAGTTGCGTTTTACTGCGAGACCAAAGATGTGTTTACACACATATCTCTTCAAAAACGAAGCGCATGAACACGTAGATTTTTTCCATTCGGAGTGATTGAAAGTCACAATGTAGGCTGCAAAATAGAGTTTTTCAAACTTTTAAAATGATCTGTAACGACGCTGCTTTTGAGTTATAGTGGACTTGTTGATAGTGCCCCTGGTTGAGGGTTGAACGTAAGAAACCTCTATGTTGTCTTGAACAGAATGGTGTACGATAGACGGTTCCAGCTTAAGCCATTGATATGCAGCTTTCTGAACAGCTGAAGTAGTAATTGTCAAATCTCCAATAGTGGATTTATTGGAATATCTCTTCTTCCAATTATCGGCGATACCTTCCTGTGCTTCCTTTAATGATTCGAACGATTTCACAAACTTTCATTTATTAGTACCTAAATTTTTGTGTGTCCCACTACTACATGCTTGAGATGCCATGTTGCTTTGGAGGGTTAAGAAATGGAACTGAGTAAAAAATACTGCGACAACCTAAAAACTTACTTAACTTTGACATTTATGCAAAAATAAGCAATAGATAATGCAAATCAGGCGATAGAAAAGCCAAAGTGTCACAACTGCCAATACACTTAAAAAAAAGATGATTTTTATAAATTTAAATACGATATTTGCCTACACTGCCTATTCACCTTAATCGGTACTTACTGCCAGCCACTGCCTTATCCCTTTTTAATACTGCCTATTCCCTTTATGCCATTAAAAGCATAGGGATTTAGCCAGGGATGCGTGTAAAGTACGCTATGTGGAGGTATCCGCTATGAGGAGGTACGCTATGTAGCGAGTGGACTGTAATATGTTAAAGAAAAATAATGCAATGGTATTTACCTGTATAATAATAAGTTACAAATGGTGCAGATAGTGTTAAAAATAGTTATGTATGAAAATTAGCGCTATGTGCAATATACCGAGATGTAATATAAACGAGCAACATATTTTTTTTTCGTAAAGTATATAGTATTTTAATTAAGCAAAAATACTGATGACAACAACAACAACAATGATTGTGTTGATCAGGCCCGGCGCGACACGTAGCCCGGCCCTGGTTCAAGTTGATTTTTTCGGGCCTTATTCTTTTTTAGTTTTTAAGCCGCCATTTTGTTTTTTTAAGGCCTTGTTTTGCTAGGCGTCACTTAGGGCTTGCAAAATCAAGACCAAGACTTTCGCCATTTTCAAGACCATTCAAGAGTCTTGAAAAGTCTTGAAATTTCAAGACCACCTTGAAATTCAATTATTCCAACATCTCAACTCTTTATATGACTTTTCAGACAAACTTGAAAAAATTTTGTCAAGAGTCTTGATTTTTTCAAGACTTTTGAAAGTCTTGATTTTAAGACTCTTGAATTTTCAAGACTTTCGAAAGTCTTGATTTCGAGAGTCTTGAATTTTCAAGACTTTTAAAAGTCTTGATTTCGAGAGTCTTGAAAATTCAAGACTTTTAGAAGTCTTGATTTCGAGAGTCTTGAAAGTTCAAGACTTTTTGAAGTCTTGATTTCAAGAGTCTTGAAATGTCGAGACTTTTGAAAGTCTTGATTTAGTCTTGATTTCAAGATTCTTGAAATTTTCGTACCTCCAGAAGTTAAAATAATGGCGAAAAAACTGAGTTTTTGTGCTTAAAAAATGATTGTGTACATGTTTTTGTCAGTCTTGATTTCAAGAGTCTTGATTTTTCAAGACTTTAGTCTTGATTTCAAGACTCAAGACTTTTAAAAGTCTTGATTTCAAGACTCTTGAAGTTTCAAGACTTTTGGAAGTCTTGTTTTCAAGACTCTTGAATTTTCAAGACTTCTGAAAGTCTTGTTTTCAAGACTCTTGAATTTTCAAGACTTCTGAAAGTCTTGATTTCGAGAGTCTTGAATGAACAAGACTTTTCCAAGTCTTGATTTCAAGAGTCTTGAAATTTCAAGACCAGCCCCAGTCTTGATTTCAAGAGTCTTGGTCTTGACAAGACTTTTGAAGTCAAGACTTTTGCAAGCCCTAGCGTTACTTTTACACTAAATTCGAATTTTCAGTGAACAACTTGGCATAAAGCTTATAAACGCCAAAAATTTGAGTTTCGTTTCAAAGCAAATTGCAAAATTTTGAGAATTATAATCTAGAAAACACTAGTCACGTTTTGCATCTTTTAAATTACGAAATTACTAGAAGTTTTTCAATGAAGCCAGATGTTTATGTATAAAAATAGGTAGTAATTTTTATTAAAAGTTTACATTGAGCCCGCGCCCGGCCCCTAACAGAGCCCGGCCCTGGTTTTCTGATCCACTTTGAACCATCCGTCCCGCCGGGCCTGTGTTGAATACAGTAGAGTACAGTAGTGTAGTTAAAAAGGAAATTGTACAAGTTCTAAGTATATACTATTAAGTTCTAGTAAAATTAGTAGTATAGTAAACAATAAAGTTAACTATATAGTAACAAAAAACCAGAAGGATTATTACGCATTATAGTTGTAAGTAAGTATACTCTAAAATTATTACTTAAAAAAATATAGTATTTTCATCATTCTACAAGCTTCAATATTTGACATAAAAAAGTAATACTAATTACAATTACTAAATTGTTTATCATAATCATAACTACATATATACTCTGGAGGAGCCTCATTCGAAAGCGTAAAACAAAATGTTCATACACAGATTCTATTATAATGGAAATCCTAAAAAAAACATTTAAAGTTTAGCTTTTCAAACTAGAACTACACAGCTAGATCAGCATCTGAGAGAGATTCCTACATCATAACAGAAACAGAAAAAAACAAAAATATCTTGTAAAATTATTTTTGGTCAAGATTTAAAAAAAAATCATATAAATCGAAGATGTAACTAATGAAACACATAACATTACCACTAAAGGCATTAATTGTTTTTTGTTTGTGCGTCTTTTTTAGATTTAGTTGTAGCCAGCAGAAGCGGCAGAGGAGCTGCCCAAAGGTTGTCCAAGAGGACCAGACACAGCTGGGGAACCATAAGCGGAGTTGTCACCAGCAACAGAGGAACCATCAGCTCCTCCTGCTCCAGCATCACCACCGCCAATTCCAGATCCGGCTCCGGCTCCAGCTCCAGCACCTTCACCAGCATCAAAAGAAGCATCACCACCAGCCACCAGCTCCAGCTCCAGCACCAGCTCCAGCGCCATTTCCGTCAGCGGCAGATCTATCAGCATTAGCTTCGTTATTCCTGTAACGGATGAAGTAAACTTCGGGCTTGGATGGTGGTGGAGGAGCGGCGGTGGTAAGGATGGCTGGACGGGCCTCATCTTCAGAGGGTTTCTTGAGAAGGACGTAGACCAAGGTCTTTTGTTCTGGTGCGGGGTCAACGAGGTCAGCAAGGTTGATGGGTGCTGGGGTGGGTGGAGTTGGGGCACGGATGAAGAGGATCTTGTAGTGTTTCTCTGGAACTCTTGGGACGGAAGCTTTTGTTAGGCGGACTTCAGGGGTCTCAGAAGGAGCCACGTGGATGTAAACTTGTTTTTGGACTCTTTGAAAAAATGGGGCTGCGGGAGCGGCGTTGTCGCCTCCGTTGTTGTTGCCACTGTTGAGACCACCGTTTCCCGAGGAAGCACCACCAAGACCAGATGAAGCACTACCGTTGAACCCACCGGCACCGGCACCAGCACCACCGAAACCAGATAAAGCACCACCAGCTCCAGCACCACCAAGACCAGAGGATCCGCTGCCACTGCACTGTATCCACCGTTTAGACCACCGTTGAGACCACCGAGACCGGATGAAGCACCACCGGAGTATCCACCTGCACCATCACCACCAAGACCGGAAGAACGGCTTCCACTGTATCCACCGTTAAATAAAAATAAATAAATTTGAGGCTGCCCCGATTTAACCGCAGTTCTTACAGGGTGCCCGACCTCGAATTCACTTCTTGTACTGTGCCATCACACAGGTTTTTGTCATTCCAACATTAGTCTGGCCTACTTCTATGGCGAACTTCATTTTACATTGACGTTCAGAGCCGCCGAGCCCTTCACTGCCTTGTGGACAAGGAAAACCCAGTGGGAAAACTTGCCACCGCCGCTGGTCTCGATCACTAAGACCTGAAGCGAGCATTTGCTTAAACAGCAGATTTATAGACACCAGTGCAGTAAGCACTGAGCTACACGGGCTCGCGTGTATCTACCGTTAAGACCACCGTTAAAACCACCGAGACCAGATGAGGCACCCCCGGAGTATCTACCGGCACCAGCACCACCAAGACCGGATGAACCACCGCTGCTGTACCCACCGCTAAGACCCCCGAGACCGGATGAGGCACCACCGGAGTATCCACCGGCACCAGCACCGCGAAGACCGGAAGAACCACTGCCACTGTATCCACCAGCCCCAGTACCACGGCTACCAGAACCAGAACCAGATGAAGCACCACCACTGTACCCGCCTCGTGCTCCTCCACTCAAAGTTGCTCCAGTTAATCCTTGTACAATGCTTCCAATGAAGCTAGGGGAAATGCCGCCACTGTAGCCACCGCCTGAGCCACCGGATCCACCACGGCCACCACTACCCCTAATGCTTCCTGGTGCGCCATACTGATTGCTTGGAGCACTGTAGGTAATCAATGGGGCTTCCGAAGAGACTGATGACTGATGCTAAAAGAATCCCCGTTGAAGCAACTAACTGACATTAGACAATTTTTATATGGATTAATGAACCAAATATTTCGAAAAACTTAGTATGTATTCAAGAACTGTTTTAACAAAACAATATTAGTATTTTAACTTGTGTATCTTACCAGAGCGAAAATCATGGTTGTTGAAAAAATGCAATTTTAGAATAAGAAATTCTTTTTTAGGAGAAAATAAAGTAAAGTTTTGAAATTTAAATTTCAAAAATAAATAAAAGAAATTAGAAAGTGAGAAAAAAAGGAGGAAGATGTTTCCAAGATGAGAAGGCTTGAACAACTGATACTTTGATTCAAGATTAGCTCGCTATTTCAATGATCCCATGGCATATATGGATCTCACCCATTTGCTTTTTACTTAAAACCAGCAAAACTTCTCATAGAATTAGTGAACAAAAGGAACAAACGTGAATAAAAATAATCAATGTATGATTACTATGATTATTATGGATAATGTATGTCAATTTTAATCTCGATACGACAGACACATTAGACAAAACGAAAGAGTATGAAACGCTAATTGCAAAGACTAATAATAACGAATCAAAATCGACGTGCGTATCTGTACAGGTATAAATATATATATATAAAATAAGTAGAAATTAAATATATCCGTACATGTGTTTTAATAGATACGACTATTTAGTCATTTACTATAACATCTCTTCTTAGAATTTTTATGAATAAGTAAAAAACAAGTAAACAACAGCGGATGCATTTATTAATTGCAGTTCATATGGCAGCAGCGGGTGTGTGTGTGTGTGACACTAACAGTTTTGTGTAGAAGTCTAAGAAGTAGAAACAAAAGTGATTTTATCACTTTACCACCAACCTGCTATGTACTCAGCATGAACAGGTTCGGCGAGGTTCATTAAGCGTATAGTAGTAGATGGTAGTAGTCAGTAGTACACGTTGACGTTGCTATCAGACAGGACAGAAACAGAAACTGTGACAGACGCTACCTGATTAAACTGTAGAGTGTAAAGTAAATAAAGCCATTTAGGAAACTTATGTAAGAAAGAAAAAGCAAAAGTAGCAGACAGGCA
Organism: Dicyrtomina minuta; assembly: GCA_949802685.1. NCBI lineage: Eukaryota > Metazoa > Arthropoda > Collembola > Symphypleona > Dicyrtomidae > Dicyrtomina > Dicyrtomina minuta. The sequence continues at coordinate 92,432,787 of OX461808.1, read as the reverse complement.
GATGAGTTCAAAGACCAATACCAAAACCAATTCAAAAAAATCAGGTATTTTTAACATCAAATATATGTTTTATTATTTTGTCGAATTATTTTTTTTCTCCTCGTCCACATGCTGCATGCTTCCTCTTCCCATTCAGTTGTCGTTCACGATCTCGTTCACGTTGTGGAATTTATTGTGGATGTGTCGCGTGTGTCGCTAAAAGTTCAAACAGTTTGAATGATGGGGATTGTTTTTGTTGTGACTGCTGAACTGTTCTACGTATTTTGCTTCTTGACTTTAAAAGTTCCACTTTTTAGTTTTTGTTGTTTATATTTCGCTATATTATTTATTTGTGTGATTACATAAATTGACCTGTAGTGATTTCAATTGCTGTCCCATCTCAAATTACTTGCTAGTTAGCGTTTAGCCCCCAAGTCTCAAATTTTGGCGACAAGACAGCACCTTCCGGGATCAATACCATTACCCTTAGTATATCATCTGTGAAGAACTAGAATGACCCATATCCAATTTAAGCTACAATCAAAATGTGCTATATGTCATAAAAACAAAATTTTAATGATAAACATGCGTGAAGTGTTAATTAAGAGTTTTTGAAAAGTGTAAAATGTTGTATTTTCATGTTTTTTAAATGTGTGAAATGTTCTATTTATATACATGTTTTTTAAAAGTGTCTATTTACATATTTTTGGATAGGTCAAAATGCAAAATGTTCTATTTTTTAAAAGTATAAAATGTCATATTTACATATTTATCAAAAATTAAAAATTAAAGATATTGGCTAATGCTAATGGGTAAGTTTAGTTTTTTCAGAAAAAATATGAATAATGTACTTACCTATATAGTTACAGTATAAATAAATTTAAATATTTTGGTAGATTTTATTAAATTATTGCAATGATTTTTATTACTGGGTTGAGTGCATTGACATATGACAGATGGTATGACATTTAATTCTGCTTACCTATAATTATATGATTTATATTATCGCTATATTTTATAATTGATATGCTATAAGTTTTTGTTGTATAACTGAAATTATATAGAAGCGCACACATCACAACTGAAGAATCAAAATGGTCTATGTCAAAAAATATTTAAATAAAATAAAGGCATAAAACGTGTTAGTTTTGAGTTTTTGAAAAGTGTAAAATGTGCTAATTACACGTTGTCCGAAAGCAACAAAATTTTTTATTTACAAAATTTAAAAATGTAATGTGTAACATAGTCACATAACGAGCAATCTAAGGGTTCAAATTTAAATTAATAACTAGCTTAATTTTTTCTGCGGAATTTTTGCCCAACATTCCTATTTGATGACGCGTAAGGTTTGTAGAGTCGATGCAAATCTTTCAAAGTTAGTACTGACGGGTCTGCTTTTATATACAAAGCCGGAATACAAACATCCGCAGTTTCAACAATGTTCTCGAGCTTTACAACACCATCAATTTCTTTATTGGCAAGATAAGGCGTTGGGTATCCTACTGCACCTGGTACAATCTAAAAAAAATATTTACAATAAAAATATTGAAAATAACAATAAAATTATGAAGAAATTAATAATTATTATTGCTTCATATTTTTATTCAGGCAAATTACATGATATATTTACACAAAGCTATCTATATGTAATAAATAAAACTACCTGTGGCTTTAAAGGTGTATCAGCATCATTAGTTTTTGTACTATGATCGAGAATGTACGGATAGTATGCAGTTATTGCCTCCAGAACTTCGTCACAATTTAATCGAACATTTGGATCTTTAACTAGAAGATTTTGCACTAACAGGGCGGAGCTGCAGGAGACGTTGGTCCAGGATCTAAAAAGTAAGGAAATTATTTGTTTACATTTTACTTGACTGGACTTAAGCAAAAATACTTCTTCACCGACGATACACTGATATTCAGTCAAATCATAGATGGTAAAACTCACGGGACAACATATTCACAGTTTTTAATGCAGAGCTCCATTGTCTCATCGGCATGAAATGGAACTTGGCCATAAAGCATTGTGAAGAGAATGACACCCAGGGACCACATGTCTGACGGTTTCCCTGTCAAGTTCAAAATAAATTAAATCTCACATCAGCTTTTTGCTTAAAATTGCACCTTTGGAATAAAATGGAGGTACTTAGGTGAACTAATAAAGATTAACGCGAATAATTTGATTTTAGTAAGTTAAGTAAAAGTACCGAATCGCTAAAAAAAAAGATGCTATATAGCGCAACTACCTTGGTACGGCTTTCCTTCTATCCGTTCTGGTGATGTGTATTCCGACGATACTGTTTGATCAGCAAGAAAATCATTTTTATGAGCCAGCAGCTTTCCAAAACCAAAATTTGCAAGCGTTATTTTACTTGTACCGGTATTCAAGATAATGTTACTCAATTTGATATCTTGGTGGACGATATTCTTCTGTAATTGACAGTTTAGTCACACAATTAAAATTAGAATTGAAGATTTAAACAAAAATATTACAATTTTTTTGAATACACCGTATTTCTCGTAATAGTGAACCCCTTTTCTACTATTCAAACTCCGACCTGCCAAACCCACCTACAATTGCGGACTCGTCTACTAATACATGAAAAACGGTAATCAAGCCCACAAAGCAGAATAAATTAACTGGATCTGATTTAATGAATTATTTTCATATAAGATATCAAGCACATCGGCCGCGGGCCCACTTTTCTTTCATTCACTTACGTTATGCAAACGTTGAATGATGAGAACAATTTTATAAAATATGTTGAGAGCCTCTTCCTCAGGGATAATTTCCGTTTTGTTGACGTAAGCTTCTAAATTGGTGATTTTCATGTACTGTGGACTGAATTCGTGAGAGATATAGCATTCTAGGACAAGGCACAGTCGACTAAGTAAATTCCCATCATCATCCCGGGCGACATCCTAGAATTTCACCAATAACACAAATTAAAACACTATATAAAACTGATAGCACAGACCCGTATAAATATTTTTTTAAATGTAGATTTTCTTATAGATTAACATACATTATTATCTGTAATAAAGTTTTTCTTTTTATCATGCTAAATTTTGTTTTAAAATGACGTGCATGTATGTACTTTAAATAGGCCATGTTGCTGTACAACTCCATCTTCTTTTTCCAACATCTTTAAAAGGGTATATTCTGAATGAATCAAATTTTTTCCGTGTATCCCGTCTTCCGAATTATTTTGAATATTTTTTAAAATCTGGAATTTAACGAAAACGAATTTTAAATTCTTTTGTGATCTGGGCCTGGGCCTAATTAGGGTCGTTCTTATCTTGTAGAAGTGTCAGTCATACCAATAGGTTAAACGTATTTTTAAAATATGTTGAAAAGACATAAATTATTAGGAGACATATTAACATACTTTGGTGATAAAAAACGTGTCGGTTCCCTGTCTTCTCGCTAAATAATTGTCTACACTTTTGACTGGAGAGCCTCCAATATTATTCCATAGTATGTAAGGTCCAGCCTTCTTCAAATGTCTTTCATTCTCATCGTCAGTTCCATGATTTATCCCTGTGTAATAAATATAAATACATAAAAGTAAAATAGTTTGTTGCCCAAATGTGCTAAACTTTAAAAGTATTGAGGATCATTCACAAATGACGTCGTGGGTGGAATCAAAATGTGTCTGCTTTGAGAATGATGACATAATATACATAATGTTAAAGACATCGATTTACACAAAGTCACAAAGGTTATAAGGTCATGGCAAGATTTTAAAATGTATGATAATTCGATAACGTCATTTATGGAATATCCCTTAACTGTCAGTATAAATTAGTACTTATATAACGATATAATCATTAATTCACACTTCGCTATATTTTCATTTGTAGTAGTAGAAACTATCAAAACAATACTAATAAAAATAATTAAATTATTAAAATTATTTTTTTAATTGGTTTTTCACCCGTGAAACTCATTTTCTCTCCAATTGCTGACTGTACCAATTATTTTAATTTTGAGCGCTACTAGAACTTGTGATGGTTTACTTTTCGTTATACTAGCTGTTTGTAGATTTCCCAAAGTCAGTAATTAAATATTTAATTCAATTTTGTAAAATATTTATATCCATATTGTAATATCAGGATAAAATAAATTAATACCCCTGTCACAGACAAACGCTGAGAGAAGACTGAAACTCAATCAAGGTTCTTTGGTTTCACTGTCACTCCAATTCCAATTTTCCAATACACTATACTCTAGTAGACGAACGTTCTCTCAACGTATTTACTAAACTGCACTGTCGACAGTCGACAGTCGACAGTGCAGTGTTGGTTGACTACTCTGCTGTGTAGAATTGCGGTGTTTACGTACGTGCTTGTTCGTTGTGTGTAAAAATAAATTCTATAATATGAAGTGAGTGCTGTTGTAGATAACGCATGCATGACTCATTTATATATAGTAGTTGGTGAAGAATCATTTTATCGTAAGTCTAACGCGATTCCACTTACTTTTAGGCTACTTTTTGGTAGAAAGATACGTCGTTTTGCCTTTGAAATATATTGCTGTTGCTCGCATTTAAAGCTTCACTTCTCTGCTACTGCCTTTAGCGACAAATAATCATAAATACAGTTTCTATATAGGGATGCCTTCCTACTATGTTTACAGTGCGATACAGAAAAATTTTGATGTAGACAAATCTCGTATTATTCGCTGTAATATCATAATGCAAACACAATCACTCCCACACTTCAAATTAGTTAAAGGCAAAGGTATACTATATATAGAGCGTATTGTACTTATTACTTGTAGCTTAGAGAATTGTTGTTTAAAATCTAAACTGTCAGATACCATCTCTTGCAATTGGGACTGCGTCTCGTAGCATACTAATGGTAGGTAAGTTATATCGTCTGTGAAAAACCATAATGGCCCATTTCCATGTGTAACTAACAACAACATCCACTGTATACAAAAATATTAAAACATGCCTTCAAAGAGTTTAAATAGACTATTTTGCAATTTTTAAAAATATGTAAATAGAACATTCTACACCTTTCAAAAATAGATAATTCGAAAATTTTACGCTTTTTAAAAATATGTAATTAGAATGCTTCACAATTTTCAGAAACATGTGAATAGAACATTTTACACTTTTCAAAAACATTTAAATAGAACATTTTACACTTTTCAAAAACATGTAAATAGAACATTTTACACTTTTCAAAACTTTTACTTAACATTTTACGCATTTTTCTCATTTTTTTTTATAACATAGCTCATTTTGATTCTAGTTTAAATTGGATATGGGCCATTTTGGTTCTTCATAGACGATATTTTAGTCAATGAAATACACCTCACTATAAACTATAATGTATTGTAAGATATAAGAATTTTCCCTCATTCAGTACCCACTTAATACCAAGAGTAAGCAAAACGAATTAAAAACGTTTTTTTTTGCAATACACATGAATCCCACCATAGACGAAAGTGTTGCGCAAATAAAATATAGGATTATTTCATGCATAATTTACTATTCATGTGAAATTGTGAGTTTAAAACCGTAGTTAATTTAAATAGGTACCTTTACGTTAAGGATAGAAATGCAAGGGTGAAGTAATACAAGGAAAAGCAAACTGTACGCACTTGGCCATTGTGTGAGAGTGTGGAAGTGTTGATCTTTCACTTCACCAAGTACCAAGTACGAGAGCAAACACAAACAGAACCATTCGTTCTTCATCTTTCCAGTCTGCCGTCTGCCCTATTATACATAGCACTTTATCATTTCTTTCTTTCCTCTCAACGTACCCCATTCTTGATTATTGTAAAATATTAGAATTATGCACAACTTAAAATTCTTATATGCATGTTTTCTTTATAGTATGCAATATAAAATGGAAATATTAAAATATAAATAATCACTGGGCTGATTCGACTTAAAATTTGAATTTTAGTGACTTTAAATCTCTCAAGCCTTCTAAATTCTAAATATATCGTCAGTGAAGGAACAAAATAATTAAAATTCAATTTAAGCTAGAATCAAAATGAGATATATTTTCGGTGAAGAACCAAAATGACCCATATTCATTTGAAGTTAAAAACAATTTCAACTATCTACAAAAATATTGAAACATGTCTGGGAAGCATTGAAATAGATTATTTTACACTTTTACAAAATATGTAAATATAACGTTTTGAACCTTTTTAAAAACATGAAATTAGAATATTTTGCACCTTTTCGAAAACATGGAATTAGAACATTTTGCACCTTTTCAAAAACATGCAATTAGAACATTTTACACTTTTCAAAAACTCGTAAGTAACATTGTACGCATGTTCCTCTTTTTGTTTTTATGACATACCTCATTTTGATCGCAGCTTAAATTGGATAGGGGTCATTTTGGTTCTTCACAGACGATATGTCATAAAAACAATAAATGGCTAAAATGCGTAAACTATTAATGAGAAGTTGTTTGAAAGTTGCAAAATGTTTTATTTGATTTTGTTTTTTCAATTAAGCAATACCACATTTTCATTGAAATGTTTTCGCAAAGTACAAAACAAATTTCTATTTTGACATATTTTAGAAACGTGCAAAACATGTTTATATTTTTTTGAAAATTTGAAAATTTCATAGTCATCTTTTCTTGTTTTTGATAGATGTGTAAAATGTTTTTATAAAACGGTTTTAATTAACGCCGTGTTTCCAAGTTTTTGTTATAGTGGATTTCATTTGTAGCTAAAAATAGGAGGGTGGTGAAGCAAAAATACCGTGATGAGTATTAAGCATAGAAGTACTATATCTTTATTTAGGAGATGAAGGCCGTGAAAAACGGGTAACGTGCCGTAGGAACTGAAACTGAAACGGAGCTACATTATACTACACTACTTAATAGTATACATCCAAGTTGTACAATTTCCTTTTACTGCACTACCGTACTCCATACTGTGCTGAGCACAATCATCGTTGTTGTGATGAGTAACTTCACTTAATAGAAATACTATAATCACTTTAAGAAAAAAATATGTTGCTCATTTATTACAACTTTTATCTTACTACAATTCAGATTGCTAATTTTCATTTATAACTATTTCCAACACCAACTGCATCATTTAATTGTAACCTATTATTATACAAGTAAATAACTGCATTAATTTCCTGTTAACACATTAGATTTTGTAATAAATCTAAAATTGAATAATTTTATTCTCTTCCACAAAATCAGTCCAGTTACTATTAGTATTTTTATGTTGCATTGCATACTTGAGATAGTTGTACTACTTGTGCTTTAAAACTATAGTCACAGTTCTATTATGACATTTACTCACTGTAGTCAGTTCTATTTCTAAAGCATTTCTATAAATAATTTCTATTTATTTATATAGATGAGAATCACATATCGTCTCCGTCTCTGTGAAGAACCACAATGACTCGTATCCAATTTAAACTACAATCAAAATGAGCTATCTCATCAGAACAAAATTAGAAACATGCGTAAAATGTTATATTTACATGTATTTTAAACGTATAAATTGTTATATTTACATTTTTTAGAACAGTGTAAAATGTTCTATTTACATGTTCTTGAACAGTGTAAAATGTTTTATTTATATGTTTCAGAAAAGTGTAAAATGTTCCATTCACATTGAAAAGCGTAAAATGTTCTATTTATGTATTTTTTAAAAGTTGAAAATATTCCATTTAAATGCTTTGAAGACATGTTTCAATATTTTTGTAGATGGTGGATATTGTTTTTAGCTACAAATGAATATGGGTCATTTTGGTTCTTCACAGACGATATGTGACACTTTGACTTTGTGTCATTACTGTTACTGAAAGTTAGACAATATGCGGTATATATCGCTGGTGAGGATGAAACATGGTGCAATACAAGTACAACAAAACCCACTGGACTTGTGGCAAAATTGCATTTTTATCGTCGACATGTATTAAATTAAATTATTTAAGATTTTTAGATACAGTATTCAAAACAACTAGAATTCATAACTCTTGAAAATTCAAGACTATATATAACGATAAGAATTAAGACTACTGAAAATCTTGTAAAAGAATCGAGTACCTTCACCCACAGTTTGGAATTTCGTCAAAATTGAATTTTTTGCTCTAGTGTAAAAATGTGCATATTTTTGTGAGGGTCTTAAAAATTAAGACTTTTAACTTACTTAATTGCTGTGGTATTGCAGGCACTATTTAGCTGCTTAGTTCTCAGCTATGAGTCTGTATATTATATTTTTAAATATTTATATAAAACTACAAAATTTGTACTGTGCTTATAAAAAATAAAAAAAATATGATTACGTTTTTTTTAACGAGATCAAAGAACACGAAAGATAATTGAAAGATTAACTAATCGATCGTTGGAAAGACGATTTCGAAAGTCCGTCTAAATAAATTAAAAATATAAGGTAAAAGTGAGGTACGGTACGGAGCATGAATTGAAATTTTGTATTAATGGTAAGGTAGATTTTTTATGCACATTCTTCATCAGTTCACGTTCAACCGCGAGTGTATTGGGCGAAGTGACTATATGCAAACTCGTATTTCCTGTTATCCAGATGATTGTTTGAATGTTAATGGAAGCTATAACAATAACAATAACACTTTTTAATGAATTCGGAGAAGTATCGTTATTGAGGTAAATAACATCACATAAAACAGTTTCGTTATTTAAAATTAAATTTTACAACGTAAAAAGTAAATAAGCTAAACGGTTGGCGTAATAATTACGTATTTTATTATTAATACTAAGCATGATTGCTAATAAACACAATTATTTGGTAAAAGTACCTACCTACCTAATTAATAATGCTACAAGTCATATTTTTATTATCAAGTTTTTTCTTTACAATAATTCAGAAAAATTAAAAACAGAGTTAATAATCCTGCAGATTTTACGTTTTAAAAGTCTCAATTCGTCGAAAAAAAACAATTAAATTCTAACTGATTCTTTGCATGAAGGAATTTTAAAAGACTACAAAACAGCAGTATAACACTCTACATAATATTGTTGTTATGTTGAGGGAAATAAAAATATACTTTGTCAGTCACTTTTAATCCAACTTAAAAACCGGTAGTTTAAACAACCCCCGAACCTTGCCATCCTTCCTGCTTTCTAAAACATACTGTTATTTGCACAGTTGTCTTTAAGCTTTAAATCATTCATTCTGAGAGACGTGGACGATGCAAACGTATGGCTTGAGGGACCCAAAGCACAATCATTCATCGATATCCACGTCTTCATTTTTATCATAGTCATCAGCAGCAGCAACAATTTCATCATCATCAGCAACAGCCACGTCATCGATATCTGCAGCTTCATTATGATTAGCAGCTTCATCGTCATCAGAAGCTTCTTCGGTAGCACTATCGCTATCACCTGTGTCTAGGATTGTAGTCAAACAATAAAATCAATAGACTGAAAAACCGTTTGCTTGTGCTAATATTTCGTACAATAAAATTTCATTCCATAATTAAAATCTATTTTTAAAAAATAACAATAAAATGAATTACTTCGGCGTTTTATATTTTCTTTCCCTTTGTGAAGATTCAAAATGACCCACATCCAATTTTAGCTAGAATTTGAATGAGAAATAAGCTATCTCTAAAAAACTACTAAATTTTAGATATGGGTAATTAAATTGTAAAAATACAAGTTTTTAAAAAGTGCGAAATTTTCTATTTACGCGTCTATTTGAAAACTGAAAAACGTTCTATTTACAAATTTTGAAACGTGTGAAATGCTCTGTTGACACCTTGTTAAGAAGTTCAAAATTGTTTATATTTACAAGCTTTTATGATCATATGATATTTTAATTTTTGTGTGTATGAAAATAGTGAATTCGGTTTTTAGCTAAAACTGGAGCTGTGCCGTTTTGTTACTTCACACAGACGATATGTATACAGAGTGAAGACTAGGTTAATCCTACTGTATTAATTAATGCACTAGAGTAAATTTTAGAATATTGATAATTGTTGCATGTTAAGCAATGGGCTGAATTTGCTTTGGTTACTGTAAAGCTTTTTTATTTTCACAATAAATTAAACAGTATGTACGTATTTGAATGAATGAGTTGCATCGTGTATTATTATGCGTATAATGCCTGCTTACTTGCACAAAGATACATACGTATATAAGACAGTATTATTAGTACATGGTATGTATTAATTTCTTTGTCTGCTGCCTGAATTTATCTGTAAGGGAAATCCTCATAAGGTATAATTCGGTAGGCACCTTCCTTCCATTGGAAGTCGGTCGTTTCGTCCCGGTAAACTTCATACACTTCATCGTTACTTCCGAAAACATAAACTGTGGACACAAAGGAATCATCCAGCCACGCAAAAACAGACTCAACATAGGTGAGGAATTCTCGTTTTATAACAGATTGAATAGCGGTTGATAATTGTATTGCTTCCAGAGAGGCATCTGGAGACAGGTGAATATTCCCAAATCTGGAAACGCAAGTATGTTAGATGAATTAACAGTTTCCAATAATATCTAGTTTGTAAATAGTTTGATTTTCATACTAGTAATTTGAAAAACTTCTGCCCGGTATTTTAGTACTAAATAAAATTGCAATGTATACATTATAAATAGTTATATATCGGACTAATTTTAAAAGATTATTTTTACGTGTCAAAGAGTATGCAGGAGTTGTCAGTCAGGGAAAACTGAGCAATGGCTTTGATATTAAAATTGGATGAACTCGGAATTCCACAGATGTGTTCCATAAATCCTCCCGTTGTCATTCGTTCCTGAGGTTCTTCTTTGAAAGAGCGGAAATCCCCGTCGTAGAAGAAATTCCATACTGTTTGCTCTGTAGGAAAATGAAAAGAGGTGTAACTAACTAGTTACATATTATGTTAGCCATTTTTTATAATTATTTTAATTCATTAGTTTAGGGTATTAGGACAAATCGTCTGCTAATAATCAAAGTGGCTCATGCACATTTTTAGCTAAAAACAAAACACGATATCTACAAAAATATTTTTATAAAGCATGATATCGCAGGCATGTGTAAATAGAATATATTACACTTTTAAAATCAAACAACTACATAGAATATTTTTCAATTCTTATAAATAAATAAATAGAAGACTTTTTACATTTTAAAAACATGTAAGTAGAACTATTTGCACTTTTCAAAATCATTTAAATAGAATATTTTGCACTTTTCAAAATACTGGTAGATAGAAAGTTTTGCAAATTTGAAAAGCATATAAATGGAACATTTTGCACTTTTTAAAAACATTTAAATATAATATTTTGTAATTAAAAAAACGAATCAATTAAAAATTTTGTAAAAAAAACTGGTAAATAAATCATTTACCAATTTTTAAAATTATACACTTCTAAAACATTACGCACTTAAAATAAACACTAAAAATATTACTTTTAACACCTTTCAAAAAACGTACGATATAGTGTAACATGTATCTACTAATTTATGTACTATATTTTTTGACATAGCTTATTTTAATTCTAGCCTATATTGGATATAGCCCCATTTGATTCTCCACCCACAAAATAAAATACCTTCATCAGAGTCAAATAAGTAAACTGTGCTATTGTAATAAGCTCCTGCAATGATTTGCTTCTCTTCAGCAGGAAAATCCGGGAAGAATTTGCTCATACTTCGAACGCTTTTTTGGCCAGTTTTGCTAAAACAATGTCACAAAATAAAAATTATTGGCTAGGTGCATAAAATTTTAAAATTGATAAAAGTGCCTCATTATAATTTCGAAATTCCTCTCCTAAATTAACTCACCTAAACATTCCAACGCATGAAGACCCATTCACAAAACTGAGCATCACCGGCCTATTATTCACCATTGCAAATGACGTAGAAATAATGTCACGCTTAAATCTCTCCTTGTCATCCGTCACAAGACATTCTTGATCCGATCTCTTGGGAAAATTTGCCCCTACGGATGGTGAAGGAAAAATGCCGAGACGAGTATCAATATCAAGCATAGAAGGACTATCTTGACCAGAGGATGGCTTTGAAAAATGGGAGACGGGTCGTAGGAACGGAAACGGTGCTTTGGTGACATCTAAAACTTCGTCTTTCATCGGGGGTGGGATGTCAGTGGGAGAGAATGGGTCCACTTTCTCCCCTTCTAATTGTTCAAATGGACTTGGCTCGCTCGTTGTCGTTGAAATCACAATCTGTGGATTTTCTTTTATTTTCTTATTGACACTTGCCGCCTTCGCCAATGTTTTGAGGAGTGCTGAAACAGATGTAAAAGTTGCGTTTAAAAGATGCTCCGCATTCTCAACTTCTGCTTGAATATTTTCTGTTTCCGGACTTTGCATTTCTAAAGAATCTGAAGGTCGCTTCTCGGTCTGGGCCGCGGCCAGTGCCTGGGCCTGGGGATTGGACAGGTCTGTAAATTCCAAATGGACTTCCGGCCTGGTCTGACTCTTGATTTTTATCACGCTAGGAACTATGGAAGGCGACATTAAAATGTCAAATGTAACTTTTTTAGTGGCCGTTTCGGTTTCCGGGACCGGTTCCGGTACCGGGTTTTGGATGCTGGAACTCAAAATGTTGTCTTGCTTTTCTTCAAACAGTGAAGGTGTGGTTGTGGTTGTGAAGGTCTCTCGAAGATTTTCTGGTGGACTCAAAGTTGTTGCTGGCGCTGGACTTTCTGTAATAGTTGCAGATGTTGTAGAAGATTTACGATTTGAATCTCCCGGAAATATCATTTCTTCAGTGCCAGTGTCGGTTCCAGTGCCGGTTCGGACTCGGATCGAGGCTTCGCCTGGAGTTACGGAAGGCTTCGTAAAATTTCCAATTCGCTCGTCTAATGTGACTGAGCTTAGTACAGCGGATGGCATCGTTGTTTTCGGTGCTTCGGTTTCAGGCTCTGGGCTCTGTTTCTCTGCGGTAGTTGTGGGAGCTGTTACTGCTGCGGTTGTTGTTGCTATTGCGATTGTTGCATTTTCAATTAATTCAGTTACTGGAACTGGAGCTTCAGACGTAGTTGCGATGATTGCAGATTTGTTAAGTTCGCCCGGAAATAGTGTAGCACTTGACTGTTCTGTTGTAGTGCTTTCAAATTCATGGGATGCAGCAATTTTGGTAATTTCTGTAGGCATTGCAGTAGCATTTAAAAGCAGAGGATTTCTTGAGCTATTTAAAGGAGTGGCTGGGATGGTGATTTCTACCGTTTCTTGCGGTGAGCCACTTACTACTAAATTCGGGATACTGACTTGCTTCGTACCTGTGGATTGGCCAGTCACAACTAAATTTGGGATACTGATTTGCTTCGTCCTTGTGGATTCGTTGCTTTTTTTAAAATTTGGAATGTTAACTTGCTTCGTTTCTATGGGTTGGCCACTTTCTGCTAAGTTTGGAACATTCAGCTGCGTCGTCCCTGTAGATTGGTTGCTTGCTACTAAATTGGGGACGTTGATTTGTTTTGTACCTGTGGATTGGCCACTTGGGCTTAAATTTGCAATGCTCACTTGTTTTGTCCCTGTGGACTGGTCACCCGGTATTAAAGTTGGTATGCTAACTTGCTTAGTTTCTGTGGACTGGGACTGGTTACCGATTTTAAAATTCGGCGATATTGCCAAAATTGTTTCTTGAGGTTTTTCGGATTCAGTAAGAGTGGGCAGAGTGTGCAGATTGGTCACTTGAGCCAAAGAAGGATTTGGTAGTCCTTGGGTGAGTAAGGCCATCTGTAAAAAAAATTGACAGTTAAAATAGATTTAGTTACTCAATGACCAAAAACTATAACGACATCTACAAAGAACCGATTTTTTAATAAAAATTAAATTTTTAAAACCATACTAAACGATCATTGGCCCTGCGGGTTTCCTCCTCTTCAGATAGAGTGTGATTCTGGGGTTGCAAATTGATATCAAGAACAGTATTTTGACTGTCTAGGTTTTGCTTTAAAGCATTAACGTCCGCTTGCCGAGTTGATCGCCTCCGTTTTTGGGGGCTTTTCAATGTGCCCGTAATATCAGCAGGTGGGGGTGTAGCGGGATTCTGCCTGTTCCTGTAGAGTAAAGGTAGACGCCAGACCTTCTTGAGTTTGTCACGAAACATAACTTTGTAGACCACATCACCCATTGCTAATTCCTCTTGCGTCTCGGACAAATCCATTTTGCACCAAAAAGGGCTATCCTCGTTTTCTTTGATGGCTTCTTGGCTGTTATTTCCATTAGTTCCATTTTCAATATTTGTTTCAGAAAACCTTTTAAAAATAGTGATACCGATACAATCTTGGTGGTTTGCACAATTGGCTGAACAGTTAAAAAATGTAGAGGAGAGAAGGGAGCCTAGTCTTTCGAGATCTGCCTGTGACAGTAATGCGTGGCGAACAGATAGTTTCATTTGAGAAATGGCGAGTGGGGAACTTATTGGGTTTTCGTTAGGGGATTGAGCTTGAATTTGACCCCATGTCAAATTTAATAATGAAGTTCGGAGTAGAAGTAGCAGAAGGGAATTTTTTCGTAATTTCTCTGTCATTTTAAAGGATATTCTTGGTGTTGTACAGTTGCAGCTATGTTAAAATAAAGTGTTACAGAATAAAAATAAAATGACTGATTTTATTTTGTAATTTACTGTTCAAAGGAAAGGGGAACTGAAACTGAAAGTAGACTGTAAAATTCTTGAAAATACTCCGAGCATTTATAGGCCCTTTGTGGTACAGCAATTAAATAGACAAATTCGTGTGGAAATGGATAATGAACGTGTATTACAAGTTACAATTTTCAGCGAGTCAAAACAAAAATTTCAAAATGTTTTTTTTTGTTTTACATCATACACTTAACTGCAGTTTAGTGAGTTGTTATGTAATCGAATATCATGCATGGTATTAAGGTTAAGTTCAAACTTGTGAGCCTATGTACGGGGTTGTTCATAAATGAAGTCATCCAACTATCTCCAATTCTATAGGACTCTATGAGCCCCAAGTCATCGGCGTTACGCTTTGCGTTTAACATGGGATATGATCAATATCCAAGTAGCCCCATGGACCCTGCACGTGACGTCATTTATGGTCGATCCCGTCGATCCGTAATACTTAAGGAAGGCAGGAAGGGACGTGGTTAATTACCTTTCTGGTGACTGGTGGCTAAGCATCTTCCTATTTTATCCAGGCGTATATAGTATTGCCTGCTGCAATAATGCACGAATAACAATGTCATTTCCTAATGGATATATCTATATACATATGATATGTTGACATGTAATTACCAAACTAACAACATGCGTTTAAGAAACTTTTTCTTTAGTTTATTTTCCCATTGAATTGGATTTGAACGTGTAGAATAGAAATTACTTGTCAATAATTAGCAGATTATGTAGGTACTTTTAGTTTTCACTTTCATTTTCATGGTCAAGGATCAAGGGAGACTTTATTGAGGTGATTGGACTGAGGAACAATTAGGAAGGCAAGCTGAAGGTTATAGTAATTTTGTAATGTACCTACATTGGTGTCATGTTATATTATTTAACGTGAGGAAAGAATCGAAACTGCCAGTATCCAATAAAGCAATTTAGGCCGGAATTAAAATAAACTTTGTCAAATAAAACAACACCAAGTGAGATAGATGCGTAAAATGTTAATTAGATGTTGACATGTTTTTAATTAGGGCAAAATATGCATTTTACACGTTTTTTAAAAGCGCAGAATGTTCAATGTACATGTTTCTTAAATGTGTTTAAAATGTTCCATTTACACGTATTTTAAAAAATGCAGAATATTCTATTTACACATTTTTGAAAACTGCAGAATGTTCTATTTACCTGTTTTGCAAACGTGTAAATTGTTCTATTTACACGATTTTGAGACGAATGAAATATTTTATTTATATATTTTGGAATAGTTCAAATTGTTTCATTTCAATGTTTTTGAAAAGTGCAAAACTGTTCAATTTACAAGTTTTTAAGGACAAGACATTTTCCTGTTGTCGTATATTGTATACAGTTTGTTTTTAAAAATAAAAGTATAAATGGCTCAGTTTGAGTCTTCAGTGGCGATATGTATGGGGTTGCAAACTGATATTTTACGGTACAAATTATTTACGCTAAATACAGCTAAGCCAATATAGTACGTACGTGTACATTAATAAACATGAAGGAGTTTAGTTAAATTGCTAACATCGTATTACTTTCATCACTGTGTACACATGGCTCACTGGCCTATGGTACTACGTTGCTAGAATTTAAATATTGTTTCTTTGCTGATATAATAATTACACTCAATTATTTATTCGCAAATTAACAATTAATTTACTATAGTAGGGACACGCCTAATGGTGATCAGTCTTAATGGTGATCAGTAGCGTTCTTGCAAAAACTACTATCTTTAAAATTTTTTGTCACTGATAGTGATGTAGCTTATAGTCTTAACTACCTATAGTTGTAATTTCAGCTCCGCTCCATATAAACTCAGGCTAAAATAAATTAAGAAAGTTTTAACCACTTTTTCAAACTATATCACCTATAAGACGGTACTTTACCTATGTTGGCAATGCTTTTTCGAGCAAACTGATCACCTTTTAGGGCAATTGGGATCTCGATTTTTTTTTGACGTTTTTCAGACAATGACCTGTGTCTCTTGCAAACTTTGATTTTAGACACCGAATATTTTTCAGTATATACAGAATTAAAAGACAAGTACAATGGTGCAACATGCTTCATTATAAGTCATTTGCTTCAAAAGATACAGGTTCTTGAAGTTTTGAAAAAATGAACCCGATCACCTATAGGACGAACTACTATAAGCATGGAGTTACTTTTGAATTGTGAAATGGAATAATAATACCATGGAATATTGGAATAATAATAAATCAACATGTAATAAAAAATAATTAAATATATTCAGTAGACCATGAGTATATTTTTCATTTTGAAAGATATACTTGGCAGCACGTATCTTTTTAGCTCTGCAATTCAGTTTTACTGTTTACAAAAATTAAAAATCAATATACTGGAAACTGGCAACTGGAAGTTGAATAAAGTTCAGTATTTTAAATTAAAAGCTTTGTTTGAATCTTTAGTTTTATAAATTGTAAAGTTAATTAGCAAAATAAAATTAAAACAACATAAATAAATTAAAAACTATACGGTTGATCTCTAACTCAATCTGAATGTCAGCTTTTCTAATTAATTGTTTACTGACTGGCAACTGTCTTGACATTTGATTTGACGTGGAATTCTCCGATGTGTTATTCATTACATTACACAATTCATAAATAATTATAAAAACGGGATATATTTGTAAAATCCTTGCCGTTTTATAAGGCTGCTGCTTTCAATGAAAGTAGTGCGCATCAGATCAGAACGCACAAATGCAAGTTAGCAAAATATAAATATTTGTACTAGAAAGTTGAAAGTTACTCGTAAAAACTTGTTAAATTGTCAGACATGCTTAACGTGCACCAAATAAGTGTATGGTTCGTGTGCAAATTGTGCCGTTCCTCATTTCAAACAGTTCCGGATTTGATCAAGCACAAATTTGAAAGTCATTTTGAGCAGTTTAAATCCGTCAAACACATCATTTTTGAAGAGAGGTTCTACGATTGCGATTTGGAGTAAGTTAATTCACTGCATACATTTTCTGACTCGCAGCAAATCATTTAAATTACTATTCATCTTAAAATATTCATGATTTATTATTTAATAATAATTTATGGCTTTATACACGTACAACAAGCTATACATATATAATTTCTGAGTATTCCTTAAATATACAACTAAATACGCCATAAATTATTTTTACAATTTATATGTATTTAATTTTATTCACAGCTTTCCTGATGGATACCGGGACCACCTAACAAAATCTAAACCATTTGATGAAGGGCAAGTTTACGGGGATCGGTTCGTCAGTACAATCCAAAGACCAACTTTACCCCTGATTAACAGTACATATATCAAATCTGAGGATGCATCAGTTGAAGATAAAAAACCTTTTACTTTGTCCTCAAATTTGGACCTACTGGACAACATTAATAGCAGAACAGTTAGTTTTACAATAGAGCAAGATTCTGTAATTATAAACGTAGGAACTTTGAACAATCTGAATTCTGCTGCTACTATTTCTGAACGAGTAGCACGGCCCTTTGATGATATTATTGGCAAAGAAAAAAAAGTTCGTGATGCTTCTTCTAGGATTCAAAACCCATTTGTGTTACTTAAAAGATTGTCACCACAAGACATAAAAAATGCAAAATTAGGCAATGGAAATGTCACAAAATTTGACCAAAGTTGTTCTTGCTCCGACGTTGCCAGCTTCACTGATTCCATTGATTTTGATTTTGACCAACTGAGCGTAACTAGTAAAAAAGTAGGAACCAACAGTAACTGTGAAATTGACTTCGAGTTGGACGTAAAACCATTCAAACAAAATGAAGAAAGCACTCTTTCCAATCAAAATCTATCTAATAATGGCACACGTCGAAAATGCGAAAAATTATTTCAGCACAGTTCTCAAACCTTGTTAGGTTGTGACGGAGGAAATAGTAATTCATCGGCACCAGTACTGGCAGCAACCCCAGCAATTTGCACTATTAATTCCGGCGAAAGCCAACGAAGTCAAAATATTGATGAAGTAATTCACATCAATTCCGCTAAAAATTCGTTAAGACTTGGGGAAGAAAGCGCCATTTTCTTCCATAAACAATTCATTTGTCCTCATCCAAACTGCAAAATGCCATTTAAAAAGGAAGCTAATTTGACCAAACATGTAAATTATTATCACGGTGATTTGGAGCGAAGAAGAAGGCTTATAGCTTCTGGTAGTCCAACGTATGGAAGTAACAATGACAAAATGGATATGAATACCCTGTCAGAATCAAGATCACCCAGTGTTCACCCTGTATCAGATACCCATTCAGATTGTAATATTGAGGAAACGAGAACTCGTGAATCTAATAATTCCGACGAAAACGAACTTGACCTAAAAATTAAGCAAATAATTCGCGACATTTATGCCGAAACTGCATTAAGAGAGGAACAAAAAAGAACCATTGAGAAGCAAACATTATTACAAAAAAGAACCATTGTGAAGCAAACACCATCACCATTTGCTTGTCCTCGTCAAAAATGCAAATTAGTATTTAAAGATATTACCAGTGTAAAACGCCATCTTAATTATTTTCACGGTGATTTGGAACGAAGAAGGGTTATTGCTTCTGGCTGTCAAACCTATGGAAGTAACGACGACGACAAGAATGCGGATTGTGGTACTCCATGCCATAATTAGCCGCTGCCGTATTGGAAATTAATTGATCAAGTTCCAATAATATATTCTTTTTTCGTCCGGAAGAGATTTTGACAGATTCTTTCTTCGTTGACCGTTCCGAGTTTAACACAACACTTTCTAAAGAATAACACGACAATTAAAATTTGTACGAAAAGTCTGTATTGCTTTAAATTCCCTTAAAAGCCGTGCCTAATATTTGGCCGGACCTTTAAACATTTCTGTGGGATATAATTACAGTCGAGTCGCCATGATTTAGTGTCGTTAAAATTTGAGTGTTTTTACTTATCCAGTCAGTTGTATATTAGTCCCATCCCATGGTAAATAATTTAATGTAAAGTACTTTTTCTACTTCGTACTTTTGTATAAAAATTGTACTAGCAAATTTTATACGCCTAAATGATAAATTGAAATTTGACTTTATACTTGATACAAGAAAATGTGTCCAAAATAAGTAGAGTAGAAGTAATGCCATGCATGCATAAATTGTAAATAAATAAATACCATTTGTACCACTGTATACTATTGCGCTATAGAATATTTACCGGTTGGCTACATTTTCATAGGCATATTATTAACACTGGCAACATTGCAGTATTTAAGGGCGAAGCCACAAATTGCTTGAACAAGCCTTCCCTTTGGTATCTAAAATCATAAATATTCACGAGTATAATATTAGTAAAATTATGACAATTTTTAGCACTGTTTTGATTTTTTGGTGCCGTTCGCATGTTTCTATTATTTTAATGAAACCCTATTTTTCCAGTCATTTAAATTTTTTAATAATTTAGGTTAATTGATCTCATAAGGGGCAGTTGGGACGTTATAGGACTTGTTTAGAAGTTTTTTCATACTTATGTACATTGACTTGTATACTTTGCAAAATTTAATTTTTGAAACTTAATATTTTTGTGTACCTACAGAATTAAAATAGAAGTAATTATAATAATAGCTTTTCCTGTACTGTACGTCGGCTGTGTAAAAAGGTACAGGTAGGTAGGTAAGTACTTGCAAAGTTTAAAAAAAATAAACCCAATCACAGTTACGACGAACTCCTCAAAAGTAGTAAATAAGTATTAACAAATCCGTACCGGGATTAGTTGGTACCTCGTATCGCATCTCTAGGCCCAACATTAATCCGCCCCTTTTTCAAAAAATCAATTATATAATTCGTGCATTATACATTTAATATATTCTGATCCCAATTGCAGTAAGTCGCTTTTATTGTCTTTTACAGATTGCCTTCATGCCATTTAGTAGTGTAGTTATGTACATATGAATAAAACCATGAATTAATAACTAAAAATATTTTTGCTTGGAATAATGATTATAAATGCAGGACACTTATAAATAGAAACTCACAATTCGCAAACCCTAAATTGAATCGGGAAAATAAGCAATAGGAATCAAAGACAAAATAAAATACACATCACATCACAGACACTAACTAAACTAAACACAATGCACTTACTACAAGCAGCAGCTTGTAACTTTATAGACTTCACTGGTTTTGACTGCAAATTTACTGCTGACTGCACAAGTGGCGGTTGCGTCAAATAATTCAGAATTTATGTATAGGTATAGGTATTTAGGTTTTCTCTTTCAGTCTGTCAATCAGTTCGCTGGTTTTCTTTTTTAATTTTTTAATTTGTGATTTTAGTAGCAAATTAATCTAAAAAAAAACAAATAAATCAACAATAACAAAATCATCTGAATAAATAAACTGAACTCTGACCCAATTTCAAATTTATATTTCAGCTATTCCAGTCTTCCAGTATAACTGAATTACAGTAATTACTTATAGTGTAAATCTGCTATAATAATAACCAGTAATAGGCAGGCTATATTTTTAAGATGCAATCAGTAATAATTTTTAATTTTAGTTTCCCAGTGTTGCACTTCGTATTTAATATTGGTTATAAAGAAATCGTAATGATAAATGAATATACATAATGACATAATCTAATGGGAGTCCTATATGCCGCATACAGTCTGCGCTTTGTATGAAAGTTGTAACAAATAATTAATCTATTTTATTAAAACTGAATCGAATCAGAGAACACATAAAATATATATTTTTCAAGGAATTTATTCATTAAAGTGAACTTCTCAAACATGCACGAAATAAGTGTATGGCTAGTGTGCAAATTGTGCCGCTCCTCTTATCAACAAGTTCCGGATTTGATCAAGCATAAATTTGAATGTCATTTGGAGCAGTTTAAATCCATCAAGCAAATTATTTTTGAAGAGAGACTCAACGATGATGATTTCGGGTAATTGTTGATTGATTGTAATAATTGTGGATTAGCACTGCTAACAATTCTAAAGTCGAAAGTAGCATTGCTAATCGATAATTAGCACTATTCACCATTTATTCACAACTAAAATTCCATACAAAAATGTTCATATTATTACACTATCACTTACTTGCATAATTGTAGTGTTTAGTATTGTTGTAATTGTAATATTCAAAGCGAAATTATTTTTTATATTTCGTTACTTCTTCAACACAAATCATGTTAATAATTTTTCATCATTGATATCTAATATCTGTACTGTTGTTTTGCAGTTTGGCCGACGAGGGCACATTACCGAGCTCTGAACCATGTTTGGATACCCAAGTTAAAAAAAAACGGAATCGGGGTAGCTACAGAGTTCAAAGCCTAAATTATCCCCGCAAAAAAATCTTATACAACAAACCTGATGAAGAATTGGTGGTAGCTGATGAAAAACTTTTCACTTCGCTTTCAAACCCTGACCTAGAAAACATAGATAGGAGAGCAGTTACTTTTACAATAGAAAAAGACTCCGTCACTATAAACGTAGGAACTTTGAACGATCTAGATTCTCCTCCTGAAAACAACCCTGATCAACTAAACCTGGCCCAACATAGCGCCACAGACAGCGCAGATTTGGAAGATGCCAAAATTGAAATCACTACAGTCAGTGCAAACCTACAAATTCCAAATGTATTTGAAGAACAGACATTAGTTCCACCGGCTCCGGCTCTACATGAAAACTCCAATTCTAAATTAAGTGACTCAAATCGAATTGATCTACATGTTGTTAGTATTGAAGATGCCTCCACGAATATAACTTTTGACTCGGACCATGACCCTAATGACCTTCTTGAAATTAAATCAAACCAATCCGAAACAAACAATAGAGTTTGTAAATCATCATCAGTAACTGCAAGCATTGAAGAAAATAAAAATTATGATGTTCCAATAACGCCTGATTTTAATTCTGAAACCCATAGCGGCATTTCAATTTCTCAGAAAAATCCATTTGTCTTACTTAGACGATTGTCACCTAAAGAAATAGAAATAGCTAATAAATTAGACCAACAACATGTCCCAGAACATCCCGTTGTAGCAGATGTCATCATTGAAGCGCCCTGCTACGAATCAGACCCCGACGAACTCAACTCAAATAATGATGAAACTAGAATCACGAGCGACAGTGACACGGACCAAGATTTTGACCTGAAACCATTCAAAATAAACAAAAAAAGGCCATATTCTAAACGAAAACAGTTAATTTGTCCTCGCCGAAACTGCGGACAAAACTTCAAACGGAAAGACATTATAGCACAACATGTTAATTATTTTCACGGCGATTTGGAACGAAGAAGACTAATGGCCTGTAGATCTCCTGAAATTGATGATACTCCGAAAAAATTGTCCCTTACTGATTGGCTCACAAAAGAAGCCATAATTGTTAACTCAAATGGGAATCCCAAAGTAATTCGGCTCGATCCCGACCCCACAACTGTTACTGAACAAGATGCAGTGGTTCCTATCTCACGACAAAATCCAATCAAGTGCAAGTTATGCTGCAAGAGGCTTGTATCTGAATCAAATGTAAAAAAGCATGTCAAAACATGCTGGTGGCATAATAAACTTCAACATAAATACTGTGTCCCTTGCAATAAATCCTTTCAGTCCACTACTCAATTCAGACAACACCATTTCAGGAAGCATTTATCAGCTGAAGAAAAAATTGCTCAAGCAAAATTCAAGTGCGACCTTTGCCCTAAAGTGTTCTATGTTAGTGGTGAATTTAAAATCCACACGGAGACCCACAAGAGTAAAGAGGAACAACGGAAACCTTTTGTGTGCGACATTTGTGGCTATACTTGTAATTATCTTGGGATGTTGGATAGGCATATAGCAACCACTCATTCGAACATTAGACGCTTTAAATGCTCTCTTGAAAACTGTGGCACTGCCTTTAAAACAAAAACGGGGTTTCAGACACACATGCGGGTTGTTCATTCGCAGTCTAGGCCATTTAAATGCTCACATCCAAATTGCGGCAAATCTTTCAAGCGGAAATGTGATCTGGTAACCCACACTCGCCTTATTCATGAAGGTATACGGCGCCATCCAATCCAGACTTTCCACTGTGCTCAAGAAAACTGTGACAAATCCTTTCAAGTCCCCAATTCACTCACTCGCCACCTAAAGATCGTCCATAATATTGGACCTGAACTTCAACCTTTCCCTTGTGATTTTTGCAACAAGGTGTGCACGACCAAAATGCACTTGAAGACTCATACTATATTAGTTCACACTCAGGATTTCCCTTTTAAATGTACATTTAAAGGGTGTTCTGCAGCTTATAAATTAAAAGAACGACTGGTCGATCATGAGGGGGTGCATAGTGAACACAAAAAATACCTTTGTACCGTATGTGGGAAATCTTACTCGATTTACATTTCTTTCCACAAGCATCAGCTCAGTCATAAGAAGACCCCCAACGCAAATGTCAAGAAAAATACGAAAAAAAGTAAAGGAAAAGGTGAAGATAATTCAAGTATTTCTGAATCTGATTCCAGCAGCAATGACTAAGAAGTTACACTCATGGCGTCATGGCTCTTGGTCAGGTCTAAAAATTTCTACGCATATAGTTGTCAAGACACGTGTGCATAGGGCAACCTGTTCTAACTCTAATTTAATATGATTGGAGTGCGAAAAATAGTTTAAGAGGTAAACTGCGACTTTAAAAGATACCTTGGTTCTATATAGTTACTATAGTTACACTTTGACAAAAGAAGTTTTGCGCGCCCAGTATTAAACTGCGAATTTAATGTCAGGATAGAAATTGTCTCGAAATCTTCCTTATCTTATTAAATTAACAAAACTAATATTCTAAACTAACAAAAAATAATTCTTGAAGTAAATATTTTTTAATAAGATCAGGAGACGTGATTAATTATTGTACACATTGAGTTACTATTAACAAGAACTTGTGACAAATAGACAAATTATAAAAAATTTTAGTTAGCTAGTAAGTAGTGCACCACGTTTAGTATGTTTCCTGCTGTGTAATTTACATAAATACTTATTAAACATGGATATTAATAGAAATTTAAATATAAAAATATTTAAGCACAGTGTAATTTTGTGTGTAGCATGAAAAACAACTTGTTACAACAGGTCCTGGACTTTTTTTTAATTCGTCTACCCTATATCTATACACAGTGCTATTAGAAGTAGTTGAACAAAAAGAGAAAAGTTGAACGACAAAATTTAAATAGAACATTTTGCACAGTACAAAAATATATAAATTAAGCATTTCGCACTCTCGAAAAACTTTTTATTAATATTTAAACCATATTTTTCATTTATTATTTTTAATACATATAATTATTGTTCATATATAAATTCTAGCTTAAATTAGATTTGAACTACTGTTTCCCTTCACTCAATATATCGCCTGTGAAGACCCATATCCATTTTTAGCTAGAAACGTTATCAACTATCTACAAAAATATATAAATATGTCTTAAGAACATTTAAATAGAATATTTTGCACTTATAAAAAATTTATAAATACAACATTTTACACTTTCAAATACATGGAATTAAAACATTTTACACCTTTTCGAATACATCGAATTAGAAATTTTTGCACATTTTCAAAAACATAGAATTAGAACATTTTTGCACCTTTTTGAAAACATGGAATTAAAAAATTTTTCCACCTTTTAAAAACCATGAATATAGGACATTTTACGCTTTTCAAAAACTTATAATAATTAACTTAAATACGGATTCGATTTTAATTATTTTTCCAGATCCAATCTAAAATTGATATCACATGCGAACATATTAATTGTAAAATATAATTATCTCGCTCATTAAACACTACCTACATCCATATGTAATGAAACTCGAAGCCAATATTATCTGACATTAACCTATTTAATATTCTGCTTAACTACTGAATAATATACATAGTAGGCACACAACAGCCATTCTATGACTTGTATGATTTACTGTGTAATTACATTGAGCATACCGTGAAAAACTAATTCAGGGCACTAAGTAGGCATTTGGGCTAATAATGTAGGTAATCCAAATTAAAGTAGGTATACACACAGAAAGGCACAGATTCCATCCAGACTGAAAGTTGTCAAAGCGAACCTCATTATTCATCTTTACTGCGCCATTACTTACCATAGAACATCAGTATCCACAGTGTGCAAGTGCAAACTATATCATTTTCATATTTTCTATAATTATACACCCACACGCCCATCCAATGTTTTGATACGTAAATGATTTAATCTAAACTGTCACATTTTTAGACCTAACCCATATCCCTATGTCATCATTACAACATTGCTTAAACGGCTATATCATTAACATGGCATATGTCATCAATATCCTACTTGATCCATTGCCCATACGAATGGCATCACTAATAACTAGTGGACATACCCAAAAAGTACATACATCCATTCAGTAATTATTAGCGTCACCTAAATTGAACTCTGAACTCTGCCATATGTGTCTATCAGTGCACACATTACATATCTCAATTGATTATTGCTGACTCTATCTATTAAATCTCTGATGGCCCTTATAGGCTCTTGGTTTGGATTTTTACACTCCAGCTGTTTTCTGGTATAGTAAGTAGAACACTTTGAGTGGATTATTGGAAGCACTGAATGTAAATACGAGACTGGGGATAACATTTTTCTTTATTTTTTTTCCTTTCAATAAATTCATTATTTTATGCACTAAGTATGTAAGATGCAATCTACAGAGCACAGATTTAATTTTGTCAATCAGCGTTTGTTTTTATTTATTAGTTATTATACGTAGAAACGTAGATAATTATATTTTTTAATAGTTTAGTTTTCCTTGTCTTTCTTTAGCAAATAATTAATAATATTTTCCTTTTCCTTGTTCTTTATTCTTTGTCAGTCAGACAGTCAGACAGTAGACTGAGTAGACAGAGTTTGCATCAGTAAGGCTAAGAAAATTAGTTGTACTTTCCAGTTTCTAGTCCTTGACTTTCATCAGTTGTGCGCGAAGACTTTAAACACATGCTGAAACAAGTCAGTTTATTTATTATTTCATATTTAAATGTTTAATAACTTTATTTCATTTTTTTTTTAAGATTTAATTTCAAAATTCAGTTGTCAGTTGCTCAGCTCTACTTTTAGTTTTAGTTTTCATTAAAATAAATTAAAAGTAAACAATTAGGTTAATCAGTTGTATTTAGGTACATATTGTGCTCTACATTTCAATAATACTAATTGTGAAGTACCTTATATATAAATTGTATTTTGTTTGTGTCTATTTGTGTTGTCTGCTGCCTATACAACATTATTCATTTACATCAACATAGGAGTGTGCAACATCTGTTTGCGATTATAGTAGCCGCCGTTCAAATACCACCGACTTTAAAAATCTGGCTGGGTGACTGATACTGATAGTGTTTAGCTGAAGCTTTTCGTCTCAACTACTTTTGGTTATATTTTTGGTCGTCACATTATACGATGATACTTTTGAATTAATTTCAAATGCATTTGTAGCAACTAGAAAACTTATAGTACATAAGTAGTCTCATATTACACTTTTTTGATTTTTTCAACATTTTACATATCCCTTTGACATGTTTCTCCTGGCAGCTTCTTAAGCTTTTTAAAAATGAAATCGATTACCCTTAGGCAGGTTACTGCAAGTGTTGATGTTGATGTTCTTCTTGTTTCAAATATTTCTAGTTAGGGTGCTGATCAAGAAACATGAGTTTAAGTTCAACACGTGTCAGGATTCCTTCTCCTGAAAAATATGATAAAGATACAGATACTTCATCTACAGATTCAGACGCATATACTGATACTGATTCGGGTTCAGATCTGGAAGCAGCGTCCACACCCGACAATTATTGCTAAAATAATAATACTGGCAGCAGCTATGTATTTACAGACGACGTAAGTGATTTTTTCATAACTTTCCTGTTCAAAATAGATCAATTTTGTTATTAAAAGTGAGTGTCTAACGATAAGAAAAATATGTAGTGAAATAGCGACTACATAAATAATCCGATTATCCTTTCCATCTATTTGGTCTTTAATCTTTAATGACATTGTATTAGTTCCTTGTTAGCTGATTTAGTACGGGATTGTCCATAAATAATGTCACACACATTATTTGTATTTTAAGAGACACCCACCCACCCCCATGTCATTATTTTAAACGGCTCACTTCAACATGGTATATGTCATCAGTACAAAGACGAGACTTGACTTGAGTGACCCCTCACATTACAGATGGCTAGATGGTTAATATTTATGGACGATCCCTATAGCCACAATATATGTAATCTCTAATTTTGTAATTTTATTTTCTACACTCTAATGTTAAAACATGAAATTTTATGTAAATGCAGATCCTACCTGTGATTTTTGACAACCCACAAGTGCTCACTCCAACGGATCTGCTCAATTTCCGTCTTGTCAATCGATGTTGGCGGGATGCCGCCACTAGGGTCCTCCTTAAACAGAATGCTTGTGACATTGCTCTGGACATTGATCACCCTATTCTGGAACAACTCGCACGATTAGTGGTTAACCCTGTTGAGGACCTTGACGAGCTTATTTTCAAATATCACAGTGCTCGACCACCCTACGGCCCCCTCTCAGACCTCATCCAAGTAATCTCGACATCACCAAAATTCCCCTCAAACAGCATTAAGTTTCATCCAGGATGTGTCCAAGTCCTCGATAATTTGACTTCAACAACCCCAGTCAATGAAAACCAACAGCACCATTTTGAAGAAAATGACGAACTCATGAGGTTCTTTTCACTGTTTGGAAATAAAATTAGGAAACTTTCGATTCCCAGTGGAGTCACTGTATCAACAGTCCAAAATCTTCTCTTTGCCCACTTGCCCAATTTGACTTGTCTGGATTTGACAAATTTTGAAACATTCGGAGCACCAGAAGATTCCCAAGGTCAAGAAATTCAACAACACAACAATGAAATTTATCGCTACGCGCCCTCCCTAGCTTTGTTTTCTAACAATTTTAATGCATCTTTAAAAATAGAAAAGATTTATTCGGGAGAGGAAAAACTCCTTTCTTGTAGCAAAGTCGAGCTTCTCGAAAAAATCATCAAGCTCTCACCAAATGTCTGTGTCGTGGAAGACGTAGGCGTGTTAGCTTTTCTAATTTTAATAAAAATAAAGAAGGCTCATCTCGTTAAATACGTCAAATTTAATCCCCCCAGTAATCTGCAATTCGTGGGTCTTTTAGAGGCCATGTGTGGTATTCAAGACAAGTTTTGCCTACTTCAGCTGAGTGGGCTAACGGTTAAGTTGAGTAACGTTAGTGGCTGTCCTGCTGCCTACAAAACAGTGACCAAGATCATCAATATGATTTTAAGGGGAAGCAAGGATACCTTAAAATACTTAGAACTCCACGTCAACCCGCAAACGTTCCTTGTAAATATTCAAATCCCGCCTATGAGAAAACTGACATGCTTGAAATTAGTGACGGAAGATGCGACCTTCGCAACTCAACTTCAGTCACAAGAAGCTGCTCCAGAGCGGGCACGACTTACGCCTGAAAATGTACCTGCTGTTGACCGGGACCGAGACGGATGGGCTTATGACCACCACGTTTTTCAGTTTGAAAACTCAGAAAATCCGGACAGAATCCCGCCAAATTATTTCCCAGCTCTGAATAAAGTCATTCTAGATGTGGATCCTGTCGCCATGAACACGTGCAACATGCTCCTTGCATTCTTTTCCTTGGAACACAAGCGGCTGGATAATCGAGAGATGGTCAGTGGGGACATTATACCGGGCGTGACCACCTTGGAGTTGACCTCCTTCCCTCATGTGGGCCATGAGCTGGGGAAATTGTTCCCAAATTTGCTTAATTTAAAGATAAAGTGTGCACCTTTGGGTGGGCTTTGCAACTGGGTCTGGGAAGCATTTCCAAAATTAGAGAGATTTTGTATTCATGATTTCTTCCCTCGTCGGGGCAAAAATGGGGTCGATGCTTTCTTTACGGGGATTCCTAAAAGTGTATGCACCAAGTTTGCTAACAATCAAGAAGTCGCAGTTGGACTCGAGTTTAAACCGGAACAGATTCATTTCTTAAGAACTCAGCCCTATATTGGGGACTGTGCGAGTACGTTTACAATAATTTATTTAATTAATGTTTTAATTAGGGGTATATGTTAATAATATCGTTAGTAGGGAAACAAAATAACTCATTTCCGTTTTTAGCTGAAAACAAAATTCAGTATGTCTGCAACAAAAAAAAAGGATATGAAAAATGAAAAGCCTATACAATACTTTTTGCGCTTTTCAAAAGTATGCAAATATTAAATTTCGTATTTTTCAAAAACATGCAAATAAAACGATTTGAACTGTTAGAAAGCTTGCAAATAAAACATGCAAGTAGAACAATTTGCTCGTTTCAAAAACACGTAAGTGAAACATATTGCACTTTTCAAAAACATGCAAATAAAACAATTTACACTTTTGAAAAGCAAATAAATAGAACATTTCACATTTTTCAAAAGTGAAATCGAAATTTAAAAAATCGAAATTTTCTTTTTAAGAATCTGTCCAAATATCTGTGTAATTTTACATATCACGTTTTTATTGTAGCTAACATAGGTTATGGGTCATTTTGATTCTTTACTGTGACAGATTTCTACTTTCATGACTTTGATATCTACTTGACAGTTTAAGTCAATTTATTATATTACTTTATAGAAACGGTAACAAGAATTTTGACTAGACACGATTAGATACTCCTGAATAGTTGATTTGAGCATGAGATTATTTTTCTTATTACAGATTTAAAGGAATTTCGGAAAAACTTTGGACGAAAAATTTCGAGTAACTTTCTTTCGAAGCTTACACTTCTCTTTGCATTCCAAGGAATAATTCACAGGACGAAGATTATTTTTTCATTCGAGTCCGCTGATTTGAGTGAGCGGGATTTGGAAGGTGCTTACCTACCACATTCTTTATCTTGAATCTACAAATTTATTGATCGGATTATATTTTTATTTAGAAAATCATTGTTTTCAAATGCCATGTGCATGATAAGCCAATTAAATGTAAAATAAAGTCAAGACCATTAACGTTACAATTTTTCTTCCTATCTTACTTGCTATGAATTTTGGAAGAATTTAAAAACGTGAATATTTTGCGTTTATATTTAAGAAGCAGTAATTATTAATGTATGGTTTGTTTATTTGATTTAATTTCAGAAATTCGAAAACATCTGGAACCTGTTGCTTCCTGTATTGAAATTCTCCCATAAAAACTGTAATAATTAATAAAAATGAGCCACTTAACTTTGACGCTTATTTAAAAACTATTTAGTGAGCCAACTAAACACACACAGCTGCTGAAGTACCTATAATTAATTATTTATGTGGTATGATTTATTACAGAATATAGAGCATGTCGGATCTGCACTTTATTTACAGACTCCTGCGTGTGTTTCAACAACTCACGGTATACTTTGACTTCTATCATTGCATTTTAAATAATTGCAATTAAAACTAGGTAGAAATAATACTTATCAATACCTTGTGAAAATTACCGTAATTTCCAATTTTTGCTAAACATAATTTTTGTGTCAACGTAATTTTCCAAATAGTTGCAGGGGTCAGAAGCTCGTGTTGATTTTGATGAATAAACTTTATCATGTGCATATATACCGCGCAATTTAGTGGACTATCAAATAATCGTTTTGTTAATAATTAATAATATATATATCGTCGAAATTGTTTTCCTACTGCCCCACAGTTAATGCTTAAGCAGTAGGCAGTTGGTAGTTTTCTACTACCCCCGTAATTAATTTATGTTTTCGGTATTTTTCAGAATTTTTCTATTTTATCAGTTTTAACTATAATAATTTTCAATAGATAGGTTGAAACAAAATTTTGTATCTCCATTACTAAAAAAATAAAACCAAGCATTTAATTTGCACTACCTGCGGTGCAATCAATTAAGTATAAATAAATTAAAGTTTCGCTGTCATTGATCTACTTTTGTAGGAATTACAATTTAAATGAATTAAACTCGAATGCGCAAATTTTTGAGCACGTGCATCTTAATTAGAAAGGGACATGAAGGTTTTTGCTAGTTTTTCTCTGCCTAGAGTTGATTTTTGAATATATATTCAAGGCTTCTGAGGTTTTAACTATTATACTTATACAACATAATTGTGTATTGTTTCTGAAATATCGAAACTGCTACCCTGCAATTTATTTGTAATGCATTTACGAGTTAACCTATTTCATTAATTGATATGATATGATTTATTTTCAAAGTTGATATGGCCTTTGGCCTACACAACTATTAGATTTTACAATAATGTTAGTGATATGACATATATTTGGAATAAAGATGAGTACGAGTAAGAGTTATAAAATTTAGGTTCGTGGTTTGTCGTCTTCTGCTTGGGTTTTGGGTTTTTTGAAATAGTTAAGTTATCGTTATAGTTACATTAGTTAAATAGAATGAAATTAAATATGATAAAAAATGATACAAAATAGGTACATTGGTAATCCGTACTACAATAATACGATATATTATTAATGATTGAGATAGGAATAGTGTATTATGTGCATTCGTTATTTATAAAAAGATACATAAACAGCTATAGTGAAACAGCTCAAGTACTCCTAATAGATAATTAAATTGAAAAAACGCAACAGCACAGCTGCAGAAGGCGCTCTGATCTTTCATATTGGTGTTTGAAATTGTTTCTGAAATGATATTTAGTGATTCATATACGCATTTGAACGTCCCATACATCCCAACCAGTGCTTTCCTATTGACTGCGTTGTTGTATTGCTGATTTCCAGAAGAAATAGAAGTTTTCCAATTTCTGAGGGTCGCTGACGTCATCGCTAAGTATCATGTGGTAACTTTCTTGGTCTGGGGTACCCCGTGTTATGGGGTTGATATATTTTATTCTTAATCCGTCGTAATGGGGGCATTGAAACATAATATGATATTGTGTCTCATCTAGATTTGTGTCGCACTTGTTACAAGCTGTAGGTTTCTTTTTCTGCTTGTCCCATATCTTCCACATTCCATTCAGAATTGTTGTTTTTCCTTTAATTCGTATTGTATTCTGCTTCAGTCTCAGTTGTAAATATAGTTGGGAGACTTCCCCATTTCGATTACCGTGCAGCCAGTCACTTGGTTTAACATTTGTTTTTAAAGCTTTGTAGTGTGGGATGGTGGCACTGTTTACCATGTCTGCGACGTCATTATTGATTGAATATTGCCTTGCCCTATTGATGTAGGATTTCCATTTTTCGTTAACGTTTAACCAGTTAAGGTCATTCAGTTCTTTCTCCATTTTGAATTGTTGAAATAGTTTTAAAAGGTTACTATACCAGTTGTTAATGTTCTTCTTTGTGTGATCCTCCTTTAATTGTTCGTAACACTTGTGGTTCAGATTATTTCCAGCGTTTGCAAATATGTTGTTTTTCAAGAATTTTAAAGTGTGTTTGAAGATTTCAAACTTGATTGAGCTGGTACCAGTCTCTAGGCGCAAAATGTAGCCCGGTGCCATGTTTGTCACATTAAGTACACTTCGTAGAAATTTTGTTTGGAATTTTTCCAGTTCATCAATGTAATAAATTGCCCACACCGGATCTGCGTAGAGAAGGACAGATTTGACAAGTGAGCTGAATAGCCTCATTTTAACTTTAATATTATTTGTTTTACTTTTTGCGAATAGGCTAAACAGGCTTCTCAGCGCAGCTTGGCTTTTTATGAGAGTACTCTCCTTAGCTTTTTTCATATTTCCTTGATAATTATATGTTACACCCAAATAAGTATATTCATCTGCTTCTTTTATGATTTCGTTCCCCCATTGAAACTTAACTTGGAGTCCTTTTGGGTGCTTTTTTGCTTTTCGAAAAATTACGACATTTGTTTTTGAGAGATTGAGTTTTAGTTGATTTAAGTCAAAAAATTCTTTTAGCTCATTAATTTCTTTCTGAAGATCCATTGGGTTGTGTGCCATCAGTACAATGTCGTCGGCGTAAAGGAGTATAAGGATGTGGAATGTTAGCATTTTGATTCCCATGGCATCGCTTTTGTTCAGCTTATTGACAATCTCATCCATGTACAAGTTAAATAGTATTGGCGACAGGGTTTCTCCTTGGAGTACTCCTTTTATTATTTTTATCCATTCAGTGTAACTATTTGTTGTTCTGACTTTCGTTCTTGCGCTTTGATAAATAGATTGTACAATATGAATGAAGTTTTGACTTATTCCTGCATTTTCCATTTTAGTCCATAGCCTCTCATGTGTTATAGAATCAAATGCTTGTGAAAGATCTACGAACAGGGCAAAAAGTTTTTTACTAGACTTGTTCATCGCATGCTGGATGCAAGCGTGTAGTCTAAATATATTGTCAACACATCCAGAGCCTTTCTTGTATGCGGATTGATTTTCTGAAATTAAATTGTTGCTGTTTCCCCAGGCTTGAAGTCGTTCAGCTAGTATTATGGTGAGAAGTTTTGTACTTGTATTTAACAACGATATTGGTCTATAATTTCCTGGTTCATTTGGGTTCCCTTTTTTGAAAATAGGTACAAGGGTTATATTGTTCCATCCGCTGGGTACCCTGGCTGTGCTTATTATTTCATTCAAAGTTCTTAAGAGCATATTTTCAGATTTATAGTCTAATGATTTCCACACTTCATTGGGTATGCCATCTTCACCTGGGGCTTTGCTTATTGAGAGTTTATTGATTGCAATTTCTAGTTCCTCATGCGTTATTTCTGTGTCTAGGCATATTACTGCGTTAAAGTCGTGTAATCTGTCGTTATCCAAATCGTGTTCAATTGTTATATTTGTGTTTTCGTCACAAGGAGCCCCCTCAAAAAGCTTTTTGAAATGATGGTGCCATTCGAATGTTGTTATGGTATTTTCTATATTGCTTTTCTTGCAATCTCTGAATGTGTTTATTGCTTGCCAGAATGCTTTGCCGTCTTTTGCGTCGATTACGCTTTGCCTTATTTGAGAGTAATATTCATCTTTAGTCTTTTTGATTAATTGAAGGTAGTCGTTTCTGCTTTTAGTATAAACCGTAACCTTTGATTTTCTGATATCTTCGTTTTTTGTGCATTTACGCATTTGATGTAGAGCTTTATTAGATTTCTGTTTGCTTTTTTCACATTCTTCGTTAAACCAGTTTGGTCGAGATTGAGTGCATTTTTGGAAAGGTACCTTTTTGAGCATTTTAGTAGATATTGCCGCCAACTTGATGTTTTCTGTGAGACTATGAAAGTTATAATCTTCTATTGGAGTATGGCTTGCGAGGTTAAATAGTTCTGTTCTGAAGTTAATACTTTCGTTGTTGTTCCATGTGATTTTTTCATATACTTTTTTATTTTGTATATCAGGTACCTGCATGTCTGTTGTTTGCATTATAAGCTCGATAGAAAAGTGATCAGAACACAGATTGTCTATCACTTTAAAGTTTGTTTCTTCATTGTACAAATTGTGTGATATGAAGCACAGATCAATTACACTTGAACCGTTGGTGTTTGTAAAGGTTGGTTCTCCTTCGCTATCATCGGCGGTACGTCCATTTAATAGAATTAGGTTTTGCTCTTTCCACTGCTCCTCAAGTTCAATTCCTCGCGCATTTGTATTTTTGCATTTTGATTGTCTTTGTTGAATGTTTGTGTTACCACAATTCCATTCTTCCATCCCAACTTTAGCATTGATGTCGCCCATTATTACTTGATCATTTGTAGGATCTAGGTGGGTTGATATTTCTTCAATTACGTTATCATATATGGTTTGGGGTGGGATGTATAGAAATATTATTTGTTTATAGTTTTTAGCTTTGGAACCAAGTGTTATTGAAAATCGATTGCTGTTTACTACTTTCCAATCTAAACCTTTTTTTATGCCTACAATGAATCCTCCACTACACCTCCCCTTTATATGTTGTTTTTCGGCATAGAATTGAAAGACATTATATTCTGAGCTTTTAAACTCTGATGGAGGTACCTCCCACCTTAACCAGGTTTCACTTAGGCAGAACACGTCAGGATTTTTTTGTATAATAAATGTAAATTTTTCGAATCGATTTTGAATTGCGCCATTCATATTCCAGTACATAACTGTCGTCACTTCTGTATCTTTTTTTGATTTTTTGGTTTTCTGTTTGTGAGTACGTTTGTTGTTGTGTTGTGTAGGCCGGCCGTCTTTTCATGTGGTGCTGTTATTTGCAGTTTAATTTCCAGATTTCCTTTCTTTAGCCTGTTCGATTCGTTCCAATAGTCTATATTTGTAGACACGCGGCGGGAGGTCTGAATTGATAAAGACTTCCTTATGAGTTTCCGAGCCTCTCAGTTCTTTTCTTCTGTAGAAAACTTCGTTCCTTTGGTTTTGTCTCAGGAACCTTATTGCGACAGGTCGTGGTTTAGCCCTACTGCCCTTCGCACCCAGTCTTCTCGCTGTGTCAATATCAATATCAGCTTCTATAATAAAGACTTCAAGTATTATCTGCTTGACCTTTTGAATCAATTGTTGCTCTAATTCTTCATTTCTTTCTTCAGGGATCCCTGTAAAGATCAGGTTGTTTCGTCTCAACTCAGTATGCAGCTTGTCGTTTTCATCTTCTAGTTTTTGCACTTTGACCTTTAGTGTCCTGTTTTCGGTAGCAATGTGGTCTATTTTCAGTTCCAGTGGTGAGATAACTCGTTTAATTGTTGCTTCGAGAATCTTTTGTTGTCTTGTTTCTTTTGGAGTGAGTATGATGGCCTCTCCGTCCAGATCCATCTCCATTCTGACTCTCTTTTGATTTTCCGGGCTGGTAGTATAAATTTTTCTTTTCGACATCAACGGTATCCAGAAATAAAAATAGAGGTACCTCTTTTAAGCAGTGTACTTTTTTAAAAGGTTTTTTATGTGTTGAGTATACAGATTAGAATAATATTTTTGATTATAGTGTTACATTACCCAGAGCCGAGCCCCGCTGACAGCCAGACCTTTGCTTTAGCTTTTTTAGCTTGCCAAAATAATTGCTGCTCACGGGGCGGTGGTGACTTCTTTTTCGTTTTTTCGATCTGTTTCTAGTTTACTATTTGTCAGTTCTTCGTTTAAAAGTATTTTTATTGTCAAAGATTAAAAAATATTAGTGTTAAATTGTAAATTTATTAAATATTCTACGAGAGAATTTCCAAGTTAGGTGCTTAGGCTAAATTGGATCGCCTTTTTTCATTTCATTAATTGAATCATGTTGTGGCATATGAAATAAGTATGAAATTACTAAGTAAACTCGAGAATAAGATTCTTGCAACTTGTGCAAAATAAAATGTAATAAAATGAAAAACAATCAAGCTATAAACATAATATGATTTAATACGTCAACTACTATGACTAAACGAAGCGACCAAGTTAAAGACAATCATTAGCTATGAAATCGCATTTCAAAATGTATTATACGTAAGGAATACATGACGTCAATGCCAGTTTGTCCAAAGTTGAAGTCTTGAAGTTGACATTGTTTTAATGTTCAATTTGAGCCTTCAATTATCATCAATTTGCCTCGTGGGCAAACATTTTATGCTTACTAATGTCATCTGTATACGACCTATTGGATTTTAGATGCTGAGCGTAAGCTTCTATTGAAATGGTCATGTCCGCCTGTCTGTCTGTCTGTTCATCATGCTCTACAGGTCACAAATTTTAACTGATGTTTTTCAAATAACTTTTAAACGACCCCAAATGCAAGGGAAAAGTACCCTATTGTTTTTGGGATCGATTGGGCTAACCAGTTTGTTACAGTTAGCAATTGAACGTCAAAACGAATTAAAAGGATGCAAAAAAAATGGTCAAAATTACGTAAGCGAACATACGTTCAGCATCTACTTCGGACGTCACAACCGAATTAAGTGATCAAGTTTTAGGTAATCACTAGCCACGGAACCACATTGCATGAAGTTCAATATGTAAGGAAAAAAAACTAGAAACAATACTAGTTTTTGTAATTTTAAATATGTTTTATTGTTCAATTTAGGATTTCAATGATCATTAATTTGCCTTGTGGGCAAAATTTGTTGGTTGGTTAATGTTTTTTGCAAACTAAACTTATCATTTTATTGTTTTTGATTGACCTTTAAATTACTTTTTATACAAATGTGACCACTTTGTGTAAATAAAATATTGAAAATCAAGTCCAGTTTGTTTGTCTGCTTGTAATAACTTTCGCGAGCATTATTATTGAAATTAGGTCGCTTATATTTCCGGCTGTATCCTTGGAGACGGAATTATCTGTCAGCATAGACTTGCTTTACATTTTACTTGGAACAAAAAGCATTGTTAAATTTACGTGCTCTCGTTATTTAAGTAATTAAACAAAACCTGTTCTCCATTTATCTTAAAGGAATAATTAATAAAAAAAATATTAAAAACGAAATTTCAAGTTAAATACACTCCAAAATTACGCTGCTTTCTGAAACTCCAAACTCTACAATTTCAATATATTTAATTAACGCATATAGATCAGAACGTTTTAGAATGTTGTTCGGAAGTCACTGCTTAAACACCATACGTAAAGTAGTTATACTCGGCCAAAAGTCCTGTTGGCTCCAGTACAAGTGGGATGACACTAATCAAAGCATGTACGTAACTAATTCGAAAATTCAATTTGCGGGCTGGATTTTTACAATAATAATTCATGAAGTTTGTATTTGCATCATATTAGCGCATAAAAGTTACACACTTCAACATACATCATCCTTAGAAACATTCATGGTCTACTATTTCACTCTTGTACCATTTGTAAATCTGATTCTGCAAATCCATGTTTCTATCAGCATTAAAACAAATGTCCCGCTATTTTAAAGGTAAACTGCCTATGTCTTCTTATTGTTAGTGTTAATTTTAGTTTTAGCATTAATTTCTACTTCTCATTACATAATTTCAGTCCACCTTAGTTCCAGGGATAAATCGCGTCGAAAGCGTCAACTTTGGGAAGAAAAATTCCTCAGCTATTTATTAAAAGGAGCGTTCCAAGTAGTCTGGGGTGGGGTCTTTGGATTCTAATGATGCTCATTGCAGTGGATTCCATGAATCCGCTGAATGTTTTTCAAGCTCCTTAAGATGAACAAGACACGATCTGGATGATTGTAGCCAGATGCATAGCGAATATTATTCTTATGTCATATTTTAATCTAGGCCACCGTACTATTGCATTTGCGATGGGATTAATTTTTTTGGCGTTTATTCATCTTGCCTAAAAAATACTTAGCGAATTAAGGTAAGTAAACGTAATCCACTTTGAATTTGTTTTTCGTTAATCTTAACTGCGGTGAACGTAAAAACTTTTATTTTACGAATCTGATGAACGGACAACAGAATAATGCAAATTAGCACTTGCCATGTTTGTTAAATTATAATTTTACTGACAATGTGTTAATAGTTAAATTATTGAAATGTTTGGAATTAGCTTGGAAAAACATCCTGGACAATACATGTCAAGAGATTCCCTCAGATACCCGCATATGTTCTTGCGTACATATGATGATATCAGCCTAGTAGTCAATATTATAAACAGCACAGTTACTTGGATTGCGTTTATATTTCACGGAGCACTTCAATTTACTCTCTGTATTAATATCCTCATGGTGATTAAATCGGACACTGCAGAACTTCAGCTTAGGTTTGGTGTTAACCTATTTTGGACCGCTGGCCTCCTCATTATCTGTGTTAAAACAGCAGGCAAAATTCATGAGCAGTCTGCAAGTATTTTAGAATCGTACAAAAGGCAAACACATTTTAAATCTAGCTTGTTTAAAAAACAATTGAAATGCATGCGTCCTCTCAAGCTGCGTGCAGGACATGCTTATTACTTTGATCGACAATGTGTCCCAAATAGCTTTTTATATGTTGCAGACAAAACCATTGCATTACTTCTTGCCAATTCGACTGCATTCCAAACGTTTTCTCAGTTGTAATCTAATATTGTCTCTGTTCAAATTAATTGTTTCAAGAATGTAGATTTTGTCATACACAATCACGTTTTCGGTTATTTGTATTCAATATTCAATTGTATGTGCATTCGTGACTCTTTAGGTTGTGTGAACTGATATGTATTTTTATTGCCGTACATTAGCTTAATCTAGCGTTTGTGTTAGTTGTAATGCTTCGGTATTTAGAATCAGACAAATAAGTATGTTTTTTTTACATATTGAAATGTTTGCGCAGTTTTAAAGGAATTGCAATAACTTAAAGTCTAAAAGTATAAATATGTTAAAGCACATATACTAAACGATTTCAAGTTCGTTAAACCAATTAGGTAATATTTATAGTACTTGCCTCGTAATTCATTATTACACATATTCATATTAACACAAAAAAAAAAGAAATTGCACTCATATATCGCCATAACATACCAAAAGCACTAATTGTTGCCTATTTGTATATTAACTAATAACAATGTTGTTTTTAATAAAAAAAACATAATGAGTGTGACTGTTTCATTTACTTAAGTATAAAAATCCTCAACCATCAGAAGATAATATGAATAATTTTGAAATTATAAGACTTTCGTGTATCTGACTGCCAGCACGATATCGATAGCTTGCTAGTTATAATTAATTCAGTACATAATTTAAGAAGGTACACATTGTAATTTGTGATATTGCTACTATTATATTTATTCAAAATAAGGAAAAGCCTTCAAACTATTAAAATGAACCTGACGGCTAAATTTGAACCTGGCAAGTCAAATAACTTTTTGAGCAAAATGAGCATAAAAAATAGCAAATTGAACAACTGTACCCCCTTCTGCCAGAACTATCTTAGTAATCGATATTTTGACTGTTTCACAACCAAAGAAAATCGTAAAAAATACTCGTCTTTCAAATTTCACCGTTCGTCTGTTCAAAATTTACTCAAAACCCCAGACTGCATATCGTCGCAAAGAATAAAATATAATTATCTCCATTTCAAGCTAAAATCAATTATGATCTTTATGATCTTCTCCATTCGGCACTAAAAGCAATTCTGATCATCCCGCTTTTTCAAGAAATAGGGCTAATGTGATATGTTAATAATAATTCAAACCTTGAGTAAGTTTGGGGTCATCCATGAATGACGTCACTTTTTTCACTGTTTTTAATAACGTCAACTCTTCAGCATAGGATACCATCGATGAGCACGGTTTCACATTTCATGAATGGGATGCACACTGCCAGCAGTCAGGGTTCGGGGGTGGTTTTAACCGCCGGCTAAAACTAAGCGGTTTTAACCGGTTAAAACCGGTTAAAACCGGTGCCCCAAAATTTGAGTTTTTGGGGAAAAACGGCTTTTACCGGCTAAAACTGATTTAGGCCTTAAAATAATATCAAGTGTTTAAGTACTGCTGTTTTGCAGTCTTTTTTAGCAAAAAATAGGCTGAGATTAAATTATTTTTGTCGAAGAATTTAGCATTTGGTGTTTTAAATTCTAACAAAAAACCAATAAAAGTAATATTTTATGATGAAATATGTAAAGTGCACAGCTTATTTGCTGTGATGCAACACCATAAATTCACTGCAACTTTTGTTTAAGCACTTAATTATATTAGGTTCAAGGTTTCAGCCGGTTTCAGCCGGTTTCAGCCGGTTTCAGCCGGTTTTAGCCGGTGGGCAGGTTTTTATTCAAACTGGGCGGTTTTTTCCGAACCCTGGCCAGCAGCGTCGGGGCAACGCACCAGTGTAGCCCATGTTCATAGAAGTGCGCCGCGGGCCGCGGGATCCCAGAATCCCAGTTAACCTCATACACAAGTGATATGTTTTAGTGTAGTCAATTTCATGAGGTTGGTGTCTCGCGTTTATTTATTAAAATCGGTTGAGAATTACGCATATGTATACTGGATGTTTTAGTCCAGGAAGTCACGTCTTCCCATAAGATTCCTATAGTAAAAAAAATTTGAACGGCGGGGGCTCGTTTTCTCCAGTGCCACTGAAGCCATCCGAATTCTGTGATGTTGCCAGTAATATGTAATGTATCTGGGAGTGACCAGGCGAAAGTTGACCTTTTTTCGCTAACTGGGTCGGAAGTTAAGGTAATGTAAATGAGAAAAACCGGGAAGTGTCCCTTTTCTATCGGGACAGCCATTTTCAGCTTTTAATTAATTTCATAAGAGCTACGTGACCCCTGGAGGTCAACTAAGGTTTACATATACATAAATAACTAGTGGCCCTGTATGGGGGGAGTAAACCACGAAAAGCACTGCGTCCCTATTCTATCGGGACACACTGTATACAGCGCAATTTAGTGGAATATCACTAATTGTTTTGTTGATTGTCAATTCTTAATTGTTTCAAACCGCTACAAGTGCTCCTTAAAAATGTGAGTCTTCGGCGCCTATTTAGGAACCCGTTCTTTATTTGATGCCCCACCTGCACCTGTTACTGTTATTGCATACGGCATACATTAACGTACTTACTACAAGCAGTAGGTTGTAACTTTATAGACTTCACTGGTTTTGACTGCAAAATTATTGGGCAAGTGGCGGTTGCGTCAAAAAAATTCAGAACTTTATCGAAGTAGATAGATTCTCTTTTCGTCTTTTCAGTCTTTTCTATTCCTCTCTGTCAGCTGTCTGTATTTAGCAATGTTTTTATTTTTTTTCTAAGCTAAACTTTTAAATAGTGATCTTAAAAATAATTACGTTTTACACCAAATCGAAATCCAATTAAAACTTTGCTGTAACAAAAGATAATTTATAGGTAATTTCATATGGGACAAGTGAATATTCAATATTCAGATAGGTAACTACACTAAAACACAAATTACAATTTTTGTTTTACAATTTCCTATAGGTAGTATAATTAGTTACATGGTCTAAGCAGCAGCTAGTTATCATATACTTTTTATTTCTAAATGCAATCTTATTATATCTTTTCATTGTGTCAAACTTCTGAGCTGTAACAATAGTTAGGTTTATAAATTTCGTAAGCAGCATTTTTTATTTGTTGTTTGTTCGTAACACATTTATTTAAATTATTAGGTAGTACTAATGCGCGTAAAGTTGATCGGGTTCATTTTTTTTCAACTTTGAAAATCTGTAACTTTTTACCTAGCCAACGCATAATGAAGAAGAAGTTATCGTTATACTTCTCCTTTAATCCTTTATGTACACAAAAATAATGTCGAAAATTAAAAGTTGCAAAAGATACAGGTCATTGTACGAAAAAACTGCGGAAAGTCTTACAACGGCCCAATAGTGCCCTTAATGTGATCAATACATTTAAAGTTAATGGTAAAGTAGTGTCTTAAATGTGATAAATTCAAAAAAGTACTCAAAACTTTCTTGATTTTACA
This sequence comes from Dicyrtomina minuta, assembly GCA_949802685.1. Classification (NCBI taxonomy): domain Eukaryota; kingdom Metazoa; phylum Arthropoda; class Collembola; order Symphypleona; family Dicyrtomidae; genus Dicyrtomina; species Dicyrtomina minuta. The sequence continues at coordinate 92,389,968 of OX461808.1, read as the reverse complement.
TAGCCAGAGTTTTTAAGGAAAGAAGCTAAAATCAGTAGTAAAGATAGTTGAGACTATAGGCTGTATGAATGTTAGTCGCACATATTTTTAAAGGCGGTAATATTTGAACGGCGGCCACTGCTCACATTTAAGGGGTGATCACATTTACGCACCTTAGTACTACTTAGCTAAATTACCAAGCAAAGCATGCAAGGCGTTTTGTTATTAAGTCTCGATCCTTCTTTTACCTCATTACAGATTTTGCAAAGAAAATTAACTATCCTAGAACATATTTCGAAGGGGAGATTAATTCCAAACATAATTAATAATACCATTAACATAAATATGATTTTGATCTGAAATTCTAGGAGCGCATAAATCAGTTTTAATTTTGGATTGGAAATTATGCAAACTCAATTCAGCAAAGAATCTCTTGAAGCTACAATAACGGCTAAACTGGAAGCAACAGTTAAATTGGAATACTGCAGTGACTATGACGACAGTCCATTCACCCGCACTGACGGATCTGAGTTAGCTGAATTCCGCAACAGCCACAATGACAACAACCGTGATAGTTTGAACCTCAACGATATGAAAACGGTTTCGTTAGAAACAATTCCAAAAGAAGAAGCAAAATTTATCTGCTGTGATGATGACGATGACCCAACTGCTTCTAGCAGCAGCGGAGAAGATGACCTTAGCAATAATACTGACAATGATGACGGCTCAGATTCTGACCCTGATCGTGACCCTTTCGCAGATGTTGATTGCGACCAACATTTTTCTCAGAGACCTGCTCCATGTTACAATTCAAAATATTCTACTACACAAGATAAGCTAAAAAATGCAGCAGATGTCGACGACAGTTCAAATTTGTCATCTTCCTCAAACAATGTCTTGTCCATCCCAACAACATGCAAACAAAAACTTCAGCTCAAAACTAAACAACTAAATCTTCCTAATTTACAATGTCAATTGTGCTTTGAAAAGCACAGTTCCAAGGACAAACTCAACAATCACGTAAAAATCTGTGCTGCTTCTCCCCAAGTTCGTCGTCGGTTCTGCGTCCCCTGCAATAAAATATTCTCCCGTGCAGACAAGTACAGAAATCACGCTCTTACAAGACATGGGGTCAAAGATGCAGTGTCCAGGTTGTCATTTCCGTGTGACGTTTGCCAAAGGTCTTTTTTACATAAAGAATCTCTTGCTGCCCATTCAGTACTACACGACGAGATTACGAGCACCGCAGAAAATGAAGACGCTTCAAGACTGAGACCTTTTAAGTGCCCAGAATGCACCTGGAGTTTCAGGGAGCTCAGCGGTTTAACAAAGCATATGCAGTCACACAAAAACGAACGAAGATTTAAATGCCCTATTTTAGGTTGCGGAAAAACATTTAACTTTAGTAGTAGTATCAACTATCACATAAACACCAGTCATTCTGAGTTGAAACCGTTCGAGTGTCAGGAGCCAAACTGTGAGAAAGCATTTAAGACGAATGCTCTGTTAAACAAGCACAGGGTTTGTCACTTAGTCAATAGATCATTTCAGTGCCCACATTCTTACTGCGATCGAACGTTTAAAAATAAAGAAAGCTTCACGAATCACTTGGCGGTTCACGTCGGAGGTCCAAGACCCATAATTGAAAGACCTTTCAAATGTGGGCAATGCGACCTCGCTTTCTGCAAGAATTGGGATCTATCTAAACATCTCAAAACACATAATATTGAAGAAAAAGATTTTTTGAAATGTCCGGAGCCAAATTGTCACAAGAGATTTAAATTTAAACGAAATCTCAAAGTACATGTTCTCAACGTTCACACGAACAACGCAGTCTCTGCCATATTTGATTGTCCAGTGCAAAATTGCGATAAAAAATTCAAAACTAAAAGTATCTTCAAAGCTCACATGAAAACCCACACGCGTCCCCACAAATGCAAAGAACCCGGGTGCTTTGCAGATTTTCCAAAGCCCTACCTTCTTAATTCCCACATGAAATCCAAACACAATATAAAAGGGGTGAAAAAATGATTTTTGAAATAATTGCACGACGAAGTTACACTAAAAAACTGTAGTTGAAGAAAGTCACCTTTTTAATTGTCTAATACCGTGTGTGTTATATTATTAGTACAAGCAAGTTGAAAAAATTTTACTTGGCTTTTATTTTCATTTGTTTCATTGCCTTAAGATAAAAATAAACAAAATAAACAAAAATATTCAATGAAATGCATTGTTACCCCGGTTGTAGTTCTTCCAGAAATAACGTCATCGCAAAAGCCTTATTTTTAGAACTATATGATTCCCCTGTCATCAGCTTAATATTTAAGTACATTACTGTTTAATGTTGGATGATTGTATGGTAATTCAATTCAATTCAATTCAATTCAATTTTATCCAGGTGCATCATAATACTAGCCGAGTAAACACGTTGACCATACTTATGACGTCATTTAAGCACAATTCCTTGGACAAAGTATACAAATTTTGTATTTCAGAATATTATTTTCGTTAAAATATAAGCACTTTTACCGCCAATTGGATTTATTTAATTTTAATTTACATGTTACTCGGTAGATTTGTAGGTTTCTCACTTGTGATTTGTAAGTCTTTGCTACTTTGCTTTTTTTTCCAAAAAAATCTAATTTGCATTTGCTAATTTGCTAAGTATATTTGTAGATTTAGGACCTGTATGATTTTAACAGATATACTTGGAAAAATGTATTAGCGCTGAAATTCAGTTCTCAGTTTCCATTAATAATAATAATTAAAAGAAAACATTCTATGGGAACTTGTAAATTCCTTTCCTTTTTGTACCATACACTAGCTTCCTTTCCTCATATTGCAATGTTGCCTTCTCGCTTCTAGCACATTTTCGGAATCTCGTACCAGACTGGCGCTATTTATAAATGCATAGGGAAAAATAATTATATAAGTTTTGGAGTAGGGAGTAGAGTAGGAAAAAAATTAAGCATAATTAAGAATTTGGAGGACGGTATTCGTAAACTCAGACCGGCAATATGCATTTGGAAGATTGGTAGATTTAAGCATAATTTAGAGGACGCTTCATTCAGGTAAGCGATTCTGGAACGTACAAGGAACTGGGCGGCAACATTGCATAAGGATAGGAAAGTTACGAAGGATAGGAAAATGATAGGAATATACAAGCTCCCACTAACTCATAAGTTGATCTCTCAATCTGAAATTCTGAATGTCTGATATATTCAACAATACCAATTAACTGTTAAAAATTACTGCCTTGCTGTGTAATGCTCGAATAATTTTTACATGAATAAACGACCAGTAATGAGCTTTTAGATTTTTAGATTTTTTTTGCAAAATCGTACTGAGTATAATCATAAAAGACATGGTTAATGTCTAAGGAAAGTCCTTTGCCATTTTTAGTGCGCCGCTTTTCAAGAAAGTAGTAAGCAGTGATGTGATACGTAATAATGAATTTATTAAACCGCATCAGAAAATCAAAACGTACATGCTAATTAAAATACTTGTACAGAAAGCTGACTTGTTACTTAGGTGGAATTATAATTATCCGGCTCCGGCATGCACCAAATAAGTGTGTGGTTCGTGTGCAAATTGTGCCGTTCATCATATCAACAAGTTTCGGATTTGATCAAGCACAAATTTGAAATTCATTTTGAGCAGTTTAAATCTGTAAAGCACATCATTTTTGAAGAGAGGTGTTACAATGACGATTTCCAGTATGCTAATTCGTACACCTATTTTCTGATAAGTATCATATTATTTAAATTACTATGCTACTTAAGATATTCAAGACTAAGTTATGGCTTTATACACGTAAAATAAGCTATAACTATATAATACCTGTGTATTCCTTAAACATTACGTCATAAATTATCTTTGTAATCTTCATATTTAATTTTCTTCACAGCTTTTCCGATAGAGACCACTTTACGAAATCTAAACCATTTGATAATGGGCAAGGTGACTGGGATCAGTGTGTCAATAGAACCCAACGACAACCTTTTCTATCCAGTAATATTGAGCATTTTGAACCTGAGGAGGCAGCATTTGAGGACATAAAACCTTTCACTTATTTATCTTCAAATTCTAACCAACTGGACAACATCGATTGCAAAGCAGTTAGTTTTACATTACAGCAAGATTCCGTCATTATAAACGTAGAAACTTTGAACGATCTGGATTCTGGCCCTACTCCGAAACAAACAATACTTCCTCGTCATATTGACGAAGAAAATAAAGTCTGTGATGCTGCTTGCATCCAAAACCCATTTGTGCTGCTCAGACGAATGTCCGCTAATGAAATAGAAAGTGCAAAATTAATTAATGGAAATACACAATTTAGCAAGTATAACTCCGATTTGGCCCAGGAAACATATCCCATTGATTCAGATTTTGACCAGCGGAGCCTGAATAGTGATAATGCAGGACCCAGCACTGACTGCAAAATTGGCGTCGATTTTGACGTGAAACCATTTTACCGGAACGAAGAAAGCACTATCATACAAGAACAACAAATACTTAATTCAAAAAACAGTTCTACACGACAACTAAAAAACTGCCACGTTGTTAATGATTTTCAACGAAGTTGGCTTAAATCTCCTGTTTCTCCAATGCACCAAAGTAATGATGAAGAGAATGGTGATACTCTCCCAGTGACTTGTGCTGATGCTGGTTCGGTTAATAAGGAGATGGAAACAAGTAAAACTATTGATTTTGAAAAAAAAACAACGAAGCCTACAAATTAGATCAACGGGATACGACGGTAAAATTCAAGATGCTTTTGTCGCTCATTCATTTAAACTCAACGAAAGGGGCACTGTTCTTGAGCCAACACAATTTTGCTGCCCTCATCGGAAGTGCAAAGAAGTGTTCAAATGGAAATTAGGTTTAACACGTCATATCGAAAATTATCACGGTTTTAATGATCTAAAACGAAGGAGGCTTATGGCTTCTAGTTCGGGTTCTCAAACGCATGGAAGTAATGACCTATTGGATTGCAGTGAACCTCTGTCAGTGACGCTTTTGACAACGGCAGCTTTTGATGCTGCCAAAAACCAACCAAGCCTAGAAGCAGAAGCAAAAGCTAATAAAATTATTGGCGACATTTCGTCCGAGTCAATTGAACATGATGAAGTGGTAAGCACTATTCCAAAGCATGCACAATATACTTGTCATCATCGAAAATGCAAAACAGTATTCAACAATAAACCTAGATTATGGCGACATCTGAATTATTATCACGGTGATTTGGAACGAAGAAGGCTTATAGCTTCTGGCTCTCCAACATATAAAAGAAATAAGGAGGAAAAAGTTTGTGTTGAGGATATTTCAGAATTGGCTCTAGCTGATTGGCTTATAAAAGAAGGTAAAACTTGTAACAAAAATGGGAATCCCAATGTGATTCGTCTCGACCCTGATTCCACAACTATTAATCCTGGTGCTGCTCCTATTTCTTTAAAAAATCCAATAATATGCAAGTTATGCTCAAGAAAGTTAATATCGGAAGTAAGTGTAAAATGTCATGTCAATATCTGCTGGTTTAATAATAAACAAATACATCGGTATTGTGTTCCTTGCGGATTTTCTTTTGACTCGCCTTATCGACTCAGAAGACACAATTTCAGATTACATTTGTCAATGGAAGAAAAACTTGTTCGGGCAAATTATATGTGTGACCTTTGCCCACAAATATTTGCTCAAGAGAGTGAGTTTGCAACGCACCAGAAGACCCACGAAAGTCAAGTGGAGCACAACAAACCTTTTGAGTGCGAAATCGACGGCTTTACTTGCACATCGATGGGAATATTGGATACGCATAATATATCAACAGCAACAGCTCATTTAAATTACACAAAACCTTTTAAGTGTCCATATACGCACTGTGGCATTGGTTTTAAAAATAGAATAGGGCGACAGATTCATTTACGGGTTGTACATTTTGAGTTATGACCATTTAATTGATCACTTTTGAGCTACGTACGGCTAATCCTTTTAAAACAAAGAAACTTTGGACTTCGACTATAACCTTCTGCGTTGAATTTGCGAATGCTTTCAACCCACTTAGGAAAACTGTGACACAATATATGAAACGTTATTTTATTTTAACGTTGCTTAAAACTCGTGCCTAATATTTGACTTCACCTTCAATGATTTCCTTGCAATAATGTCTACTTGACTAGCTTTGCACTTTGAGACACCAGAAATTTTAATTGGTGAAGTATATAAGCCATTATTGCCATTAAACTCATGTTAAATGCCTATCCTAATTTCTTAATTTAATTCGTACTTTTTAATGTTACTTTTTGAAGTTGTATGACTGCAAATGAATCTGAATTGAGTTGTATGCATTAAAAATATTTATATATCATCATTATTCTGTATTATAAAAAAGGGAGTGTTGAGTCCATTAAATAATATAAATGTTGTATGTTTATTTATAATAAAACAAGGACTTATATCCCTTATATAATTGCAGCTTCAACATTAAGCTGTATTTGAATTTTACGCCAAATATAAAAGTTAGTCTTAAATTCTTTTTGTCATTTTATTAATAATAAATCATCAATCATCCATTAGCATCATTAACTGTCTTATGGCATCGCCCGTAAATGATGTCATATGTCTATGCTCGAGTATTGATGACATGACATGTTTAAGACAACCACTTACGTAATGTTAGATAGTCATGACTAGGGGATGGGACGTTCCTAAAAGAATGGTATTTTGGGTACCATGATTTATATAACAACCCTATAAAATAAAAAGTACAGTTGTTGAATTTCCCACCAAATATTAACATCAACATTTCGGCCGGTGGCTCAATGAGCTCACACATAAATTGCCTATATAACAAGAAATATACTAATTTAAAGCTCTTGAAAATGTTTTAAATTTAAAATCGGGATTTCGTTTTTTAATTTTAGCCAATAAAACAAGAGTTGAGCGGAATTTAAATTAAACGGGTTTAAAATAAGAAAAACTTCTGAACCCAAGATAAGTTATACCCAAGATAGTTTTAAGGTGTATATACATAAATAGCCAATAAAAATAATGTTTGCTGTATAAATAAAGTGTTGCATATACAATAACGACATCATTTCAAATTATAATTCAGGGCTCCTATTAGATGTAAACCTATATCCGGAAAGATTCGTAATCCGTTGTAAAAGATACGACACTAAGAATAAGTTGACACCATTTTTGGACCCACCATATGTAGCTATGTATGTAATGCTGATGTAATGTCTTGGAAGAATGTGCAATGCTGAAAGAGTGATCATTTGGTTTGCATCATTTATGAACCATCTCTGAATAAACTTGATGATACGTGTGGGAGTAGATGAGGGGGTGCTAAAGGAGCGATAATTTTTTTGACATCATTTTTTAGCCCTATATTGCCGTTTAGGTAATTAAATACACCTACGTACTAGCCGAATGTAAGTTTTTATTCAAATTTACTTTTTGAAACTAGTGCTGAAAATCAAAAGAGTAATAATCCAACGGTGAACAATGACTAAACTATTAGACGTGGTATATTATATACATACGGTTTGTTTCTCTTCCAATTTCAACTTGTTGTCTTAGTCATCAGCCTAATCCTCAAACCATTTGCCTACCTTCTAGTTAAAATCCAATATGGAAAAAATATCAAAACATGTACAACAGGTATGAACGTCATCGTTGGGGTTGGTGCAAACGGATCTCCGAATTGTTCAGCCGCTCTAAGAGTGAAAGGAATACCAGTTCATGAAAAGGTTCTCGCCAAATGGCAGAGCATGATCAGCTTTCAGACCAACAAAGTAGCAGATGGAAAACAAATTTTAGAAAATAATACCCCGTACGACCGCTGGCAACGGATATGGTTGAAAAAGTATTTATTTTATTTTTTGAAATAGGATCTCAAATTATTAACATTATGCTTTCTTGGACAAAAAGTTGAAAAATAAAAATATTCCTTGTGTTGTGAATACGGGGTACTAGAGTCGCTTTTGAGTCGTATTTACAAATATTTTTGACAACTAAGTTATTATTATTACTTACGTTGGCTATCATGGCGAGAAGTGTGTTACATACGACTTATACATACATACATGAAATTTAAAATATTTTTCAGGGAAGCAAAAGTCACTGCAAATTAAAACATTTATTGTTTTTGGGTTGCTGAAGGTCATCACTGAAAAATAAAATAAATGCTTTTAATGCTAATAAAAGCACCGCTTAAAAAAAGAATTTACTGAAGGCATTAACACCTATATGTGGTTTATTTGCTCATATTTTTCATTTTTCTAAGCGTGAACGGCGTGAAGAAGAAGAAGGAAGAGCGGAAGAGCAAGGATAAGCTCAGATATATTTCAAACCTCCCATCCTACATAAACTGCCTCCGCCTCCAAGAATAGAAAATTTTAAAATACTTTCTATTTTCTATGCGACATACAAACATAGCTGGGCATTTGATTTACACTCGCACTCCACTCGTACGAGTGCAGGTCAAATCTTGTGCACTCAAACTCTACTCGCTTGAGTCCATTTAAAAAGTTTTGCACTCGAACTCCACTCAAGCTATTGCCTCGCTATGAGTGCAATATTTTCTGCACTCCTTTATTTTAGTGCAACTCTTTTGAGACATTCACATACGAAAATACATCCTTGGTGTGGCGCGAAGTTTAAAAATCGCTGCACCCTGAGTGCAGTCAAGGTGCACTCCGCTCCGCTCCCTTGAGTGCAATCTAAATTCCTTGCAATCGCACTCCGCTCACTGAGTGGAGCGGAGCGGATGCGGAGTGCAGTTTTAGAGCGTAGTGCTGCACTCCACTCACTGAGTGCGCCCAGCTAAGCATACAAATAAAACTTTCACAGTGGAGTGCGTGTGGAGTGTGGAGTCACTTTTGGTTTTTCCTTGCTTCACTTTCTTGTTGTGATCATTTGTTATTTACTCTTTATTTAGCGGAAAATTTAAATCGGTCCCGTGTCGATTCCTAATTTTTTAGTATTTTTAATTTTTAATTCATTCAAAGTCAAGGGACAAGAGATCTTGTTATTTAGTTATTATCAATCATTTACAGAAATTTTGTTCAAAGTACACTAAGATTAACATAACAAATAGGTAGAAATTATTTACTGATTCACATTATTAACTAACACTGTATTTTACAAATACCTATTTATATCACTTGAATTTGCATATTAAATTATACTCAAAATTAGAGATTATCAAGTTACTTTAGTTCAGTGAGTGTGAGTAGTAAGTAACACACATACTAACTCATAGATTCCTAGATGCCAGGAAAACAGGAATTAATTAATTACCTATTACAACTACAAGGTAAAATATTGTTTTGCGTCAACAAGTTTTAGCTTACAGCTAAGATTTAAATTACTTACATAATGCGTTCCATTAGCCCCAGTAGCACGACCCCCACCAACAATAACAGCACCAGTATTGACTTCGAAGTGTGGTTCGTTTGTCACCCTTGCAAACTTTGGTTTAAAAATGTTCCAGAGATAATTGAGCATAAAAAGGAAGTTCATTTTAAGGAACTTTAAGAAACAAAAACTATTGTGTTTGAAGAGGCGAAACGTGAACGCACTGACATTGCAAACTGGTAACCAAATATTCAGAATCACTATACAATTTAAAAAAAAAAACATTCCTGTTCATTACTTAAATAGGCAGTATAGCACAAAAATACAAAAACTGTAACTTTTTAAAGGCAATTTTTCGAATGAATTTTTCATAGGTCTCTACCCAGCAAACACAGAGATTTGGCCCGAGTCAGGATTTGGTGGGGGACGTCGGGGGAATCAGATCGTATGGGGAAAGAACACCTGGGCAAGCCTTTGCCGTACATAAAATAAACCTAGCATTTTTTGAACGTTTGGCCCTGGCCTGGGACTAGTCAAAACATTATGGTCTGGCTTAGGTATGGTAAATCGAATTTGGGCCAGACGCAAACGAATTGACCAAATACAGGCACTGCTACAGCTGAGCCTGGCCCATATCTGGTTAGTCAGAGTGGCATTTTTATTTTCCCTAGTGCAGGATTCATGTTCAGTGTTGGTTTGTCTTAAGTGCAGTGTGGTCGATTGATGTGAGTTGCACACTGCACATCATTATAGCAATTCATTCTGTCTGTGCTTTTCCACCAACAGCACATCACATATCTCACTCGCCTGTTACTACTGATAGTAATTATTTAGTGCAATGAGTAAGTTGTAGTTTAGGTTTTGATCGAGTTATTTCTAGTAAAGTTTAACGTGAGACCTTGGTTTCACTAGAAAAGTTAACAATTGTTTGCCATAAGAATCTCGCTTTTAGATTTAACTATTGTTAAAGTTAAAAGCGAAAACCTTAGGACTAACAATTGTTAACTTTTCTAGTGAAATCAAGGTCTTAGAATGTTTAAGTGTGACGGATTTAAAGCCAGTTAAAAATTATCTTATTACTAGTTCAATTCTTTGTATTTTTGAAACGAGACTTCAAAATTCTAACCCCGTTTACATTGATGTTAAGAAGTTAAAACAAAAATGTGTATTATTGTCAGCTTCAGCTGACCTAAATTTTTTCGTCAAAAATATGAAATAGGTCATGCATAAGCATGGTTATTCAACAGTGAAATTATGACCAATAAAAATTATGTAAATAGGTAGAAATTAGGGCTAATAAAAAACATAAATTGAGATGAATTGATGTTTCGTTTTCTTTATTTGCATCAGATTATTTATGTATGACCAAATTAATTATGCAATAATAAGGAATAAGAACGACTGGCTTAGCCCTGGGAACGCTACGTACTAACTCAGAGAAAAAAGCCTGGCCCTTGTTTCACCCAGGCCAAAACCATACGCCAGGGCCCAACCAAAACCGAGCGTGGCCCCTGCCATATATTTTTGCCTTGGCCATGGCTTGCCCCCTTGGCCAAAAAAGAGCCTTGGCCAGGCATTCTTGCATGACTTGTCCCAGACCAAGGCCTTGTCATCGGTGTTTAATGGGTATCACCTGATCAGACTGAAGCATCCCAAGAAACAGGACCAAACTATTTAAGGGAAAAATTAAAAGTTGAAAAAATACAACCAGATCCAGATCACAATTACCATCCAGATCAAGAAGGCACTTTAAATGTGGACTTGACTAAATGTGAATTTCAGACTGATGATTACGACTCAGACCCTCATGAAACTATCACTTCAGATAACGTGAAGTTGATTGTGTCCGACGATAATTCTGCTCGTCATTTCATCAAGATAGATTTGAATGACTTCGTAATTTTGAATTCTAACACTAATCAGAACCTTCTCCCTAATTCTGATTCAAACGACGATGCTATTGAAGGGACTCAAAATGCATTAAGACCAGCAAGTTCACATTGCTCCGAAATTGAAGCCGAGCCAAATCCCCACGTCCTTCTCAGACGATTAACTTTGACTGAAATAAGAAATGCAAGTTCTTTAAATCATAGTAGTGCCACGATTAGGAAATTTGCTGCAGGGAGAAATCTCACAAATATTAACAACACAAAACTAGTAGGGCCATTTAAATGTGACATTTGCGGCAACTCCTTCAGATATAAACAGAATCTACAAAGACATATGCTAACGCACTCAGACCTACGACCATTTAAATGTCACCTTTGTGACAACTCCTTTAAATTTAAATATGTTCTAACGCAACATGTACAAAGACACTCCGATGCCCGACCTTTTAAATGCCTTAAGCCATTTTGTGGGAAATATTTTAAATGTAAAGCTTCTTACAATCGGCACCTTGAAATTCACGGGAAAAACAAAGGTTTTAAATGTGCTCAACCAAATTGTAAAAAGGCATTCAGAAGGAAGTACGATCTTCAAAGGCACATTGCCTCTCACTCTAACTTACAAAAATTCAAGTGCAACCATCCAAACTGTTGCCGAAAATTCAACTGGCTTGATAATTTAAAAACTCATATAAAAAAACATCAGGCGGATCCAAACAACTCACTGAGGCAACACCAAAAAAATAATAAATAACTTTAAAATAATGAGGATATACTCCTATTTTAGAATATAGCCTCCAGGAAAAAAGACTGCATCGCAAATTAGTGAAGTACAATATTAAAATCTGTTTTTAGGTGACAGGGATTTTAATGCGGTCTTCTAAATCCGAGTCAGGAAAGGGCGACGGAGTCAGTGTTAATCGGGGAATCTACACGACTTCAGGACCGGCCCTGCGAGATACTGAAAAGTATGCACGACTATGTGGAGGGTTTAATTAGCAAAGAGTATGAGCCTGCCTGCTTACAATGCTGTATGGGTGGGGAGGGTTTAGATGCGCTTTCCCAATTTATGCTATATGCCTTAATATTAGTTTATACATTAAATTATCCTAAATTATGCACGAAAGAATATCACACAAAATAGTATGCAATCATACGCTACACAATTGTAAGTTATGGTTAGTTTGAGAGGTCTTATTATGCCTCGTATTTATTTTAAATACTTTACTTTTAAATGGCACAATAGTGCAAAAATGAAAATGATATGACTTTACTTTTTAATGGCTCGTAGCCCAAAATAAAAGATACTTTGAAATCAAAATATGAAAATCAAAATTCTCAATAATCAACTGGGAGTGTTTCCCTTAATTTTCGCCGTACGAATAATTAGTTTTACAATTTGTATTTTTACCTCGTAGGTTGGAATCTGAGCCGGACGGATTATATTCTGGACTTCTCGTAGAACGTCTTTCTGGGTCACCGTGTGTTCCCTATTTTATTCGCTCGTAGCGTCAATATTTTATCCCTCATAAGGTCACTAAAAGGGTCAGCGTTTGATCACCTAAATTCTCGCTCGTAGCGATTAATACACTTTTCCTCGTAGGATTTCCTGGTCCACGTGGGCACCTATGATTTGCTCGTAGCAACAATTCTGCCGTAGCACGGTCGAGTGAGGAGTACCTTCTGTCTTCGCCGGAGTCCAAGTAGAAACTGGTTATGGTCATGGTCCGCGAGGATAGAAGATCCTCACGTACCATGCTATAATCCCTATTTTTATCTCCACACTGTGGAATATTATTTTCCCTTTTTGACCATCTACTTAATCAGTGGGATGACTTTGCCTGAAGGGCTTTTGGGGAATATATCCGTCCGTCTTTGGTTCCAACATACAATTCACATTTTACATCATAAAATATCATATTTTATATTTTATATCATATATATTTTTATGATCATCATTTTTCTTCTCTCAAAACTTCTGGACCAAATGTTTTGATGCCCTTATCAAAACGAAAAACATAATTTCAAATACATAATAATAATTCTCATAATTTTATAATGTCTTCTTCTGGACCAAATCTTTTATTATCTTCAAACGAAATATCCAACATCTCACCAATGGAACGAAACAGCCACTAGTATGAACGTCCAATCATCTACATCTTTTTCTCCATATCCTTAAGTGCGAGCAACGGTGCACATAATGGACCTGAAAGAAACTATGATGCGAAAGAAAAAGAACACACACTATTGCATAGATTAAAGTTCCTGTATGGTATTTTATTGTTTCATTTGTACTCTTTATCTGGACTGAATTTGAACATCATTTTTACTCAGTCTTTTGGGAAGTATCCCAACTTTCACAGGTATTTTATTTAGTAAAATAAAATTAAATTTTGTCAAGTAATAAGTGAAAATTTAGATATCAAACTCCTAAGCTACATTCAAAATACTAATTTTTGCTTATGTCTATTATAACGTGTCAAAACGGTAATTATTTCATTAAGTCATTTAAATTGAGATCACGTGAAAGCAAAATATTACTAACTAATTATATATATAAAATTGTATCAAAATTTTTGTAGACGTATCCGAACATATTATCGATTATAATGATGAATCAGACGTATCTGACGAAAAATAAATTGAGGATGAATTTCGACGTGGATTTTTCTGGAGAGTCCCTTGAGACGTTCCAGCGATCAAGTTTGGTAAACTTGACCGCGAGTGACTCGAAGCTCGTGAGCTCGTATTTCTATGGGAAATTTTCTCTCGTCGATAATTTTTGATTTGGCGAGAGCCCTTTTCAGTCGATGGAGAAGTTTCCACGCAATTTCGATTGATTGACAGAGATAAATCAGAAATATCTCTAGCACTTATATTAACAGAGATTTTCCGCTCCTGATCTTCCAGAAGAGGTTTTTCTGGCGACAAATTTTCTGGTGATCTCGAGTTGATTGACGGCGTGAAGTTCGCCGCCTCGAGCATTAATTTAGGTAATTCATTTTCGTAAATGAATGGTTCATCATCTATGATCATGGGTACGGGTTCAGGAAGGGGAGATCGACGTGCGAATATCCCTGATCGTTCGTTCTCCTTTGGAAACGACATTTCGTAAATCTACAATGTTGAAATGGAAAGGGGAAAAGCAAAAATAAAAAAATAAAAAATTCAAAACCCTCAATTCACTGATATTCAACATTTTTATTTTGAACCTTTTATATAACCCGTAATATCATGTGCTCAAAAGTATACTTTTGGAATACCAAAATTCATAGGTCGTAACCTGAGACGTATCTCGTACATATATCTACTCTAAATTTTACGAAGATCATAATAAATATATTATGCAGTCAATTTTATGGAGATCAACATTTTACAGTCATTTTAACGTAGTCTTGTATCTCACAATAATCACCCACAATGAGATCAGTAACACAAATAGATTTCATAACAATCAATATTTTACCAACTTGTACACTTATCATTTAACCGTCATTTTCTTTGGTCATTCCACTTAAAGCAACAATTCATACTATTTACTAAAGATAATGAAATGACTACAACACTCTTTTACGGGATCCAAAATTTTAAACCATTTGTGACGGACCATCATGACCATGATCAAAACGGCCATGAGGGTTACCTCGTCGGGACTTAGAACAGAATTGAGGGGGTTCGCGACAATCTTTAGCCTTGTGCCGCAGGGATCCACACCTGTAACATTTCAATTTACTCTTTTCGCGATTCTTCTTATGAAAATCGCCATTTACTTTAAGACATTCTAAATACACGTGTCTTTCCTCTATGCCAGCCTTAAGGCAGATTTGGCATAAAGCGATTTTTGGGCGGACAACTTTTTCTTTTATTGGTCTACCTTTTCGACTTACTTTACGGGGAGGAGGCACCTCATCGACCTCTCCATCTGATGAGATCTCTTCTTCCTCTCGAGGCTCTACGTACAACTTGTATTTTGGCTTTTTGAACTTTGGAGCTCGAGCTTCTTCCTCGCTGTCAGTCTCCTGCTGATTCGTGAACTTAATCCTATCTATTTTAATTGCTAAATCTAATGGCGGAGTAACGTTGCCGGACATATCTATCTTGCTAACAGCTAACTGCATTTCAGGAGTATCTCCCTGCCAAACAACTTGCAAATCGTTCTCATCGGGTTCTCGTTCATCCCAACCTTGCAACAATTGTTCTTCTTCATCTGGCAGAATAATTATGGAGCCTTCGTTGTCACTTCCACCGAGCATGATTTCTAGATCACTCATTCTATGAAATATGAAATATGATTTTAACCTATGTAAATTATGTATATATGTATATGTACTGTTAATCTTTAGCGTAAGCAAAGCAGATAAGCGTTTTTAGTCGACGTCGTACAAAGGACCGTCGAATACGTGTGTAAGTCGTCTTGGTCTATTGATAGGCCTTCTCAGAGTCGGGCCGGCTCCTTGTGGAGGCGTCTCGGCTTTGAGAAACCCTTGCGTCTGTACTCTTTGTACATCGATATCGACTTGTTGTCCGACTGCGGCCTGTAATGGTCGTATTATTCGTAATACGTCTTCCTGCGTAAGGATGTCATTTGCCTTTGGCAATAGTAATGTAATGGGGACTTTTTGTCCTGAATTAACTTTAACTAACTCACCATCCCCTTCTCCCCCTGGAAAAGGTGGACCCGCATCAACAGGCGATTGAGAATCGTCGGATGATGTAAACGGTTCGGGAAATTGAAAAGGTGAAAAATGAATCAAAGGAAAAAGTGGGCTATTATTTGGAGCAGGAGTATTGGGTTCCGGCATATTATCAATGTTTGATTGTATACGGAGTATGGAACCGGGAACTTGGTTCCGACTGCTTTGATAACGTTGGCATTGAGTACAGTCTGCAATAACCCTAGATATGAGCTCACCCATATTCAGGAAGTGATAGTCTTCCCGCATAATCATATGTAATTTTTCATTTCCAAAATGTTTTTTCTGATGCATAAATTGAGTAGATTGAACTGCCAATTTATGTGGTATTACTGGAACATAAGGTCCACTCATGAATTCAGTAGTAATTCGTTCTAATAAGTCGTTCTCTCCCAAACGATAAATTTTCCTGTACCTACTCGTTCCAACTAATTCGTTGTCTTTATCAAAGCGTAATCCTTGTATTATTTTGTCTACATTTTCGTCCTCAGCTTGTAGCTGATGCAAATTATTAATTCTATGTTTTAATTCTGCGCAACGACGAATAAATTCATTTTCCTTTCGATTGCGACATACTATTTTAATAAGTCTACAAGAAAATATGATTTCACGGTCAAGGTTGTTTCTCGTAGATGTATGCAACAACTCATCAATTTGAGCGGGCAGTCCCGCCAGCAAAAGTATTTTAATGTCGAATTCGCGCAGTTTCAAGTTCCATCTTACCAATCGTGGAGGTAAATCTGATATTTTCAGAATTGTCGGCAATACCGCATCAGTAGTATACACATGAACGGTCCGACCTGTAGTGAAGTTACGGAAGTTCCGTAATGCTTAGATAAGCGCAATACCATGCTTATCCAACGTTGAGAAGGTCTCTTTTACCTGTACCAAATAATATTGGAAACGAGAGAGTAAGCGTCGTACGCCGTTTTTATTCTGTACCAATATAGCGAGTATATGATTCTCAGATATATGATACCATAATTCCAATTGAATGGAATGATCGGGTAACGCCATAACCGGAGCAGTGAGAATCTGATACCTGATAGCATCAAAAGCTTCACGACACTTTGCCGTGAATATGAATGGCGGTGATTTGCGTAGTAATTCGAAAAGAGGTTGCATCACCTGAGAATAACATTGGACCGTATGACTGAATTTATTTGTTTGTCCAATAAAATCACCTAATTCGCCCATATTTTTGGGATACCGAAAAGTCATAATTGAATTTATTCGCTTCTGCTGTAACATTTGTGCATGTTGTTTACGTGTTTTCTCTACTTCGGTTTCTGGTTGATCAGTATCAGTTGATACCGGGATAGGTGGTCGTTCACCTAATATAGGACTTGGAACCTGTACTTCAGTTGAATGAAGTCTCAACTGTGGATAATAATTATTAAAATCAAGATTACATCTCAATTTAGAATCCTCATATTCCGTATATTTCTTCTCTATTTCAGCCTTTAATGCTGCACGATTTAATTGGTTATGAATTATCATTCCCTGAGTTTGTCTATTTCCGAGGCGTATGACCACCTCGTCTGGTAAATGGTGATATGTCGCTATCCGACTCTTTGCTTGTAAGCCCATACCGGTCTTACCCATATTAAGTACTGTAATAATTCCCTTGCCTTGAATTAATTTGATATGTTCTGGGATTATCAATAATCTTAGATCGAACAGTAATTTGTAATTCGTTTCGGTTACTATGTGACCGTCAAATGAAAGCTCATCAGTGTATATGTTGATGGGTTTTTCTTCCCCTATCTCTAAGTGTACGTGATCTTGAACATAAATATTTTTATCTGTCTTTGGTTCTGATGATTTATCTGAATCATCGCTTTTAACTTTCTCTAATGTGTCAGAGCCAGTAGGTCTCTGTTGTCTTTTCTTGATAGGTAATGCTGTCATGATATTTGAAGGTGACGCGTGCGTTACCTGTGTCTCAGCTCCCTTGGGAATCTGCACTTCATCTGATTCATCAGATGTATAAACGTAGTCTGGACTGGGTCTGTTCTCCGTAGAAAACGCGATTAATCCTGATTGACAACTCACTGTTATGTTGTATTTAGATAACAAGTCCATTCCAAATACTATACTATCCATCATATTCTCTACAATATAAAATGTCCAATTTATCCAAGTGTGGAGTTCATCCACATAGAAACCCAATGTTACCTGTTGATTTGATTGTAACGGTTTACTATCGTACACAATCATGTCTGCTTCGATTCGCTGGCACGATGTGATGATATGATCACATCCCAACAACTTCACTGTCCTGGGATTGACGATACTGAATGTAGATCCCGTATCTACAATGACATTGAAATCCATTGCCACTCCATAATAGTTACGGAATGGAAACGTTCGTTTCACCTCCTTAGGTGGTTGATTTAATTTTCTAACATGTAATGTCTTCGGGCTTACCGAAGCTTGATTTTGATTTAATGTATTACTGGATGTCGATGCTTCTCCCTTATTGTCTAAATTACCTGAAGTTTCTTTTTGAGTCAGCTCGTAAGCCGCCATTAATCTATCTAATTCCTTATTTTCATCATTACTCGAGGATACTGATGCAATGGGTGATTCTTCACCTTTTCGAGTTGATGTCTCTTGTAGAGGTATAGTCTCTAAGTCTGGGATACTGGAATCCTCAGCTGATCGTACTCGGAACATTCTAAACCTTGGATTATTTTGAGACATCTGCTGATGTACTTGTTCCAAAGTTTGAGGGTTGGGATTACTATGACTCCCGTAAATTTGGTTATTTTGAGGCTGATGATCATTGCTCATGGGTAAGGCAGGAACGTTCTGTCTCATACCCATGTCTCGTGCTGGATCGTAATTGTAATTACGATCACTAATGTGCATAGCACGCATTTGATGAACTGTATTTGTATAATTTTGATTGAAGTCCTGTTGATTGTAGTTCTGATTATAAGACGGGGGTTGGTTATAAAAACCACCTTGATATCCCTGGTTATAATTATTATGATTCCGATTATACCCATTATTATTGTTTCTATAACCCCTATTACTATTTCCATTGTATCGATTGTTTCCTCTTCCTCTATTATTATTGTAGGAATTTCGTTGTATGGGAACATTATTCATCTTAGCCCATCCTGCAGCTTGAGGGGGTAAAGGAATACCCTGTCTCTGCATGGCTTGCCAACAGTCAATCACAAAATGGCCCGTTTTACCGCATTCATAGCATGTGGGCTGACCGTCTGTGGCTATACTATTCTTCTTAATATTAGGATTATATTTCCCTGGGTCAGCTCCATGACGAACTTGACCTCCGTTGGGTTGATTCCCATTACGGCTATTATTGGGAGGAATACCTCCATTTAATCCTCTAATATAGATTGGCTTCTTTTGATGTCCATCAAATACATCTTGGACGTTATTGTTCAAAAGGCTTTCCGATTGTTGAAGGATATGGCGATTCAAAACTTTCGTAAAGTTATTTATATCCGTACAATTCATCATTTCTTTTCGCAATGGTTGAGGAAGTCCTTCTAATAACTTCATCAACTTTCCCTCCTCATCCATATTAGGATCCATTTGAGTTACGCATTGTAACCGTCGGTTAACATATTCATTTCCACTTAACTTGGAATTAAAAATCGTTGAGGCCAGCTCCGAAGCTGCCTTGCTACTGACATACGCACGATCGAATTTCAATTCGAGTGCTTGGTATATCTGGTTAACCGTAGCATCCTTAGCTGTCTCGCGTTCAGTTGCGTTAGTTATTGTAGCATAACTAGCAATGAATCTCGGTTTCTCTCCTAACCACCAATTTCTTGCTGTCCCAACCAAGGCCTTATCCAATGCCTTGTAGATTTTATCAGTAGTTAAAATCTTTCGAGTAGTGAGTTCTTCTTTGAAGATGTCTACCCACCCTCGTGCTTCCTTTTCGCCACTATAAGTTGGTATTCCATCCATTAATTTGGATTCGGAAATCACCAGCTGCTGATCAGCATCTAATCCCTTATTTTTAGTCAAGAGGGTTTTCAAAATACCCTCCAGCTGTTCATGAGTAACCGTCATGATCCGTTGACTGATTAATTCAAGATACGGATAATGCAAAGTTAAGAAGGATGTATGTTGGGGCGGTTCCCAAAGCTTAACTTTATAATGTAGGAGCTTATATTCTAAGTCTTCTTTTTTGAATTCCAATGATTCGTTGTGCCAAGATTTCTCGCTTTTTGGAGAATCTGAGAATTGTGTCGCTAATCCTATGAAATTAGACGAAGTCGTAGATATATCTAACGTAGGGTCGTCCCCAAAAATAAAAGAATCGGAAAGATCAAAGTCCTCTTTCTCTTCTTTTATTATTGTGATGGGTACTGCTTCCTCTTTTGCTTTCGGCTGAGAATCGATTTGATCGTCTTTGCCTTTCTTTTCCAGTTTGAAGATGAACTGGAAATTCGCGTGGAATTTCCCTTTTGAATACAAAATTTGTCTATAAATTGTAGCGGATTCTTGGATCTAGAATCCCCCTTTTTGTGATTAACTCGGAGTTAATAAACAGGGCTTAGGATTAGTTGTAGTTTCGATACAAAATCGACACTTGAAATGAAGTATTTTGGCTTTTCTGACGTATCAGTCTAATTGTAGTATATTGATTTATGGTTTACTAGTAAGTAACAATGTTTGTCCTTTAATTTATTCACGCTGTGCTGGTTGATTGTTTCCTCGTAGGAAATTGTAAAATAGATGCCTATCCTTTAAGTCTCTCCGTGAGAGTAAATAAGTTGTATTTTATTCAATATGTAGGAATACCTATGTGTGTAGTACTTAACTACCAAAGATTTTAATTGAATTTTATTGATAAAACAATGCCCACGCCGACGTTAGCGCACGTGAACCGAATGCGTTTCCTCTTTAGGGAACCGAATCCGTTTTTGTTTTATTTTGATTTAAGTCTGATCAATACTTTTAAATTGATCAGGCCTTAGATCTTTACCTTCACAAACAGTTTATAAATTCACAATGATTATTTGACTTTGACTTGAATTAATGAAATTAACACAATTATGACTTGGTATTTATTTGAAGAATAAATTGATTGGAGAATGAATTATAATTATGACGATGATGGGTGATTATATGCTTTGCAGTGTGATATGAGGACGAGGGTACATATATCTCGCGCAACAGCCACCGAATTTCAATAATACCAATAGCAAGCTTTTAAGCACAAGCAATAACTTAATTGTAGTGTCGTAACACGTACCTTTTGGTCAAATAGTCAAATTAAAGTAATAAGTCAGCAGCTAAAATAATCTTCCCAAGGTTCACAGCGTACTGTGCATCAACACTAAATCTTCCTTGACTAGTAAGTCAAGTTCAGGAACGTGTCATGGAGAATCTAAAATAAATTGGAATTGTCGGTAAGAATCCAATCGTATCTCCAGTGATTATTTCGTCGGTGACGTTCAAGAGAGATCTTTATCTTAACTATTAAGTAAATTACTATTATTGCTATTATGGCTACCCAGTCGTATGGACTCAAGTAAAATACAATGAACATTCAACGTTCCAGTTGAATGCGATAAATCATAAGCTTATTCCAAATTTTATATAAAATCAAAATACTAAATACAAAGAAAATGAAAGCAATATCTGTCGATGTCAAATTTACTAAAATTAGCATTCATAAATTTTCATAAGAATCCCTAATTTAGTTTTAATTCTAATTAGAATTGTAGTAATAATTACTGTAATAGTAAGTAACTACGGGACTCTATTATTTGTCAACTCCTCGTAGGATGTTGTTTTAGAAATTTTGAAAAATTTGAATAATACTTCAGATTTGTAGAATGAATTTTGAAAATTTGAAAAGAAAATTCAAAATTATAATAAAATTTTGAATTGAGATTGAAATGAAATTTCAAACTTAAATACTTAGGACTGGATTGAATTCTGAATTAATTTGCTATGTATTCACTTATATAACAGTAGTAACTGTTATTTACCATGAATTTAATATGCACTATATTGTAATAATAATAGGAAATATGCGTCGTCAACTTCTCTGCACCCACCGTATGGATGTGCACTAACTAGTAGTTACCACGAAAGTATGTATATAACTAATACTACTATGTACTGCGTAAGTACCTATGTTGTATACTAGAATAGTACAGTAATACACGTCGCCAACTTCTCTGCACCCACCGTATGGAAGTGTACTTAACTAGTAGTCGCCACGAAAATATGTATCTCTTAATACTATTATGTACTACGTAAGTACCTGTATATATGTCTTCGTATATACCTACTCCCTACTGTAACGTTCGTGATAAGCACGACAAAGTCTTTTCTATGTCTTATATTATCTACCCCTGATTGGTAGTTCGAATTATTTTAAAAGAAATTCGACAATTTATATGCCTCCACGGCCAATGACCATACGTTTTACTTACTTAGTAAAATTAAAGTGGAGACAAAACGGAAGATATTCGTTTCCCAACGAACTCTATTTCCCCAGATGGGTGATTGTAGGATTCGTCCAAAAGCTGGATTTATTTGAATCCTGGAGAGCAGAGGGCACGGTCACAGCTAGTGACTTAATCTTCAAATGCCAATTGTAAGGCTAGAAAAGTAAGTATATCCACGTGAGTATACTTATAACTTCAACATACATTCACAGTTCAATGTACACACATACACCAGTGTCTGAGCTGTGTTTCGAAATATTTTTCAAAATTTTGAGAATAAATAATTTTGATCAATAAATAAGTTTCGAATAAATTGCCTACAAAATTATTTTGTTCTACTTACAGAACTTTGGAGCTGTAAAATAGAAGATTTCACGCGATTCCGGATTTTCTCTCACTCGGGATGTCCGATGTGTAGTTCCGAATGTTATTCCGTTCCGGATCGTATCCGTCTTTCACTTAAAAATTCTCCGGGACGTCCAAAAAGGCCCGTTTCCCGTTCCTCGTAAGGATCTATAAGTTTTTAAAATTAAATGGACTATTATTTATTGTTCCTTGTGTTAGTTTCGTTGTAAATGCCTCAAAAAGTGAATTGTGCACAAATTACAACAGGCCCCCAAAATTACAACACTATGATATGTTGAATAAGGGACATACATACATAACACTTGTGGACAAATTACATCAGTGTGGACTCCAAGTCCAAACACACAAAATTTTTGATTGTAATTTGTATTTTATTTAACCTGTTTTGACTTCCTTTTTGTTTTGTAGGAATCCCTGTTTGGCTGGCTCCACGTAGGACCAAGTATTTCGGAGACTTCGAAGTAGAACTAAATTCCTTAATTTCGGATCGTATCCGCTGTCAAATCCGTGGATTTCTCTTTGCTGTATTTTGGATGACTGGTCACTTCGTAAGTAAACTACAATAAAATATAGAATTGACTTTATTTTGGCTTGTAGTAATTTTTATGTGTGCACTAATATATTTGATTAACCAATGCTGATCAATGGTGGTTTAATAAAATCACCAACTTAACTATAGAGTTTTTTTTTCGTAATTTGGTTTTAGCTGTGCCCACATGTGCCAATTCGAAGGATGTACTTAATTTATGCTGAGCCACCTGTAAAGCCGAATGATGACTGAAAATTACACACTATGAAGTCATACACTGATGACTTCCATAATTCAACACAATTCTGTAAGTGGAAAATTGACTTATGATTTGTAGAGTGGATTGGGACTACCTTTTATTTATTTTGTCCCAACTAATTCACTCCACACACCCCTTACAAATCTGAACTCCCCAAAATGTAGAGTTGAAACGGAAATGACACAGTCTGGGTATGAATCCCCAGCACTTTATAATTTTGCAATAGCACAAGTCAGGGTCAATCCCCTGCAATGTATTATAATTTCTATCAAAAGTCACGGTCAATCCCGTGCATTATATTAAGTTTGGACTTAGCACTAGTTGGTTCCTGATTTTATTGTAATAAAGTTTTAAATGGAAACTAATATTTATATTGCTAGTCTGTGACTGGCAATATTGATGAATATTCGAAATCTGATCAAATTAAGCCCAGGTTTAATAATTCCTGGCTGGCACAAACAACACCGGGATGGCAAATCCCCGTTATATTGAGTTAATAGAATACTAATATTGAAATGATAAACTTTTCAAACTTTAACAAAATGTCCGTAGACCACTAATCGGAGGTTTGAAAACCTCACCTTTGAAACTGTTCAAATTTTAACAACCAAATCGGGGTGGCATCCCCCGTAAATTGAATGCAACTATATTAATTTCATAAAATGTCGATTGTATCGAAATAATATTGCCTATTTTAAGAGTCAGATTCGTTTTTGTTCAGATTTCAAGTTCAATAAATAAATCGGGGTGTTATCCCCCGTACTTAATTTAATACTCGAAATTTGTTACTTTGCAAAAAATTCGACTGCGAATAGTACTGCGAATTGGAGATGAAACTCCGTAGCTTTTCTTTCTACTATTGGATTGAGAATCGTATTCTCCTTGAAAACTCAACATACACAAAAGTCAGGGGTGCGTTCCCTGCAATTTTATACTTACTACAAAAGGTCAAGATCTGTGTCTCGGAATATTAACTATAGTCACTAATCTCTACCACGTCAGAAGCCGTTTTCTGCTGGTAATTATTTTTCTGCACTATATTAGCTACAGGACATAAAATTTTAATCAATTATACTTACACAAAATATATTATAACCTTATAATATGCAACAATAATGACCAACAATTTATAACACAAAATGAATGCAATATTTATGATGCACAATAATAACTGGCACTTTTACAAACTAAATCGGCTGCTTACCGGTATAAGCACTACAACGAAGGAAAGTGAATTTTCTGGAGTTCCCCGAAACTGCAGAAAATCACTTGTAATAATTATGCTAACAACGTGAGTTTTGATTTGCCACTGTTTGCAGGCTACCAACTGGCGATGCCACTAACGACTGGGATTTCTTCCCTACTGCAAATTTTCCTTGCTGATCACACTGAACTTTCAGTTTTAACTCGTAAATTGATTAAATTGAGAACAACAAATTCGGAATTTCACAATGAAATTCTGAGGTGATTAATACGTGGTATTAACCAAGTACTTACTTAAGTAGTAGTACTATTTTGATCGGCCTTCTGGGCCCTTAAGTAATAAAATACAAATTATGATTTTCGCAGCCGACTAAACGACTAAATATTGATTTTTACTTTTTAGAAACTGAACATTCAGTTGTCACCACTGACAACCGTGGATACACACCAAAATGGATCGAAAATGAAAACTGGCTGATTACTGACGATCAACCGTCGACCACTGCCTATACTAATTAATGGCAACTGATGATTCTGCTGAATTTCGAAGTTTTCACCACTTATTTTTATGAAAATTATGAAAACTGAAAACTGTTAAATCTAATCATATATTATATTCGTGAATACTGTTAACTGTACTAGTGTAAAATCAAAATTATGGCGAAAATATAATCATGAGGACCGTATTCTATCTTAACCATGTAAAATGAAATTTCGGAAAATGGCTGCCTATCTAATTATATGGCAATTCTAATATACATAATATGCTATATGTTTTCAATGTATTACCTTACGAACCTCGTGTGGATTTCGTCTTGGTTTTCTTTTGGAAATTCAGCCTTCCTTTTCTGCTGTCTATAAGGTCCAGAATTCGTAAATTCGGCAAAATTTTAACCTCTACGTTCGTAATAACGACAAAATATTTTCACTTTTATGAAATAATTTTATTTGAGCTCTGAAAATATTCAGCAATAATGTTGAGTTTGGATGTCAGCACGGCCAGGTCCAATAGGCACACTTGGTCTCGTCCGCTCCACTTCTTACGTCCTCTCAGGTCCACAGCTAAAACTCTTCTTGCTGGGCAAATTATGCTTTATTTTGGGGAGCTTTTCCCTCTCAAAATTTTATCACGTCTACGGCTTGTGGGTTGCTTCCCAAGACCACCGTACGTTACGGCCAGTCCTTTTCAATGCGGCTGGTTGGATGGCTTGTCAGCACTGTCCACCACCTTTCACTTTTCAGTTTCTAAAACTCCCGTCTTCTTGCAGAAGATGCGGTCATACGCCGTGGCGTTACTTGTACTGCCTTTCACTTTTTCTTGCTGTACTTCTAACTGCAGCCACTAGTACTGCTATTAAGCGTCACTATAACAGTGAATAAATGGCCCACACGTGGTGGCCTATGCTTTATATAGCAAAATGGGAAATATGGGCCCGAATTTCTTCGGACTTGTTTCCAACCCTAACTAAATTTAATTTTAACTATAATTAAATATTGTGGGGTAGATTAATTTCTACCCCGCACCTTCTTGACAGGGATTTTAATGCGGTCTTCTAAATCCGAGTCAGGAAAGGGCGACGGAGTCAGTGTTAATCGGGGAATCTACACGACTTCAGGACCGGCCCTGCGAGATACTGAAAAGTATGCACGACTATGTGGAGGGTTTAATTAGCAAAGAGTATGAGCCTGCCTGCTTACAATGCTGTATGGGTGGGGACGGTTTAGATGCGCTTTCCCAATTTATGCTATATGCCTTAATATTAGTTTATACATTAAATTATCCTAAATTATGCACGAAAGAATATCACACAAAATAGTATGCAATCATACGCTACACAATTGTAAGTTATGGTTAGTTTGAGAGGTCTTATTATGCCTCGTATTTATTTTAAATACTTTACTTTTAAATGGCACAATAGTGCAAAAATGAAAATGATATGACTTTACTTTTTAATGGCTCGTAGCCCAAAATAAAAGATACTTTGAAATCAAAATATGAAAATCAAAATTCTCAATAATCAACTGGGAGTGTTTCCCTTAATTTTCGCCGTACGAATAATTAGTTTTACAATTTGTATTTTTACCTCGTAGGTTGGAATCTGAGCCGGACGGATTATATTCTGGACTTCTCGTAGAACGTCTTTCTGGGTCACCGTGTGTTCCCTATTTTATTCGCTCGTAGCGTCAATATTTTATCCCTCATAAGGTCACTAAAAGGGTCAGCGTTTGATCACCTAAATTCTCGCTCGTAGCGATTAATACACTTTTCCTCGTAGGATTTCCTGGTCCACGTGGGCACCTATGATTTGCTCGTAGCAACAATTCTGCCGTAGCACGGTCGAGTGAGGAGTACCTTCTGTCTTCGCCGGAGTCCAAGTAGAAACTGGTTATGGTCATGGTCCGCGAGGATAGAAGATCCACACGTACCATGCTATAATCCCTATTTTTATCTCCACACTGTGGAATATTATTTTCCCTTTTTGACCATCTACTTAATCAGTGGGATGACTTTGCCTGAAGGGCTTTTGGGGAATATATCCGTCCGTCTTTGGTTCCAACATACAATTCACATTTTACATCATAAAATATCATATTTTATATTTTATATCATATATATTTTTATGATCATCATTTTTCTTCTCTCATAGGTTGAATAAAATCATTGTCAATACATTTATTACTATTGTTTTGAATTGACCTGAATTTGGTAAGAAATTAAAATGGTCGCTGGCATTCATGTCATCGACACTTAATATCTGATGATCTCATACATTCATATAAATCATTTCAATAATTATGATTTGATCCATAATAATTTAGCATGCTCAATTCGAGCATTTTTAAATTTCATTTTACTAATAAAATATAGTAATCATAAATTAAACGCGATCACATTCGTTATAAAAATCACACTCTAAACATGGACAGATTAATGTGCCTAATTATTTAACAGCTGAGAGGCGACAGACGTATTATCTAAACAAAAACAAAGGAGAGGAGACCTCATTTGAATTTTATTATTATGGATTTTTTTGATTTGTTTAGATAATACAACTTCTGTCATTTAAAAATTTCTGTACGCCAAAAGTAGTATACTTGTTACGTAGAGATAAACGCATTCTTTTTGAAACTGTTACGGAAATTTTTTAAAACAAGAATTACGGTTGCAACGTATTTCTAAAATATGAGATACATATTGGAATCGTTTCTAGGCAGCACTGCATATAAGGAATATTTCAATACATAACGGCAGTGGAGTATGTTTTAAGTAAATACAGAAAGTGTACTCAAATTCTTCCACCTTTGTGTGCCAAGTACTAAAACATGGATAAGCTGCAGTGAAAATTTTGGGAACAATCGAACACATCGTTTTACCTCCAAAAAATTTTATGTTCGAATAGTTAACATGACTTAAAAGGCAAAACATTTATTTTTCATTGTGAAAAGAGGATGCCAGTTTTCAACATACATACTAGCATATTATAAATATTATAGTTTACTCAGAATTAACTGGGTTTTCACCCTAATATGGGAATAAAGGTCAGCTTTTCAAAATCTGTCACGCTTGAATTTTCAAAAGACGTAATTTAAAAAACAATATGTTTTTATTTTTGCAAATCTTTGCTAATCTGTAGCTTCTACAATATATGTCTCATTATCAAAAGATTTAAAGTTTAGTGATCTCCAGAACAATATCTAACAAGTGATTTTGGAAAATTCAAAACGTGTTATGTTTAAATATAAACTTTAGACAATCCCTATTATATATAAGATAAAAAAAATAGTATTTTCAATCCAAAATTTTTATCATTTTCTCAAACGTAGAAATTTAAAAAATACTTTTTTGAATTTGAATAAGAATAAAAATTGACAACCGGCTGGTACGTTAAAGTTGGTGTATTTCTCAGTGTACCCTGTGTTAAATTGGTATATTGAAAAAATTCTTAGCGCCA
This sequence comes from Dicyrtomina minuta, assembly GCA_949802685.1. Classification (NCBI taxonomy): domain Eukaryota; kingdom Metazoa; phylum Arthropoda; class Collembola; order Symphypleona; family Dicyrtomidae; genus Dicyrtomina; species Dicyrtomina minuta. Next base: position 92,361,281 of record OX461808.1, on the reverse strand, counting down.
AAACTGCGGCTCAGAATCAGTTGTTGCCTGTCAACTGCATTTTTAGATTTTTAGGTCATAAGATTTTATAAAAAAATTAGTTTTGTTCATTTTCAAAAATTTAAATCAGAACCATAAATAATGATAATATTGCAATTTATAATAATGCTCAAAGCTACTTAAATTGTATCATTTTCGTACCCCTTTAATCCAGTAAAATTCATAACACTTAAAGTCTCTTAAGCGTATGAATGACACCCTCTATGTAAGCTGATTCCGTTTTTAGTTGACTAGACTCATTTTAATTCAAGTATAAACCTCTAAAGTGCATGTAGCTAAAAAAACAAATAAAAATGTGCTTCAATAATTTGTGAAGATAAACCATTAGAATTTAAATCCCAATTTACTAGGATTACCGTTAGAATTAGTTAATTCACTTTAGTTGTGAAAGCATATTTTAGTAGAAAAATAGAAAAATAAAATTATTAAAAAAACAAAATCTTTTGTTGTGAGCTCTACACAATAATCGAATTACCTAGTTGCATTACACATTTCAATGTACATATATTATTCAGGAATGTGTTGAAGTACTTACCTGCCTTTAGCCCTTCAGTATCTTATTTATGCTATGTAATAATATAAATGTGTGTACAGAAAGTTTATCTGAATTTTATTGATGATACTTTAAAAAAGTTACGTAAATAAAAAGCTTTCAGAAAATTTGCCAAGAATACACTTATAAAATTAAAATATTTATTTTGAATTTTTATATATTTCTGGTAAAGGAACAAATCCGTTTCCTTCCATTTTTCGCTGAAACCAAATCCACTTCATTCCAGTTTCCAGTTTACCTTACAAACAAGTTCGTGTCCTTTCACTTTTGATTTAAATAGGCGTTTAGCTCACCAATTCATAGTTACATAGTAAAGAAAAGTGGAAAATACTCTAATTGCTTATTTAAAAACGCAAAATGATCTAACTACATGATTTTAAAACGCGCATTACTCTATGTTCATGATTTTTAAAATTTCAAAATGCAATAAATACATGATTTTAGTCGCAACATTCTTTAACTTCGTGATTTGAAAAATTAAAAAATGTTCTAACTGCATATTTTTGGGTTGCAAACAAATCTAACTACATGATTATGAAAAGTTCAAAATATTCTTTTTACATGCTTTTGAATAAGATAGGCAGTTTGAGCTTTTTGCGCTTCTAAAATGTTGTATTTAGAAAATTTTGCACATTGTAATATTTTGCAACTAGAACGATTTAAAGTTTTCTAAACATAATTTAAAAAAATTTGCCCTTTTCAAAATATTGTAAGATTCGTTTGTACCCTAAAATCATGCGGTTACAACGTTTTGCAATTTTTAAAATCATGGAGTTACAGCATTTTAAGACTGAAATCATGTATTTAGTGCATTTTACAATTTTAAAAATCATAAATTTGGAGCAATTCGCGTTTTAAAATTGAGTTTGAGTTTGAGTTAATTTTATTTAAGTGTCAAGCAGTTCAATATAAATACTGATTTACAAATGCGGACACCATATACACTAAGGAAAATTACTTACTAAACATAATTACGCTAAATCATATTCCAAAATACACATAAAATCATAAACCATTTTACAAACCAATCAGGATAATACAAGTAATCAATTCATGGAGGAATACACATGTTGTAAACAATTGAAACACGATTACTTACAATATAGTCTAATAATTTATTCCTGAATGCAGGTACATGACATAGCTCACCACTATTATCAACATTATCCTCAGCGAACTTTATACTTTCAGGAAGTTTATTCCACTCACTAGTCATACGGTACAAAGAAGATTCTCTATAAAGCTCTGTATTAAACCTAGTACATTCCAGTAAGCTTTTACTTTGCGACCTAGTACTTCTCACACGCCTTGAATGAACAAAAAAAATTGGTAAATAAGCTATACTAGATACATATTTAATGGTCTTAAGAGTAAATATAAGATAATAGTACTTAATTCTTTCAGAAACAGAAAGAATATTACACATTTCCAAAAGGTCACCCTCATTCACCTGCTTCTGCCTTATCATGTTAAACAACATAATAGCCCTATTAATTTTATTTTGAATAGCTTGAAGTTTAGTATCTGATCTCAAACCCCAAACAATTGGGCAGAAATCAATTATAGATAGCACGTAGGCATTTAACATTACCAAATCATGTAGTTAGAACCATTTTGCAGTTTTTGAAGCCATAAAGTTAGAACGTTCTGAGTTTTCAATATGCAATTAGAGCTTTTTTCACTTTTCATAACCATGTTACTATGAATTGGCCAGCTAAAACGCCTATTTAAATCAAAAGTGGAAGGAAGCGGATTCGGTTTCAGCGTTGAGTGGAAGGAAACGGATTTAATCCTTCACCCGCGATATACTTTTCAGTTAGAAATTAAAGAAACCCACTTGTGCTGCTTTATTTCATCGCTTTAATTTTTTCCTATAGCTTTTAGTTTCATTTTTGAAATATTATCAATATATATCCTAAGCTTTATAATTTTATAATTCTACATGCTTATAGAAGTTAAAAATGTGGTCAATCGGATCCTAGAAATTATTTTAAAGCAAACGCGACTATTAGTTTTACTATTTGTATCTGCAAAGTTATAACCAGACGGCAATCAGAAATTTAAAGAAAAAATTCCGTCAGTCACGGCTCCTTTTAAAAAAGTAGCTTTTGTCAATCATTTATTGATAATGGCAAAACACTTAGTGTTGTACTTTTCCTTGCAATTCATAGCTTTTCAGTTGCATTTCGTACAACCATCAGTACTTGCTATATCTTTGCAAAACCCTGAAATTCACTTAGATACCTTACAAATAATCACAAGTGACGACTTGAAAAATTGCTACATTCAATTCTATTCAATTGGCGAAGCCCTAAGTCATCAACAGATTTCAATTCCAGTCGTTTTGTATTCTTACAGAAGCGAAAACAGATTCAAGTTTCTGCCGAATCCAAACTACCCATATATTGCCATACATTTTGAGACACACTCATTGCGGTGTTATTCTCTTATTGTTGTACTTGACAAATGCGATCAAAATCAGTATCAAAGCATGTCTCTTAAAATTAATACAATGATCGAAACCATCCCAATTTCTCCAAAATGGTTCATTCTCCTGGTCAATGAGCAATGTCTCCACACTACTGAACATATTGGATTGCATTCGGTATTATACGTCATTGCAAAATCACTTAGCCGTGCCAACTTGCCGATGTTACTGCAATTATTGTACAGAAAGATGCTTGAGGATGGAAATCATTCCTACTTTATTACTAAAGGCAGCATTCAGCCTCAAAATTTTGTAGGGTTCTACAGAAACGTGACTCCACTAAAACAAAATATCCTGAATCCCTCTGCGCAATTTAATTGTACAAAAACGACGACTCGCACTCAAAATTGTTTCGCAGAAATTATAAAGAACTACGAGGATCAGATTATTCAACACGGAAAAAGCTTTTTATGGACAATTGAAATGGACATTTTTAACAAATTTGATGTAATTAATCAAAAACTTCAATATCTGCGTGACCACCAAAAGTTAACAACTTCACCATTTAATAGACAAGTCCCAATCTCACTTTTAAACGCAACGAAAGCATGTTTTATTTTAAATTCAAACATATCATTTATTTTGTCAAACGCCGAACATGAAAGGTTATTTTCGACGCTCGTAATTTCCAATTACGTCCAGAACAAGTTCATATTCGATGAGGTAAAGGACAACATTCCTAATTTGTTTCCTATTGGACACACTCAGCCGTTTAAATTCATCACAGGACATAATTTGCGCCAGGATCAAACATCGTTTGAAATTTTCACAAATCCGCTACAGACTTCTGTTTGGTTCTGTCTTCTTGGGGCAATTGGTGCGCTGTCATTTGTAATTGCTGCAGCTACGGCAACGAAGCCACATGACTTCCTTCTCAGCTACGCTTTTAATTTTCTACGAATTTCTGGAACAGTAGCAGAGCAGTCAGGTGTGAACGAAATCTACGCGCAAGCGCAGGCTAATTCAAGAAAGCGTGTCTGCGCAAGACTAGTTGCGCTATGGCTTTTTCTTGGAATCACTCTGTCAAACAGCTACAAGGGGGTTCTTAAATCCGACTTTACCATTGAGCATCCATTCGAAACGAATTGGACATCTATTTCCCAACTTTTACAGCACAACTTTACTTTATATGACTTCATAGGCGATAGTAATTGTAACTTAATTAAAACACTCTTTAGGGAAGCAGACAATAGGAGTCAGAGCCCAAGTCAGAACAGAAATGGGTTTTATTTCAAGTGGGAATCCTATAAAGCTAAACAGCATTGCAAAAATCGTTACTTTGAATGTAAGTTCTTCGCAGAGTGGGAATCGGCGCTGCAAGAAGATACCACTCAGGAATATTTGCCAACGTTGAGTAAGTTCACTCATCTATCAATAAGTATTTGCAAGCAGAATCTGAATAGCATGCTTGACGATACAGATGGAAATAATAAAAACACGAAAACTGCATATGTATTTCAAGAAGATGAATTTGTATTCTACTGGAAACTTTTCAAGAAAATAGTTGAGAAAAACCCTGGTCATGGTTTACACTTTTCATACAATATTCAAAACCAGCCTAATTTTCTGAGCCGCAGAACTTACTTTGCACTCCCAAGTGGAATGCACAAGTATTACAAATGGGTCCCGAATCGTATGAAAGTACTCCTATCATCGGGTATTTACAAGTTTTGGGAGAAATGGGACAAAATTAGATTTTCAAACACTATAGCCAGTGAGCTGAGCACTGACGTTTTCAAACTGCTGAGCAATCACAGCACGAGCAAACCCAAAAGCTTGTCATTTGCTCATTCAGATATTTTTATGGTTTTTGTTGCTATGGGTGTCTGCGCAGGATTTTCAACTAGCTGTTTTGCACTTGAAATTATTTGGGTTTGGGGATTAAAATCGCTGAGGCTTAAGGTTACTACGGCCCATAGTAAGACAGTCGGTCACTTTTGCTTGTGAAAATACTTGTGAACGGTAGTCACTTATTTTTAAAAAAACTAAAAATTTTGAGCCTTGAGTGAGCCCGGTGAAAAAAGTGCCGTTCGAGTTCGTTCGTTTTTTAAGTCCATAAGGAGCCCATGGGCCTCACAGTGAGTCCGACGAAAAATTTCCACCTCTTTCCCTCACAAATGAGCCGACCCCTCAGATACTAAAAGTAATTTGTACCTACCTATAATAAATGTTGTAGCCTTTAGCAAAGCATGTCAACATATACAATACTAATGATAAAATAAAATAGCATTACTATTACTAGTATGAACGGAACCAACACCAAAACTAAATCGCTAATTAAAATAAAAATAATGATAATCATTAATTTTATATACATAGCAATGCACAATGCACTGAAATGAAACTAATGACAGTGACAGTGATGCAGAATTTTAAAACTTATGCCAGTTTATGTTTAATAAATTTTATTAAAATTCTATAATTTTAAAATTTAATATTTGTATTTATCAAATTTTCGTATATTCATTTACGATATATACGATTAATAGATCAGACTAAAAGTCGTTTGTACTGAACTATAAAAAATGTAGGCACATAGTATGTAAGTTAGTTAGCCATATATTAAAATAATAATTCTGTTATTGTGTAATAAAATAATAATAAACACCAGACACAAAGTTAGTATGTAAGCACTGTAGACACAGTAAGTATTCCACTCAACCAATTTCTGCACTTAAACAGCTTATACTGGATAGAGCTGATTTACTAATTAAATCAGTACATATAATGAATTTGTGCTATATTTTAATTGCAGTGATATATTAGCAGCACACAATTTGTATACTGAAGTAGAAATTTAACCAGAACCCATGCGAGACAAAAAACCTTTTGCATCCAGCCTATTAGTGCACAAACGTTATTTTTTGTGCTCATGCAGTTGGTGCCTCATGATAAGTGCGTCACTAAGTTCATGGTTCACCTAAATGATTTGTGCACACAATTAATTTGTGCTCTAAAGCAGTAGGTGCAGATACTGTGTTACAACACTAAATTTCTGGTACACTTAGCTAATTTGTGCACCTAAGTTATTAGTGCATCCTATTTGTTATTAAATCGAATCTGATACGGCACAAGATAGTTAAAGGCACCATACTAATTCGTGCGTCCATATAACATGCACACTAAAAAATGCAATCCTTTAAATCAATAACATCACTGAGTAGCTGGTTTAAAAGTTAGTTGTGACACCAAGTTGGGTTCGAACCTAACCACTGAAGTTATTTCTGCACTAATATAGCTAGAGAATAAAATAGTTGCGACAATAAGTAACTTGTGCACTAAGATAATTCGTGCATCAAATTAGCTAGTGAACAAATCAGTGGCGACACCAAGCAGCTCGTGCACTTAACTAAGTAGTGCACTCAATTATTAAGTGCACCGATGCAGTTCGTAAAAACTTTATCGTGATTTAAGGGACCACAGGAGTACAAGCTAAACACATTATTCTGTGTTGCATCAATAAAAGCTGCAAGTGAAATATAATTCATTAATTATATTAAAAATACCATCGTTGTTGTTTTATGCTGTTATATTACTACCGTCAGTATTATTCATTTTAGCTTAATTAACATGAGTATTTATGTATAGTAATAATTTATTGAACTCATTAAAAGCTGCCATATCACAATAGTACACGTTTAGGAAAATAGATGTTAATTTGTAACCTATGTTTTTGTTACTCCGACGTCTACAAAAGGTGTTACAGTGGATAACACAAATTCTAGTTAAAGATTGACACTGGAATATGTTAGACTACAAACCCTTAGCCATGCAACAGGTTGGTTGTGAAAGCCGTATGGGTCTGTAAAACAAAATTCAAAAAGAAAACCTGCAGTTATTATAATATTACTAACTAGCCGTACGGCTATTAGTAATCACCAATGGGTCGCCTTCAGGACTTAATTACATGGTGTTGCAACTTGGTACTTGTAGTAGTCAAATCAACCAATTTACTACAAAATCCCACAGACACCGAGATATACCACTTTGTAATTGTTTTCTGATAAGAACCCATAAGTGACCACCAATGGCCGTACTGCTTGATAGCTAATAATAGTGTTGGAATTAACACCCAAGTTAGCTCTTCTTCAGTAAAATTTAGTAAAGATCTTGTCTAAGCGTGTGCACCTATAAAAAGTTGCGTTTTTTACTCCATTTCGACTTAGGTAATAGCCATGCGTCGGAAAAGTCACATGTTTAATCGTTGGGAGGATACGTCCAGGTTGCAAAAGTGCATGTCGGATTCATATAGGTGGGAAAAGTCAGTGTAGAATCCATATGTGTACAAAACGTCCGTCTACAATCCTCATGGGTAGGAAAAGTGCGTGTAAAATCCATACGGGTAAAAAAAGTCCGTGTGGAATCCATACGAGTCGAAAAAGTCTGTGTAGAATCCATATGGGTAGGAAAAGTGTGTGTAAAATACATATAGGTAGAAAAAGTCCGTGTGCAATTCATATGGGTAAAAAAAGTCCGTGTAGAATCCAAATGGGTAGAAAACGTTCGTCTAGAATCCTTATGGAGAGACAAAAGTCCGTGTAGCATCCATATGGGTAAAACAAGTCCGTGTGGAATCGATGTGGGTAGAAAAAGTCGGTGTAGAATCCATATGAGTAGAAAAAGTCTGCGGAATCCAAATTCCAAATTGGTACAAAAAGTCCGTGTAGAATCAATATGGGCATTAAAAGTCGGTGTGGAATCCATATCGGTAAAAAAAGTCCATGTTTACGCTTCGAAAAATATAAGCAAATTAACCACATAGGTGTCAATTTGTAACATATTTTTGTGTTACTCAAACATCGACACCATAAGGTGTTATAGTGGTCAACACAAATTTTAGTTAGAGATTTACACTGTTGTGTGATTTGGTTTTCTCGTTTGCTTAAATTGTAAGCTACACCTTTTTATTGTTTTGATGCCACAAGTGAAGGTGTTGTCAACTACAGTGTAAATCATCCCCAAATTAGTATTTGAGTGTGCCATGCCGTACTGACTGACTGACTTTCTAAGTTAATATTTTGTTTACACACCTAAGTTGGAATAAACACTTGTATTTTTTTTGCAAAAGTGTTTAAACATTGTGTTGTATTAAAATATGGATGAGTTTATGATTTTTATGATATTTAGGAGGTATGAAAGAAGGACAGAAAAATTGGTGGATATTGGTCCGGTATATGGATGTCTTATGAGTGGGTCAACGTAGGAAGTAGCGCGGTTATTGAATGTGTGGCTGTATAAGTGGAGTACGGTGTAGGATAATAGGCGGTCCATTGGAGTTTTGAAGTTTATCCACTGTTGGACCGCCAGGAGCATAACGAAACACTGCCAACCAAGGCAGGTGCGACATCTCCAATCTCCATGGCCCAAACACCATAAATCAAGACCACTGGGACAACACAACTTCGACGCATATTTGCCTATTTTGGTTTGCCAACCTTAAAGCATTTGAAGAATTTGTATATTTGTAAATTGCAATCACACGATGTGTGCAGCACTTGAAACTGAAACATTTGTGATACCAGCTGATTATTGATTATGCTTAGCACCACCACAACTATGACACTATACCTTCAGAAACCCTCACCTTGTCATTATATCAGTTGTCAGTCAATCTGCTCAGAGCAGCTGTGTGATTCATATGTGTCATCTTTAATCTTGCAATAATTACGTTTATATTTTATAATAATATTTATTACGATGGACGAATTTCATCTACAGCAAAAGAACGTATGGATATGGTCAGCATGTATGGTCAGCATAAATAGTTATTTAACATCTACAAGTTGTAAAGCAGGAGAAAATGTATACATAGTAATTTAATTGTTGTATGTTTACAGCTAAAAACAAAACGAACTCAATGAAATCATTTTAATAGTTCTCTACTGGTCACTGGTTGTCTATTATTTCCAGGGCCAATTTTAGAAAGGAAAATACGCTACTGTTGAATCAGTTTTTTGGAGTTAGTTTCGGTTGTTGGTTGTCGGTAGAAAATTACGTCTACGAACGAGAGACGTTTAATAAACGCCAAAAGATCAAACGCCAAACTCCAAACGCAGTTTTACTAATGCCGAATGCTATAAATAGTAATAAAGACTCAGAGTAACTTTAAATCACATTTCTTATCGCATGTCGCAGTGCAGTTTGAATATAATGTGTGTATATGATGATGTGAAAAGTCAAAGTTAGGTAATTATTTTATTATTACCGTTTGCCGCTAACTATTAACTAACAAATATTGACTTATTAATCTCCATTTAAATCTTCCTTCAAGCTTAAACAGCTATGAACTAAGCAGTGCAGTGGTTATTCATTATTGATTGGTAATTACTGTTGATTGTCAACATCAACTGTCAACTGTTAAGTACCTAAACTTAAGTCGTAAGTAGTAAGTTGTTACAATCACAATCAAAAATGGAATTAGCAGATACTGAAATTGAACACCAAACTCTTGTTCTTCGCTATGCAGTTCGAGCAATAAATGCTCAGATTATATCATTTGAGTTATTTAGAAAGGAAAGCCCAAGACTAGATATTCTTCTTCAAAATGTAAGCTCTTTGATTCATCATTGTTTTTTTAAAAAATAAAAGCACAGATGACAGATCCATGGCAACATACCCTAATTCCTACTTTAAATAATTCTTGTAATTATTATGTGATTTAATGACAGTTGCTAAGTATCTTTGTGTCTTATTTTGGTTTATGGATTTAGGTGACTGAAATTCTGGAAAACCATAAGCTAAGACGTAAAAATTTTAACTTTGATCAATTCGCAATTACACCATCATCGAATTTGAGCTTAATTCATTCAAATTCAGCTCAAAGCAACAACAATTCCAATAATAATAATACATGAGGCAGAGGCTGTGGAGCAGAATTGACATGGATCTACAAATAGACATGAATTGGATGTGTCGCTTGATAACTATATTAAATCTATACAAAAAATCAATCTTCAAATTTTGGCGTTTAAAATTTTCCCAAAGGACTGTATTAGTTTTGAATTATTTAGTTTTATTTAGTTCGTGTAGAATCCTTATGGGTAGACAAAGTTCGTGTAGAATCCATTTGGGTAGGAAAAGTCCGTGTAGAATCTATATGGGTAAGAAAATTCCGTGTGGAATCCATATGGGTAGGAAAAGTCTGTGTAGAATCCACGTCGGTAGGAAAAGTCCGTGTACAATCTATATGGGTAGAAAAAGTTCGTGCGAAATTCATATAGGTAGAAAACGTCCATGTATACGCTATGAAAAATGTAAGCAAATTAACCACATGGGTGTTAATTTGTAACATATTTTTGTGTCACTCCAACATCGACCCCATAAGGTGTTACAGTGGTCAACACAAATTCTAGTTAGAGATTGTAACTGTAATTGTTAGGCTGAGTTATTTTTCTAGTAGAGTTCTTTTTTCTTTCTTCTTTTCTTCACTATTTTCTTTGTTGCATATAAAACAAAAAAGTAGTTACGTGACTAACTAAATTAAAATATAATGCAAAAAGTCCGGCTCAAAGCATTAACCTCCTATATTAGTACCAGCGTCTTTAACCACTCGTCTGAGACAATTTATTTACAGTTGTGACAGTCATTTAGCTTAATATACGGCGGTATAAATTCTTTACACTATTTTTGGTCAACTGTACAGTTATCAGGTGTGGATGTTGTAACACAAAGCGGGGTTTCATGCAGCTTACAAATTATTATATTTTATAAAATTGGAAATTACCTACTTATCGTATTGAAATAAGACCCAAATCTGTTAGCTCTACTGTAGTAAGATGTAAATACAATCTCTTCTAAGGGTGTACACTCATAAATAGTTTCTTTTTTTATTTTACTTCTACTTAAGTCATAGTCTTGGGTGGAAGAAGTCTGGAAGGAAATGTCTGGGTAGCAAAAGTTTGGGTAAAAACCATATGAATGGCAAAAATTCGGAGAAAAAGCCCGTTTTTTGCATTGCAGAGTGCATTTTATCCTGCATAATTTGATTGTAGTTGCATCTTAATAATAATAACATTTTTACTGTAGTTAATATACTATTCTACAGGATTCGTTTATACACTAAAGCATATCTTTGTATATTTACTGTAGGCACACAGATGCACGCTTAATCATATAAATTAGTATACAGAAGTATACGGATTAATTTGTTAGCAGCGTTCGTATACGTTAAAGTGACTAGCATCCGGAACTATACGCTAATTAGTTACACTGATGTTTATTTGTTGAATTTAAAATTCTTGGTTACATTACTCATGCTTACACACCACATGTAACTGATTTAGTTTAAATAATATAAGCAGTACCGTACTGTCACCAGTGCCAGTGTCAGTACCAGTACTACCAGTTGCAGTACTCAGTGAGTACTCAACATTGTATTTGTACTCGTAGTGGTATTGGTACACTGGTACTCAGTGTCAGTACAGTGTAGTGTACAGCACTCATAACGATTGTATTTAGTATTATAAATTGCTTGGCGGAAGTGCATTACAAAATTACAATTAAAGCAGCCAGTTGAGACAGCAGTAGCAGAAGCAGCCTTTGCACCTTCTTAAACTCTACAGTAAGTGTAGTTTAGATGCAGTAGCCGTTAATGCTGTGGCTGTGTGACATCACCGTATGTATTCCGTATGCCGTATATATCTAATGAACAGTGCACTTTTCCAATATTATTTTATTAGCTAGGCTAAAAGATTCAAAGAATTTCAATTATTTAAATTTTTATAGTTAATTGTCCCGGTCTCACGGTTCACATCAGCTCAAGTTTTAACACCATTTGCCATTTGCTACTTGACACTGACACTCCTTACGCTGCTTACACACCCCAAGTCACAAGCCACTGCTTCAATTTAAATATTATTAGCAGTACAGTAACCGTCACCAGTGCCAGTGCCAGTGCCAGTACCAGTACTACTAGTTGCAGTTTGCAGTACTCAGTGAGTACTTCACAGTAAGTGTAGTGTAGTAGCAGTGTAGCAGTAGCCGTTAATAATGCTGTGGCTGTGTGACATCACCGTATGTATTCCGTATGCCGTATATACCTAATGCACAGTGCACTTTTCTAATATTTTTGTATAAGCTAGGCTAAAAGATTCAAAGAATTTCAATTATTTGATTATTATGTTGCTATTAAAAAACCATCAATAATGTTTATTTAATTTAAGTGATATTTTATATGCTTAATACTATTTATTGGTCTAGATTACTCTATGTTCGTTGAATTTTAAATTGTCGGTATTTTTTAATTGCATTAGCAAATGGAATGCTCTAAAATAATTTTCGAGTAATTCAAATAATTAATAATATCTGCTGCTGATAGTGCTTAATTTATGAAACTATAACTATGTGCATATATTTAAATAAGAAAATTTGGGAAATTTATAAATATCACATAAATATTTTTTTGGAAGACAGTACTGAGTCCAAAATGAGCCAGACGGTCACTTTTGAATGAGTCGGACTCAATACCCCACTACGGAAACAAAAAACCCTTGAGCCCTCAATATGGGCTCATGGCATGAGTCCAAATGAGTCCAGAGGAAAATTGAGTGAGCCTGGGTAGAGCCCAACATTTTTTGGTTTTGTCGACCGGGAGGCCGGTCGTGAACGAAAACAGCCAGGTCACTTTTGTTTTGTCTTACTATGCTACGGCCAGGACTCGGGGACGCTAGTATTTAATGGGGTTTTCTAAAATCAACTGGTTAACTGGTTGATCGATTCGTAGTTAGATGAAATGATTTTTTGAAACTGCTGTTAGTCCATTTAATAAATTAGTTGGGTAATATTAAACAGTAATACTTCGTGGAATTACATTGTCGTATGACATACAAATATTGTAAGATAAGCGCAGTTCTCGTAATTTCACCAGTTTCGTTATTGCCATCATTAATAAAAAACTTAATTTGCAAAGCATAAACTTCGAAAAAATCCTAAGTAAACTTAAATTACTTATTTTTTCAAGTATTACATTCTCAAAATTTAAATCTATGATCTTGATAATTAAAGACGTAGTGCATTCAATATAGTTTGTAATGTTATGAGATACAATACTATTGCTATGTAAACATTGATTTATGTGCGTCTCTATGGTATCGTGCAAAATATTAAAGATAAATATGTGTTATGCAGCATGGCCTTTCATTTCTTGTGTATTACTAACTGTAACATTTTTATTTTAGAAATTATTTTCCACTTTTAATTTGTATGACCTGAAACCACCGCCAACCATGCACTATTTCCTTACGCCTACAATTTTTTTTTAAATCCTGTAATATTTATTTCTAAGCATAGTAAAAATTGTATAAAACAAATGTTTAGAAAGCTGTTACACTCATTTTAATACGTTTAAACACGTCATCCTGCATGCCGACGCGCGTACTCAATCAGTTTTATACTCTACTAAGGAAGGATTAACACCGAATTTTAACTCAAGTATAGGCGCCTTAGGCGGGTCTAGCGCAACTGGTATTAAACGTACGCTTAATCATTTTGGTCGCAGGTCAGATATTTGCCAACAGTTGCCTGCTAAAGTTTAAAAAATTCGATTTTTTTGATTTTTTGCGAAATGAAAAAGTGATCTTATGGGATTTAGCATGCAAATGAAATATTCCCCTAGAGTAATGTTTTCGCACATGACCTATGACCACGATACACGTGGCCTGCGAAAAAAATGATAAGTGGCGCGTTTACTTACTACCATCGGTTTATCTCCAACGCACACAATAAAAAGGTAAAAAGCGGCGCACAAGAGTTGACCCTACCTCGCTAGTTGAATTTTGGCAGCATAAAAAGTCTAACTAGTTGCCGTTGTCAAAAGGTTCAGATTCGTATTCAGATTCGTCTTTAATTACTAAGGTATATATCCAAACTTAATCAGAGAAATCTAACATCTCTTTTGCAACTCAATCACCCATGACCCTTACTAGGACGGTTTAATTTTTGTGGGCACATACATAACTAATATTAGTAGTCGTAATTTTTTGCTGCAAGAAACACTTATCTTACCTTTACATGTAAACAAATTTCACACATATTTAAACTATGTTTTTATCAGCTTTATTTCAAGTTGCATAACAATTTGTTTCCGTTTGAATATGTTTTTGTATTTTTTTCACATAAAAAAAGTCTCTTAACTGTCGCCTTTAATAATACTGTTATATTCATTCAAATATTACATTGTCAAACCATAAAACTGAATTATACACAATACATTATACATTTAACTTTATGGTGTAACCTGACCATCTACTTTCATAGAATTTAGTTATTAAAAATTAAAAATAAAGATAAAAAAAATTATTTGGAGATAAGAGAATACGATCCTATGATTTGATTTATCACAAAAATTTATTCTTCAAGCAAAATTTCTAAATATCTCTAATTAGGCTAATGTACGACCATTTGAATACATTGAGGTTTACATAAATAGTCAAGAATCAATGAATACAATTAAGAACTAATAACAAAAAACATGATTGCGTGACAAGTTTTATATTTTAAAAACCACTTATCTGAACAGATGATAATATTGTTAAAATTGAGCAAACGTTTCCAATGCTGCAGCATTTGCGAGAAGTAATTCAATTGTTTTTTCTGCAACATATAGAAAAGTATTTGGAATAGATTGACGATCAAAAAAATAGGAGTGTCCTGCACGAAGCTTTAGAGGACGCATGCATTTAAATTGTATTTGAAATAATCTGGATTAAAATTGTCTGTCTTTTGTACGAGTCCAAAATACTTGCAGACTGCTCCAAAATTTCCACTACAGTCTTAACAAATAGGACGAGGAGGACAACGGTAAAAAAAATGTTAAAACTAAACATAAGCCGAAGTTCTGCGGAGTCTGCTTTAATCACCATAAGGATACTTATGCAGCGGATGAATTGAAGTGCTCCGTGAAATATAAACGCAATCCAAGTAACTGTGCTGTTTATAAGATTGACTGCCAGGCTGATAGCATCAAATGTGCGCAAGAACAAATGCGGGTATTTGAGAGACTCTCTTGACATGTAGTGTCCAGTATCTTTTTTCAATCTAAATTTTAAAAAAAAAATTAATTAAACAATTTCCTTGTTGTCAGTAAAATCAATAATAGAGCAATAAAGTAAGGCTAGATGAAAGGTCAAAAATAAAACAGTACATAATATGTACTTGTGTGGAACACACGTATGTCGTATCCTTGAACCAACTTACTTCAATTCGCATAGTATTTTGTAGGTTAGATGAAGAAACGGCAACAAAATAGTTCCCACCACAAGTCCAATAGTACGGTTGCCTACATGAAAATACTTTACGAGAATAAAATCCACAATGTATCTAACAACAATCATCCAGAGCGTGTCATTTTTATCTTTAGGAGCTTGAAAAACATTTAGTAGATTTTCAGAATCTACTGTAATGATCATCATTAGAATCCAAAGACCCCCGGCTGCGTGATACGATCCTTTAACTAATTGTAAGTAGCTAAGGAATTTTTCTTCCCAAAGTTGACGCTTCTTACGAATTGTGTCTCTGGAACTAAGTTGGTCTAAAATTGTGTAATGAGCATTCGAAATTAATGTCCAAACCAAAATTATAGCTAACGATAAGAAGACAAGGAGTTTACCCTGAAAATATCCAATAAAATAAAATAAAATACCATAAAAGATATTTCTTTTGATGCTGATAGAAACGTAGGTAACTTCTCAATGTTGAGCACGATATGTATTTGCAGACTCAGAAGTACGAATGATACAATGGTAAAATAGTAGACCACAAATGTTTGTAAGGAGGATGTATGTTGAAGTGTGTAACTTGTATGCGCTATATAATATGATGCAATTGGCAATTACAAAGATAAACAATAGTAAAAATCCAGCAAGCGAATTGAAATTTTGAAGTAGTTGAGTACATGCTTTGATTAGTTTTATCAAACTTGTACGGGAGCCAACAGGACTTTTGGCCGAGGATAACTACTTTACGTATTGTTTTTAAGCAGTGACTTCCGAACAACATTCTAAAACGTTTGGCTATGTATGCTTTAATTAAATGAAACTTTTGAAACGCAGCCTGATTTTGGAGTGTAAAGAACTTTCAGGAATTTCTTTATTAGTTATTTATTTAGAATGGGTTAATTTTGAACAGGTCTTGTTTAATTACTCTAAACAAGAGCACGTACTTTAAAAAATGCTTTTTAGATGCTGAGCTTTAGCTCATAGAGCATCTTATAAAATGGTTTTGTCCGTCCGTCCTCCTTTCTGCCTGAATCTCCTTCATTCCGTTGTTGTACGCCACAGGTCACATTTTTCTACCAATTGGATTCAAATAAATTTTAAAATTTTACAAATGCGATGTAGATGAGATGGGGAAGTACAAGCGGGCCGAAGACCGAAGATATGACCCACAAGTTGTCCGAAAAGCCGAAGAAAAATGTGCAACCTACCCGAAGAAGAAATCTGCAAGTGAGCCGAAGACCGAAGAACCGATGCAATTCAGCCGAAGCCCGAAGACTGCAATCCACCCGAAGACCGAAGAGTCTTCGGCTGGGCTGCAATCTACCCGAAGAAGTGACATGCAAGCTGGCCGAAGCCCGACGTTCTTCTGCAACCTGGCCGAAGAACTTCGGTACAACCTACCCGAAGACCTTCGTCTGAAACTGCAACCCACCCGAAGACAAAATTTTTATTAAATGGCTTAATTATTTCTGGATTATAAAAAACGTAAGTTATTATTGAGAAATCAAAAAAATCTTTAATACAATTGCAATGCAGTAAATTCTTGAGTCTTTTCACAATGTTTTCATTATTGTTTGCATTCATTGCATTGGTGTAGTAATAATTTTTGATGTAAAATGTAAACTCTTTTTGTTGTTAATTTCACTATTTAGTCCTTATTACCTCAAAGTACAAGACCCCGATCAGGTGTATTAAAATCAATAATATTTATATGGTCTTCCAAGATTATAAAGCAGGTAGATAGTAAGAACACTAGCTTGTGCTACTAGAAACCCATTTATAACATTAAACTATCCCTCAGGTCTAGGTATGAGGGTATACGGACATTTTCCTCCCGGACATTCCCCCCGGACATTTCCCCCCCGGGAAATTTTTCTCCCAAATCGTATAGAGGACATTTTCCTCTCAGTATCAAAGTCGCATCCAAAATGAGCGAGTGTTTTTTTATTTTTATTTATTATGTATAACCTACTTTAAATTCTACCCTAAGTTATAATACCTACAATGTATATTATTTCTTTACTATTTGCTTTAAGCAGCTTGTAATTTATTATTAAATACAAAAATCACCGATTTCTACCCCTCCCCTCGTCCATAATATTATAAAGTCATTATTATGAAACTCCTCCTACCCTAAATTGTTCAGGACTGAGCCACTGTAAAGGAACACTCGCTCATTTTGGTTACGCGATTTTGATACTGGGAGGAAAATGTCCTCTGTACGATTTGGAAGCAAATTGTCCCAGGGAGAAAATGTCTAGGAGGAAAAATGTCTGGAGGGGATGTCCGGGAGGAAAATGTCCTACAACCTGGTATGAGCAATCGGCAACCAAAATAAATGCTAGAACTTCAAGGGAAAAACCCAAGAGAATTAAATTACACAATACATAATAGTAAGTACTGCTAAGCCTTCATCACCAAAAGATCTAGAATTCATACGAATTACTCAGTCCGGATTGTTGATATGCAACGTTTTGTACTTTTTGAATGTCAAATGTGATTTAATTATTACGCGTACAATCAATTGACATGTGGGTTTCTATCTTCATATATACTAAACCTACATTACGTGCATAAACTGCGCATGTTATAATTTTACCGTATTACTGTAGGTAAATAAAACCTAGACACGAGTATTTTAAAAATAAATTATACTTATAGTAAGAGTTAATAAGGCCGTCTTATCGCAGATTCAAATAATGGTATTTGAAATTCACCGTTTTTCGCTAATGATATATATGTAGGTACAAGTAATTCTGTATGACGCTTGTAATAACTCCTGGGCCTCTAATGACTCACGAGTGCCCTAAAAACTTCCTAGGTCCCAAATAATTCCCGTGGTAATTAGAAGTTTTACAGTATGTGTTAATATATGCCTGTGATTAAATGTTGAGGTAGTTCAACGACTGACGGTTGTAGGCTTTT